>CM060922.1:571861541-572409041 GCA_030737875.1 Allium sativum
ATTAAGGTGTTATTTATTTAATGATATGTAATCCAGATGTTGATTTGGAGTAAAACTTGCTAAACCAACGATTTTAAGTAAAACTTGCCTAACCAAATTTAAACTACTAACTTAAAATTTGAAATTTGAAATTTTTGCTATCCATTTTATGTTAATATTGGTTTGCTTAATCTTTGCTATTAACGCTAACATTCCATGTAATTTTATAATCAGGCATACACTTTTACATTAATTGGATTAAACTGAGGGGTGTGTGTGTGCCTATATATATACACACACATGTGTGTGTAATGAATATATACATGGTAGATATAATCCTAATATATCTACGAGTATATATTGAACTTATTCATGTATTGTTGTTATATTCAAGGTTGTAAAAAAACGCTACATGGATGTTAGGCGATAAGCACGGACTAAGTATTGATTATCCATACATGATTAATCAAGGACTAACCATACCTAGGTGTGTTTGATAAACTCATGAAATTTGGATAAATTATGGTATTTAATTTAGTATCGACTGATTCACAGTGGGGTATCATAGATTTAGTCGAATTCGAAAGCAATAATGAAAACAAAGTCACTAGAAGCAAACATTTTGATGCTTATAAGAGACATTAAGCCTAAATTGGTACATAGATGATGACCACAAATATCTTTATATGCTTAGATAATGTTGTAAGTCACATCTAGGAGGATTAGGCATAAACCTAGATGATAGGGCTAGAGTATAGTCTAGACAGGGTTTAGGCAGAAGCCTAGGATGATTTTTACTATAGTTGTTATATATCATGTTTAATATTTTATAATTACATTTCATTTTCTATAATGATTAGCTATAGTAGTAGAATGTTTACAAAAGAGGAATTTGTAATCAGTTGCTGTTATTGCTTTTTTTATCTCTTTCCTTTTAGATCTTGATGTGTGTACATCTAAAACTATTCATTCCAATTTTAAATATCTTTTAGAAATATGAATATATATGATTTATTCACACTTATTCATTTTTTTTTAAATATTATTAGAGAACCCGAGGAATTAAGTTGTGTGAGTCCACACAAGCCACGACAACTGTATATTTGTTCAAACTTTATACTTACTATACATAGATTTAATAAATTAAATTAGTAAAAGATTAAACAAAACTAGATTTTATTTAAATAAATAGATCAGATGTAGTAAAACCCATCAAATTTGATCGGCCTATTATGATCTATTTCTAAATCCACTCGATTTATCTGTTGTAGATTGACCCAATTCCTTCATTTTATAGGTCCAAATACGAATTTAATAAATTAAATTAAACCTTGATATCTGCATAATAGCCAAGATTACACTACAATAAAACACTGATTTAGCGTTATATATTCAAAAGTGGAAATTTCCGTTGCTAATTTGCGACGGATTTCCGCGTGATCTACAAAGGGTAGTTTTTTGTTTTTTAAACTTTTTTCTTTTATTTATTACCATCGTCTACTGTCATCCCTTACTAAGCCGTTGCAAATTGCGTCAAATTACCGATAGAAAAATTCTACCGCTATTTTCCGCTGCAAATCCAGGCAGAATACCAATAAATATTTAATGAAGCTATTTTGCAGCAGAATTTCAACAGATTTGCAAGAGTTGTTTATATTATTTTTCTAAGATATACTCTAGTGTTATATTTTAATAATTATTAACATGTTCAATAATTTATAATTAATTTGTTCTAATTATTGATTTATAAGTAATAATAAATAATAATTTATGTTCTTTAATAAATAACTTATAATAATTGATTATTTAGAATTAGCAAAATAAACTTTTCTCATAACCAATATAATTACTAAATTCTTAATTAAGTCCTCTGCTTTCATCACAAATTTCAGTCAGTATGCCAGTATATTTTACGCTAAATCCCAAAATTTTATATTGTTCTTTTATAATTATTCCGCTAAATAATGTAAATATCAGTTTTTTTGGTATAGCCGACAAGTTTTTATAGTGATCCATAACACTTTTTTATTATAACCAATAATAAAAATACAGTATAGTACAGGTGATTGTGCTTACAATCAGCTCTTCGGTTTTTAAGGTGGACCGTCCACCGCCTATGACATTTTACGTGGGCTGTCCACGATATCTATCCTAGATTGCATTTCAGAAGCTAGCTAATATGCTAAACTACTACATGACTCCACGCAGGGAGCATTACATACTAAAACAATAAATTACATGGTTCAAGAATTACATACTACAAAAATGTAGTGATTACATATGGATAAACAAGATTCAGTACAGGGCTGATATAAAAAGCACAAGTATCCATCACTAGCATGACTAGACAACCGTATACACAGGACAATAAGGTGCTAGCAAACTATAGCATACAATAACTAGTCCAACTTTCTCGAGCTCCACACCAAGGTGGGAAGTAGTGCCTTGCACGAATTACAAGGTTGAAACTGACATTTTGACCATACTGTCAAAACCATCATGTGCGGCTGGCTTCGAGGAAAGGATACCGGAAGACAACAACATTGAGAGACTAGCTTCACCTGAGTCACCACATACCGGCATCAGAACTAGGATCCAAAGCACCAAACCATGATGACTAGAAGAACCCGAATAACAAACTAGTTGACAAGAAAAATCTGAACAAAAAACTACATGAAGCCCAGAAAAAGCACTGTAAAGTAGATAACATCAACCAACAATCTACAGCAAAGTTCAGTGCAAGGAGCATCATGTGTATTGCTGGCGATCGAAGGAGATGACCTTACTGTTCTAAGTGCAGACAACATGTAACTAGAAGAGCAACATCGTTAAGCTAAAGTCAACCAGTACACAAATAATATGTAAAAGAGCCGAGCACCTAAACCCCATGCAATCACTAAACACCCAAACAGAAAACAACCCGAATCCCAATTCCAATTACCAAACTACCGATAAGAAAAAATTCAAGCTTACATTGAATACTTGTAAGGCCAAAGTGGACCATCACAGTTACAAAGACGAAGTGCGAAACAATTCAACCGTACAAGAGTTACTGCAAACCTGAAAGCTTTCGCTCAGAGACAGTCATCCAGAGACACTGTAGCTACCAGTTGAAGATCGTGTCGTCCGCTACACAGATACCAGAGGAGAAGAAGGCAAGTAGTTGCCTGAAGTGTCCACAGTGAGGAGGATGAAAGTGTAATCGAGATCGACATCAGAAGGGCGGATATGGAAAATTGAGGTGCAATAAAAAAGGGAGGTTTTGTAACTCATACATTTTCATGGAGAAAAGCTTAGATTTGCAAGATAGAGAGGGTTGAGAGGAGCACCACGCATCGCGTAAGTAGGGGTAGGATTGAAGAAAGTTTAGTGGAGAATGAAAAGGAAGAGAGATCTGATTTTGAGGAGGAAAGTAAGCATGAAGAAAGAATTGGTGAAACCCCTGACGCCATTACCAATATCCACTCTCAACGAAGCTTTTTGAGTTAATTCTGTGTTTGGCTTGGATGAAAATATCAATTTATTATAATGATTATTTAACAATTAATAATAAAATTTAATACTTATGAAATGATATCTAGTATTTATTATCTATTATTTAAGAGTTAGAATTAGCAATAATATTTTTTATTTTCAAAAAATATATTTTGTTTTAAAATAAATTAATTACTTGAGTAAGAAGTAATAAATAATTAATGATTGATAGTCCTTAATAATTAAGATTGAATAATCAATATTCGATTATAATTTAGTAATAATTACTAATTAATAATTGATGAATAAGTAATAATAATCAATAATTATTACTTTAAACGATTCATAATTAATATGAAATAACTAAT
Organism: Allium sativum; assembly: GCA_030737875.1. Taxonomy (NCBI): domain Eukaryota; kingdom Viridiplantae; phylum Streptophyta; class Magnoliopsida; order Asparagales; family Amaryllidaceae; genus Allium; species Allium sativum. Next base: position 571,865,363 of record CM060922.1, read on the forward strand.
AATTAATCAATGTTAATGTTTAATAACTAAAGTTTAATATTTTATTATTGAATTTCTTTAGCAACTTTGCTTGAATAACTGCTACAAATATCTCCTTATTTTTTAATTTATCTCCTGTTGCAATTCGTCACTTTGCAACTCATCACTTATACATATTGTTTGGCTCCAAAATTGGCTCCTATATCTGAATTTTTGGCTCCAAATCCAAAATTTAAGCCAAAATATTCATCAGTTCTGGGAGTTTCTTCATTGGCAGTATATTCAAAATCGTGTGCATCTCGTCAGACTTAATTATTACTTTGCAATCACGGTTAAAAAATAAAAACCTATTTTCGTCTTCTCCTCAAAATTGTTCCGCCGCCACCATCTTCCCCTCAGCCCCTTCATCTTATTTGACACATAAGTTGTCTATTTAAGAAAAAATGTACACCAATAATGGGGATGTTTTTCGTTTCTGCCTCCATCTTCTTCCTTCATGACCTAATTTCATCTCCCTACCTCATATTTCTTCATCCCCTTTTTTTCCACCATTCTCTGCTTCTATCGATCCACCGTTTCCCTTTTCCATATTTTTATTTTTTTCACTTTTCGCTGATCCTTGTTTAGATTCCATTCCTATGCCACTTAACTTCTGCTATTGTGTCTTTTAAATCCTTTTGTTATATTGCCTCTTGTATTAATTTATTGGAATGGATGGGCTCGTAAAATTTACTTTAAGCACAAAATTTCTTCTTCACCCTCCCTTTCTACAGTTCCATTTGAAATTAAATCAAACTTTGAAATGTATTCGAAACTCTTTGGTGGTAATTTTTACAAGTCTTTGAATTATATAATCTTGAGCATACATGATTGAAGCGGTTGTTGTGTTTGAACTTGAGGAGTGGACAAATCCCTTTATTGTTGCATTGAACTTGGGGATCAATAACCCTCTATATCTAATCCTTTGATTTCAGCTACACATTTGTGTTTAAATAATAACATGGTGGAACAAAAGAGCTAATATATTATTATTTAATTTAGAACTAGGGATTGAAATGAGAAAGTTCTGCTTTGGAAGCTATTTTAAGATGGTTGCTGATATATGTCTGTTATTCTCTCCTCATACACCCCTAAATGCTTTGGAAGCTATTTAGTTGAATACGTCTGATTAATGCAATATACTTTGTTGCTGAAATGTATTTATAAAGTCTCCGTTGATATTTTGAATAAGTTGTATTCTATTAGAAATAGATTCATTTTCAATAATACTTGATATTTTTTATGTTTGTTCATGCCATAGCATGAATTTAATGATTCTGGTAGTCTTCCATGACAATATGGCAAGGAAATAGAATCCCTTATGGATGCAAGTCAATGACTAAATATAACTCACAATTAAACAACAATGGCTTCCACCATCAACTCTATTACTAACGTTAACAATGCACCACCCACCGCCCCTCCCATCCATCCTTCCGTTCATCCACTGCCACTACCACCGCATCTTCATCCTTCTACCCCAGCTCAGCCATCTCTAGAGAGCACAATGGATCTGATGATCAACGAATCCCTCTTCACTAGCAAGCCTTCGCTACTACGCCATCAGTCAGCTCATCCACCTCCACCTCATCTGGCATCCCCTCAACCACCCCAGTGTCGCCTCACAAGCTCCCACCGCTGTTACCCACACCGCCTATTGCTCAACATTTATCTTATGCGGCGGTACTCTTGCAACATGGCAGGAAAACCCAGTCAGACCCACCATCATCTTTAGTGGCTACGTCCTTCAAATTGGGTCTCACATCCTCCTTCAAATCGTTTACGCGCATTGTTAAGTTTTTGAAAAACAATCGCCAATGTTACCACTGTGCTTCCAAGGGACACGTGGCAAAGAACTACATGAACACAAGGATTTTCTATAGATGCGGTTGTTTTGGGCATGACATTAAAAGCTGCACACGAAGGGATAATAAGAAACAAACAAATGCAGCTTCGATTACACTAAAAACCTCTACGCATTCTCCTGAAGCAAATCTCTTGTCCATCAACTCACAGTCTCTCTCTGTACACGTGGCAGAGATCGAAGCGCCGCATTCTCTTGCCATCAGATCAACTCCTCCCGTTAAATCCTCCCCTTCCCCCACAAACTACCCACTTCTCCAAAAAACATAATTTTCCACTTTTGACCTCCGAAATGGCGCTTCCAACTAATGCTTCCCACCTCGTCAAAGCTTCCATCCTTGTCAGCTACTGGAACCTTAACAGCGTTTGCGCTACCCTGTCAGAGCTCTTCCACCGCTATGACTGGAGCATCTTCATAATCACTAACCATAACTACCTCATTCAGTTCCCATCTGCGGATCTCTACCACACAGCCCTAAATCGCCAGTTCATCACCAAACCAAGCACAACCCTATCGCTCGAACCTGGACCCCAGCCTCTGAGAACGTGGTCAGAGAGTTCTGGCCTACTACATGGGTAAGAATAAGGGGTTTCCCTATCTACCTCCACCACCGTCCAGAGTGCCTCACAGCCGTCATCTACCCAGTAGGTATTTACCTTCGTGCTGACGACTGCGGGTGGGCTCAAGTTGATTTTAGGTTTGTTTTTTCTGGAGTGAGACTCCTATAGGTTGTCTATCTCCCCTGCTCGTACTCTGTGTTCCTCAACAACGGCCACTACGTCATCACTGTTGAAGATTGGGATCATTTCCACCCCACCCTGAACCCTTACGACCTTCTTCTTGGCAACCCATAGGAGAATAACCGAGATTTCATGATGGTATCCTTCCACCTCCCTCTCTTCGCTGACTCATCGTACTCCGGTGAGCCTAACAACCGTTTCGACGCTATGCTTGTTGAATCTACCATTCCCGAATCCATCGCGCCAGTTCCAACCAACCCTGTAACACCCCGTAATTTTAACAACATTAAAAATGATAAATTAAATAATAATTAATTTAATATTTATAATTAAGGGAAACGGACAGTGCCATTGCGTCCTTCTCGAAATTTTGGTCAAGACAGACATCTGGTTTGCGTAAAACAGACACCGTATGAAGAAGTTATGAAGGTTTGAAGTTTGTACACGTGCAAGAGAATATTATATATATATATATATAATTAAATCAGAAATCATTTCAAAATTCGAAATTTCAGTCCAGCGCCAAAAATCCCGCCAGGGGAGTCAACCCTTTAAGGGGGTGTCGACCTCTGGGTCGACCCATAAAGGGGGTGTCAACCCCAGGGTCGACCCCCTAGGACTGAGGTGGTAGTCGAATTCTGGGGACTGGCAGCTATATATATATGGCTTCATTTTCTGGTTTTCTCACACTGAAAATCAATGGAGGCCTAAGTGTAGCTAGTGCCTGGACTAAATCATAACTCTTTCTTCTTCTGCAATCAAATTTAGAGATTCAAGTATAGATCTGAGATTCATCAACTGCTTTTCTCCTTATATCGTCCTAGATCTAAACACCGTGAGTTGAAGTTATTTGTAGATTTAAATAACTAAAAAGTATAACATGATATGCCGGTAATTTGGATCTATCCCTATGACTGAATCATTTCAGATCTATTGTAATTTTAGAAATTTTAGGAATTTTAGGAGGATTCACATATCAATGTGTCAATACTGGCCAATCCATAGGATGAAACTCCTTTTTCATATTTATGATCAATTTCACTTTATTATATATATATTTATATTCCATTGCCTAATTACGATTTATAATTGATGTTATAATTTTAATGGTTATTTGGTTAATTTGATTTAATTTATTTCATTTTTTATAACTTCAAATGTTTATTGTTAGAGAAAAATTTCCCAAAAAACTCCTTGGGAGTAACACCTAATCTTGCAGAAAAATAAATAGGAACAGATTGATGGGAGGCAAAACAAACAACATATAGTCATCAGCAAAACAATCATAGATCAAGCAATAAAAGAAAGAACACAAGAGATTTATAGTGGTTCCACTAACATCTTGTTAGTGTACGTCCACTTAGGGAGAGGAGATTTTATTACTTGTCTAAATAAGAAAATATTACAAGACTGATAATAGAGAAGAGCAAAAAGAAACACAACTTTTTAGAGGTTATCCATACATTTACCTAATCCCTATCCTTATATAAGGATTAATACTTGGGTTTGAAGTAATTGATTTATGGTTATAAATCAATGCCTAATTAATTCTCCAATTTATTTGCTTCTGATAAGATTTCTTGTTTAATAAATCAATCAGATAATGAATTCCTTACTTCAATATCCAAAAAAAAATCTTCATATTCTTCCACTTATGTAGGTTGCCCTATCTAATTTCACAAAAGAGGCAATAAATTTTCTGATATCTTCCAAATCTTCTGCAGTTGGAAATATTATATTACTCAAATTAACAATGTTTCCCAAATCTTCTCTAAATGGAAATATTGTATCACCATAATCAATAATATCTTCCAAATCTTCTGCAAATGGAAATATTATATCACGAAATCTAACAATCTCAACCTTGATACTGTATTTCCTCGATAGTATATCAACTCCACCTACATCCTCTTACTCTAAGCATCTTCTCGGACAAGACACCATGGTTATTTCCCCTAATGAGCTTCGGCATGGCCATCACCCATTGCACTTTGTCAACAAACTTCGGCAACGCCATCGCCTGCCAACAAAATGTTCAAAGTACCCTCTTCATGAAAGACCTATCAATCTTCACAATAAAAACAAATGTCACCATGAACCATCTCAACCCCTCTCCCCACACCGTGCCACCATGGGGCACCTAGCATTTCAATAAGTGATTCCATCTCGAGCAACACCCGAACTTAGCAGTCTGCAAAGACTTATGCAAATCCACTGCTTTCTCCTTTGATCTCTGACCAACTTCAGATGATCCCTTCTTCTACTTATCAAGCACGTCCTTTTGGAAAAATCTCACCATGTTGAAGCTTTCCCCTTTGATCATATTCTGCCTATAAAGAAACTCAAAGTCCCTTCTCGTATGCCTAGCTTTGACATCTTTTCCACGAGAGCTGTAGACTCCAACCCTTGACTCTCCCAGTATAGCGCTTCCCCACAGGAGATACAAATTATGAAACATATCTCCCTTCATCAATACAAATGCACCCTTAGAAACCCTTAGACTATCCTTATCAATAGTCACCTTGCATCCTTTGGATGCCAACAACCCAAGAGATATCATTGACTTCCGAAGACCTGGAACATAGAGGACGTCAGTTAAGGTGCGTATTACCCCGTCATACATGTGACTCTGCATAGTACCTTCGCCCATGACTCTACAACTAGCATCATTCCCCATAAGAATAAGTTTCCCTTTTTTCTTTTAAAAAACTGAAATAATTCTTATTAGGTGTCATATGAAAAGACTCCCCCGTATCTCGCACCCAATGGTCTGACATCTAATACTACCGTTGTCAACAAGTCATCAGACAAAAATTCCTCCACTGCAACTGATGAATTTCCAGCTTCAATTTTTTCTTTAAGTTTGGACAATCTCTCTTCCAATGGGCTGGTTTCTTGCAAATGTAGCACTTTCCATCTATTGACTTTATTTTCTTCTTCTCCCCTTTCTCCATACCAGCTAATAAGGCTTCCATACTACTTCCTCCTCTACCTTCACTCAACCCCTTAATCTGATCCCTCAAGTCCTCAGATTGAAGACCTACCTTCACATCATCTACTGTTAGTGTATCTCTTGCATAGATAAGACTGTTAGCGAAACCTGTGTATCGCTCCAGAAGAGAACACAAACGAATCATTGCTATTTTCTCCTAATCCACTTTCAAGTCAATAGCCTTCATCTTCATCACGAGATCATAGAAGAAGCTTAGATGTGCTTTCACTGAAGTACCATCTCTCATCCGCATGGTGAAAACATCTTCAGCAAAATCATATGACTGGTTAGTGACTTCTTTAAATAGAGTTTTTCCAGCTTGGTCCAAATGTCCTTAGCAGTGGTCTCACCGCTAATCTCTAAATTAAAATTTTCTCACATTGCTAATTGTAAAGTAGTACCCATCATTCCATCTTCTTCCTTTTCACGTCTGAAATATCAACCGTCAACTCCTCAGGAGAAAACACCACAGGATGAACATTGTTCCTCATCAGGACAACTTTCATCCTCCATTGCCACTTCTCGAAGTCTTTATCCTCATTCCATCTTTCTATTGCTAACTGAGATTCTACTGCCATATATGTCCCTTTCGCATATGGCCTTGATACAATTGCTGAATTCTCCTTATCTCCTACTATAATGCCTAACACCCTTTCTCAATCAACCTCATAGTTCTGATACCAATGTTGGAGAAAAGTTTCCCAAAAAACGCCTTGGGATTAAAACCCAACCTTGCGGAAAAACAAATAGGAGTGGATTGATGGTGAGGCAAAATAAACAACAGATAGTCATTAGCAAAACAATCACAGATCAAATAATAAAAGAAAGAACACAAGAGATTTATAGTGGTTCCACTAACATCTTGTTAGTGTACGTCCACTTATGGGGAGGAGATTTTATTACTTTTCTAAATAAGAAAATATTACAAGACTGGTAATAGAGAAGAACAAGAAGAAATACAACTTTTCAGAGATTATCCATACATTTTCCTAATCCCTGTCCTTATATAAGATTAATACTTGGGGTTGAAGTAATTGATTAATGGTTATAAATCAATGTCAATTAATTCTCCAATTTATTTTCTCCTGATAATATTTCTTGTTTAATAAACCAATCGGAGAATTAAGTCCTTACTTCAATATCCCAAAAAAAAAATCTTCATATTCTTCCACTTATGTAGGTAATTTATTGCCCTATCTAATTTTACAAAAGAGGAAATTAATTTTCTGATCTTCCAAATCTTTTGCAGTTGGAAATATTATATTACTCAAATTAACAATATTTCCCAAATCTTCTCTAAATGGAAATATTGTATCACCATAATCAATAATATCTTCCAAATCTTCTGCAAATGGGAATATTGTATCAAAAAATCTAACAATTATATGTGTAAATTATAATTTCATTTATAAATACAATTAGATATACAGGCAACAATTTTCTAAGTAATATATAACTTTAGTATGTTAAATAGTATTGATTTTAATCACTTTGAAAAATTAAATGCATTATCATATTGTTCTAAACTTTATGTATAAGTTTTGATTTTAAAGTCCTTCTAGTCTTTTATTATTGCATTAGTTTTAAGAAATAATTTATATATTATATATCTTTTTACATATATTTTCTTATATATTTTTGTATAAAAACATACAGAAATGGGTAAAATTTATATTTATTATTGAAATAATTTAATATTTGCGTTTATGTGTATTATGGACTTTAAATAACTGAAATTATTTACATCTTAATAACTGTGTGTGTGTATGATTGTTGTATTGGTACTTAATATATTAAGGTGTTATTTATTTAATGATATGTAATCCAGATGTTGATTTGGAGTAAAACTTGCTAAACCAACGATTTTAAATAAAACTTGCCTAACCAAATTTAAACTACTAACTTAAAATTTGAATTTTGAAATTTTTGCTATCCATTTTATGTTAATATTGGTTTGCTTAATCTTTGCTATTAACGCTAACATTCCATGTAATTTTATAATTAGGCATACACTTTTACATTAATTGGATTAAACTGAGGGGTGTGTGTGTGCCTATATATATACATACACACACACATGTGTGTAATGAATATATACATGGTAGATATAATCCTAATATATCTACGAGTATATATTGAACTTATTCATGTATTGTTGTTATATTCAAGGTTGTAAAAAAACGCTACATGGATGTTAGGCGATAAGCACGGACTAAGTATTGATTATCCATACATGATTAATCAAGGACCAACCATACCTAGGTGTGTTTGATAAACTCATGAAATTTGGATAAATTATGGTATTTAATTTAGTATCGACTGATTCACAATGGGGTATCATAGATTTAGTCGAATTCGAAAGCAATAATGAAAACAAAGTCACTAGAAGCAAACATTTTGATGCTTATAAGAGACATTAAGCCTAAATTGGTACATAGATGATGACCACAAATATCTTTATATGCTTAGATAATGTTGTAAGTCACATCTAGGAGGATTAGGCATAAACCTAGATGATAGGGCTAGAGTATAGTCTAGACAGGGTTTAGGCAGAAGCCTAGGATGATTTTTACTATAGTTGTTATATATCATGTTTAATATTTTATAATTACATTTCATTTTCTATAATGATTAGCTATAGTAGTAGAATGTTTACAAAAGAGGAATTTGTAATCAGTTGCTGTTATTGCTTTTTTTTTATCTCTTTCCTTTTAGATCTTGATGTGTGTACATCTAAAACTATTCATTCCAATTTTAAATATCTTTTAGAAATATGAATATATATGATTTATTCACACTTATTCATTTTTTTTAAATATTATTAGAGAACCCGAGGAATTAAGTTGTGTGAGTCCACACAAGCCACGACAACTGTATATTTGTTCAAACTTTATACTTACTATACATAGATTTAATAAATTAAATTCGTAAAAGATTAAACAAAACTAGATTTTATTTAAATAAATAGATCAGATGTAGTAAAACCCATCAAATTTGATCGGCCCATTATGATCTATTTCTAAATCCACTTGATTTATCTGTTGTAGATTGGCCCAATTCCTTCATTTTATAGGTCCAAATACGAATTTAATAAATTAAATTAAACCTTGATATCTGCATAATTAAACCTTGATATCTGCATAATAGCCAAGATTACACTACAATAAAACACTGATTTAGCGTTATATATTCAAAAGTGGAAATTTCCATTGCTAATTTGCGACGGATTTCCGCGTGATCTACAAAGGGTAGTTTTTTGTTTTTTAAACTTTTTTCTTTTATTTATTACCATCGTCTACTGTCATCCCTTACTAAGCCATTGCAAATTGCGTCAAATTACCGACAGAAAAATTCTGCCATTATTTTCCGCTGCAAATCCAGGCAGAATACCAATAAATATTTAATGAAGCTATTTTGCAGCAGAATTTCAACAGATTTGCAAGAGTTGTTTATATTATTTTTCTAAGATATACTCTAGTGTTATATTATAATAATTATTAACATGTTCAATAATTTATAATTAATTTGTTCTAATTATTGATTTATAAGTAATAATAAATAATAATTTATGTTCTTTAATAAATAACTTATAATAATTGATTATTTAGAATTAGCAAAATAAACTTTTCTCATAACCAATGTAATTACTAAATTCTTAATTAAGTCCTCTGCTTTCATCACAAATTTCAGTCAGTATGCCAGTATATTTTACGCTAAATCCCAAAATTTTATATTGTTCTTTTATAATTATTCCGCTAAATAATGTAAATATCAGTTTTTTTGGTATAGCCGACAAGTTTTTATAGTGATCCATAACACTTTTTTATTATAACCAATAATAAAAATACAGTATAGTACAAGTGATTGTGCTTACAATCAGCTCTTCGGTTTTTAAGGTGGACCGTCCACCGCCTATGACATTTTACGTGGGCTGTCCACGATATCTATCCTAGATTGCATTTCAGAAGCTAGCTAATATGCTAAACTACTACATGACTCCACGCAGGGAGCATTACATACTAAAACAATAAATTACATGGTTCAAGAATTACATACTACAAAAATGTAGTGATTACATATGGATAAACAAGATTCAGTACAGGGCTGATATAAAAAGCACAAGTATCCATCACTAGCATGACTATACAACCGTATACACAGGACAATAAGGTGCTAGCAAACTATAGCATACAATAACTAGTCCAACTTTCTCGAGCTCCACACCAAGGTGGGAGGTAGTGCCTTGCACGAATTACAAGGTTGAAACTGACATTTTGACCATACTGTCAAAACCATCATGTGCGGCTGGCTTCGAGGAAAGGATACCGGAAGACAACAACATTGAGAGACTAGCTTCACCTGAGTCACCACATACCGGCATCAGAACTAGGATCCGAAGCACCAAACCACGATGACTAGAAGAACCCGAATAACAAACTAATTGACAAGAAAAAACTTAACAAAAAACTACATGAAGCCCAGAAAAAGCACTGTAAAGTAGATAACATCAACCAACAATCTACAGCAAAGTTCAGTGCAAGGAGCATCATGTGTATTGCTGGCGGTCGAAGGAGATGACCTTACTGTTCTAAGTGCAGACAACATGTAACTAGAAGAGCAACATCGTTAAGCTAAGGTCAACCAGTACACAAATAATATGTAAAAGAGCCGAGCACCTAAACCCCATGCAATCACTAAACACCCAAACAGAAAACAACCCGAATCCCAATTCCAATTACCAAACTACCGATAAGAAAAAATTCAAGCTTACATTGAATACTTGTAAGGCCAAAGTGGACCATCACAGTTACAAAGACGAAGTGCGAAACAATTCAACCGTACAAGAGTTACTGCAAACCTGAAAGCTTTCGCTCAGAGACAGTCATCCAGAGACACTGTAGCTACCAGTTGAAGATCGTGTCGTCCGCTACACAGATACCAGAGGAGAAGAAGGCAGGTAGTTGCCTGAAGTGTCCACAGTGAGGAGGATGAAAGTGTAATCGAGATCGACATCAGAAGGGCGGATATGAAAAAATGAGGTGCAATAAAAAAGGGGGGTTTTGTAACTCATACATTTTCATGGAGAAAAGCTTAGATTTGCAAGATAGAGAGGGTTGAGAGGAGCACCACGCATCGCGTAAGTAGGGGTAGGATTGAAGAAAGTTTAGTGGAGAATGAAAAGGAAGAGAGATCTGATTTTGAGGAGGAAAGTAAGCATGAAGAAAGAATTGGTGAAACCCCTGACGCCATTACCAATACCCACTCTCAACGAAGCTTTTTGAGTTAATTCTGTGTTTGGCTTGGATGAAAATATCAATTTATTATAATGATTATTTAACAATTAATAATAAAATTTAATACTTATGAAATGATATCTAGTATTTATTATCTATTATTTAAGAGTTAGAATTAGCAATAATATTTTTTATTTTCAAAAAATATATTTTGTTTTAAAATAAATTAATTACTTGAGTAAGAAGTAATAAATAATTAATGATTGATAGTCCTTAATAATTAAGATTGAATAATCAATATTCGATTATAATTTAGTAATAATTACTAATTAATAATTGATGAATAAGTAATAATAATCAATAATTATTACTTTAAACGATTCATAATTAATATGAAATAACTAATAATTAATCAATGTTAATGTTTAATAACTAAAGTTTAATATTTTATTATTGAATTTCTTTAGCAACTTTGCTTGAATAACTGCTACAAATATCTCCTTATTTTTTAATTTATCTCCTGTTGCAATTTGTCACTTTGCAACTCATCACTTATACATATTGTTTGGCTCCAAAATTGGCTCCTATATCTGAATTTTTGGCTCCAAATCCAAAATTTAAGCCAAAATATTCATCAGTTCTAGGAGTTTCTTCGTTGGCAGTATATTCAAAATCGTGTGCATCTCGTCAGACTTAATTATTACTTTGTAATCACGGTTAAAAAATAAAAACCTATTTTCGTCTTCTCCTCAAAATTGTTCAGCCGCCACCATCTTCCCCTCAGCCCCTTCATCTTCATTTGACACATAAATTGTCTATTTTAGAAAAAATGTACACCAATAATGGGGATGTTTTTCGTTTCTGCCTCCATCTTCTTCCTTCATGACCTAATTTCATCTCCCTACCTCATATTTCTTCATCCCCTTTTTTTCCACCATTCTCTGCTTCTATCGATCCTTTTCCATATTTTTATTTTTTTCACTTTTCGCTGATCCTTGTTTAGATTCCATTCCTATGCCACTTAACTTCTGCTATTGTGTCTTTTAAATCCTTTTTTTATATTGCCTCTTGTATTAATTTATTGGAATGGATGGGCTCTTAAAATTTACTTTAAGCACAAAATTTCTTCTTCACCCTCCCTTTCTACAGTTCCATTTGAAATTAAATCAAACTTTGAAATGTATTCGAAACTCTTTGGTGGTAAATTTTACAAGTCTTTGAATTAAATAATCTTGAGCATACATGATTGAAGCGGTTGTTGTGTTTGAACTTGAGGAGTGGACAAATCCCTTTATTGTTGCATTGAACTTGGGGATCAATAACCCTCTATATCTAATCCTTCGATTTCAGCTACACATTTGTGTTTAAATAATAACATGGTGGAACAAAAGAGCTAATATATTATTATTTAATTTAGAACTAGGGATTGAAATGAGAAAGTTCTGCTTTGGAAGCTATTTTAAGATGGTTGCTGATATATGTCTGTTATTCTCTCCTCATACACCCCTAAATGCTTTGGAAGCTATTTAGTTGAATACGTCTGATTAATGCAATATACTTTGTTGCTGAAATGTATTTATAAAGTCTCCGTTGATATTTTGAATAAGTTGTATTCTATTAGAAATAGATTCATTTTCAATAATACTTGATATTTTTTATGTTTGTTCATGCCATAGCATGAATTTAATGATTCTGGTAGTCTTCCATGACAATATGGCAAGGAAATAGAATCCCTTATGGATGCAAGTCAATGACTAAATATAACTCACAATTAAACAACAATGGCTTCCACCATCAACTCTATTACTAACGTTAACAATGCACCACCCACCGCCCATCCCATCCATCCTTCCGTTCATCCACTGCCACTACCACCGCATCTTCATCCTTCTACTCCAGCTCAGCCATCTCTAGAGAGCACAATGGATCTGATGATCAACGAATCCCTCTTCACTAGCAATCCTTCGCTACTACGCCATCAGTCAGCTCATCCACCTCCACCTCATCTGGCATCCCCTCAACCACCCCAGTGTCGCCTCACAAGCTCCCACCGCTGTTACCCACACCGCCTATTGCTCAACATTTATCTTATGCGGTGGTACTCTTGCAACATGGTAGGAAAACCCAGTCAGACCCACCATCATCTTTAGTGGCTACGTCCTTCAAATTGGGTCTCACATCCTCCTTCATATTGTTCACGCGCATTGTTAAGTTTTTGAAAAACAATCGCCAATGTTACCACTGTGCTTCCAAGGGACACATGGCAAAGAACTACATGAACACAAGGATTTTCTATAGATGCGGTTGTTTTGGGCATGACATTAAAAGCTGCACATGAAGGGATAATAAGAAACAAACAAATGCAGCTTCGATTACACTAAAAACCTCTGCGCATTCTCCTGAAGCAAATCTCTTGTCCATCAACTCACAGTCTCTCTCTGTACACGTGGCAGAGATCGAAGCGCCGCATTCTCTTGCCATCAAATCAACTCCTCCCGTTAAATCCTCCCCTTCCCCCACAAACTACCCACTTCTCCAAAAAACATAATTTTCCACTTTTGACCTCCGAAATGGCGCTTCCAACTAATGCTTCCCACCTCATCAAAGCTTCCATCCTTGTCGGCTACTGGAACCTTAACAGCGTTTACGCTACCCTGTCAGAGCTCTTCCACCGCTATGACTGGAGCATCTTCATAATCACTAACCATAACTACCTCATTCAGTTCCCATCTGCGGGTCTCTACCACACAGCCCTAAATCGCCAGTTCATCACCAAACCAAGCACAACCCTATCGCTCGAACCTGGACCCCAGCCTCTGAGAACGTGGTCAGAGAGTTCTGGCCTACTACATGGGTAAGAATAAGGGGTTTCCCTATCTACCTCCACCACCGTCCAGAGTGCCTCACAACCGTCATCTACCCAGTAGGTATTTACCTTCGTGCTGACGACTGCGGGTGGGCTCAAGTTGATTTTAGGTTTGTTTTTTCTGGAGTGAGACTCCTATAGGTTGTCTATCTCCCCTGCTCGTACTCTGTGTTCCTCAACAACGGCCACTACGTCATCACTGTTGAAGATTGGGATCATTTCCACCCCACCCTGAACCCTTACGACCTTCTTCTTGGCAACCCATAGGAGAATAACTGATATTTCATGATGGTATCCTTCCACCTCCCTCTCTCCGCTGACCCATCGTACTCCGGTGAGCCTGACAACCGTTTCGACGCTATGCTTGTTGAATCTACCATTCCCGAATCCATCGCGCCAGTTCCAACCAACCCTGTAACACCCCGTAATTTTAACAACATTAAAAATGATAAATTAAATAATAATTAATTTAATATTTATAATTAAGGGAAACAGACAGTGCCATTGCGTCCTTCTCGAAATTTTGGTCAAGACAGACATCTGGTTTGCGTAAAACGGACACCGTATGAAGAAGTTATGAAAGTTTGAAGTTTGTATATGTGCAAGAGAATATTATATATATATATATTTAATTAAATCAGAAATCATTTCAAAATTCGAAATTTCAGTCCAGCGACAAAAATCCCACCAGGGGAGTCAACCCTTTAAGGGGGTGTCGACCTCTGGGTCGACCCCTAAAGGGGTGTCAACCCCAGGGTCGGCCCCCTAGGGCTGAGGTGGCAGTCGAATTCTGGGGACTGGCAGCTATATATATGGCTTCATTTTCTGGTTTTCTCACACTGAAAATCAATGGAGGCCTAAGTGTTGCTGGTGCCTGGACTAAATCATAACTCTTTCTTCTTCTGCAATCAAATTTAGAGATTCAAGTGTAGATCTGAGATTCATCAACTGCTTTTCTCCTTCTATCTTCCTAGATCTAAACACCGTGAGTTGAAGTTATTTGTAGATTTAAATAACTAAAAAGTATAACATGATATGCCGGTAATTTGGATCTATCCCTATGACTGAATCATATCAGATCTATTGTAATTAGTGAATCTATAACTATAACTTGGATCTCAACCTTTTATCGTATCAGATCTACTTTTGATTATGGATCTAATTTGCTATTTGGATCATCTATTACCTATCATGTTGTGGTTAATTTAGATCTATCATTAGTTGGACATCTAAATCATTTTTTAGATCTAATCATGCCTATTATAACATCCCTACTATGTTAGAACCTATTTTATTATCACCAGTTCACCGATCTGTTCTTATATGTTCGTCTTAACATTATGCCATCATATGCTTATGTCAGTTTTGTTAGAGTAATCATCTCGGTCATCTTCCCTTCGTCTTTCCCTTTTATTTTATATAGCCTCGCTATTCTCGAGCCTAGACATGCCGCTAAAACAATGCGAACACGTTAATTTAAGAATGGGGAAAAAACGTAGAACTGGACATAACTTGAAAAGGGGAAAATTGGCATAACTTGAATAATGTTTATGTGTATGGATCTGGACATATAATTCACTATGAACATGATTGGGGAAAAAGGGACATGAAACCTATAACCTATAACGACAGGCTAATAATGAAATGCCTAGGATTACAGTTATTAGAAAATGTAATTGCACCTAGACACAAGGTTAGATTACACTTGTGGTGGAAGTCTGCCCGTAACCGCCCGGCATATACAGCGACCACAAGTAGTGAATCTAATGTGGGGGGAGGTCTAGGTGCACAAATACAAGATGTGCTAAGGCACGAGGTTAAGCCCGATCTGTGGAATAAGTCTACCTGGACCCACCCGGCATGTCCAGCATCCACAAATGGTAGGCTTAATGTGGGAGGTCTAGCATACTATAACCATAAATGAAAATATATAATAAAGCTTGAATACTTAACCTAGTTGAATCCATAAGGATTGCATGAACATGAACTTAAATTGGGGTTAAGTAAATTGGGTTGAATAGAGGGTGGGTTAAGTAAATCTGAGGGGGTGGATAGTATTTACATATAGGCCCACGAACTTAACCTGATAGAGTTATGTAATTAAGGACACCTAGCGGTAAGCATAACCTGTGAAAATGTTAAAGTTATGTAATTAAAGACGCCTTTTTAGGGTAATCATAACTTGTAGAATTGATAGGGTTATGTAATTAAAGACACCTAGTGGTATACATAACTGGTAGAAATCCTAGAGGGGATACAAGACAAAAGGGAGAGCTTATATCATATTGTGTGGGACCCATTTCAGTTAGTAACCCTGAATAGGTATTAAATGAGTACTCCGAACTAGGTCGGAGTTGGGGCACGTTTACTGGGCTGACTGTAAGAGATCTAAACGAGGAGGACGATGTGGGCGGCGCAAACCGACCGGGGACAAGTGTGTGCATGGGCCGGGCAGAGGGGGCTAAGACGACCGTGACACCAGTAGATATGTTTGTGCACATCACGAAGGGTTGCCACATTAGGAAAGTGATACCTCCTACTGTGAGGTCGGCATAGGGTTTCTACAGAGTAGGGGGCCGATCGATTAGGGTAGTAGTTAGGATACATCTGGACATATGCCTAAGTTTACCATTTGATAGTTGTATGGATCACATCATTTCTGGTTATACTAGTATCAGTGCAGAGAATCAGAGTAATCTTCAGGGAAGCGCATACACTATATCATGTTTACCTTGTCATACTTGCCTTATATAGTGTTATCTTTCTTATCCACTTTATATGCCTGTCATGCTACTTTTACTTATTTACTTCCTAAAAGTAACTAGACTCGCCAGACTTTATGTCTGACCCTTTTTGTTTCCTCTTCCTTCTTCCGTTCCCCCCTTAGGTCTCAGGGTGGGAATACTCAGGATTGACCGTGATTATGCTTACATTTTGTTGGAGCTGCTTAAATGTATGGCTCAAGCTCCTATCCTTGTTGCTATGGCTATATTTTGTATGGGAAATTTTGCTTCTTTTATGTACTCTGATGTTTTAAAGTACAAGAAAGTAGTTTTTATGATGTAATGGTTTTTGTGTATTTCAGACATGTGATGTTTTTAAACCATGATGCTTTATGATTAATAAATTTTTTGATTATGCTGTCATTTTGTATTTGTCTTGTAATATTTCTGTTTTTATTTACCTATAACGCTTCACGAAACTTAATGCATTCCCTTTGTGAGTGACATTAACGGACGTAGGGTTTCACACTTGGTATTAGAGGTGAAGGTTACAGATTAGATAAAAGTTTTTGAAAATTATTTTCAAAAAAAAAGGTTTTAAGAAAACATTTTTTAAAAAGAAAAATCTGTTTTGAAAAACATATTCCCCAAAATCATATGTAATATCCTTCGATCCTTTATCTAAATCTCTTTCCTTTTCTTTTCATCATGTCTAAAGAACCTAATATTCCTGAGGGCGTTACGATACCAGGCTGGTTCCGTAGGTATCTAGAGGCCAAGACAACTGCCGAAGGTCAAGCTAGCATTCCTCCTCCAGCTACACCCGTCGTTCCTCCTCCTCCTCCTCCTCCAAGAGTAGATAAGTTCTATAAAGATTTTTGTTTCATGGGATGGAATCTATTCCGTGGAGCCGAAACATTCGTAGTGGCAAGGAATTGGCTCAAGGTGACCGAGGACATGTTCGTAATCATTGAAGTGGAAGATCGAAGGAAGATTCAGTTAGCTGCCTAGATACTGAAAGATGAAGCTTCTTTTTGGTGGGAAGTTACCCAAGCTGGACGTCCGGTGGAGACATGGGATGATTTTAGGCAGAGGTTTGAAATGAAGTTTCTTTCTCAAGCTGTGAAAAGCATGCAAATGGAGAGGTTCTTGGCGCTCAAACGAGGAAACATAATTGTTAAAGAGTATGTGAACAAATTCAACCAGCTAGCAAGGTTTGGATTGAAACTGGTGGACACTCCGCATAAGAAAGCTTTATGGTTTGCTAAAGGGCTAAATGAACCCCTTCATGGGTTAGCTATGTCCCATATTCCAATGGGAGCTACTTTTGAAAGGCTTATCGATATGGTCTTGATGCATGATGAAGACAAGGGAGGGAAGAAGGAAGTTAAGGCTGAGGAAACAACGCAGAATAAAAAGGTATAGCCCAAGAAAGGAAAACAACAGCAACAACAAAACAAAGGCGGAAATAATGACAAGGTTAAGGATAAGAGGAAGTGCCACAGTTGTGGACAAGAGGGTCACTTGGTCAAAGACTGCAAAAGAAGGAAGAATACTTGCTTCAATTGTGTAGAGATCGGACACTTTATTAGGGAGTTCCCGAAGAAACAGGGACAAGGTCAAAAGGCAAGAGCTTCTGGAGGGCAGGTGAATGCTCTTGCGACCAGTGCTCTGGATAGAGGTAGGAAAATTTCTGTGGAAGGTTTGATTTCTATCTCCAGACATCCTATTAGAACTCTTTTTGACTCTAGCGCTTCACATTCATTTATATCTAGTTCTGTGGTTGAATCTCTGCACTTCAATACTAGTATGGTAGTGGATCCCGTTGTTGTCTCAAACCTCATTGGTGGTTCGGCTCATTTGTCTATGATTTGTCGGGGTTTGAGAATATCTATCTTAGGCATCCAGTTTGAGTGCGGCGTGTATGTGCTCAGGTTTATGGGATATGGGTTGATTCTAGGGTTGGATTGGCTTACCATGTATGGTGCCATTCTAGATTGTGAGACGGGGGTAGTTAGACTTTTGACTTGCCACAGGAGGACCCTAGAGATTTCTTGTTATTAGATCATTTATTTTGATAAAAACACACTATACACAATACACACACACACACATATATATATATATACATTCATGCAGGAATCAACTCAAGGAGAAGAGCTCAAGATATCATGACTGCTCAGAAGAATTTCATATTTATAGTATTAGATGTTATGTACAATCTCCATGACTAGATATGATAAAAACATCAACAAATCAGTGTCTGTGCAAGTGTCAGACGTCTGTCATATAATACAATAGACGTCTGTCACTACAGCAGGAATATTAATCCTCACTCAGCACAGATGTTTGTCATATATATGACAGACATCTGATGAAAGCCTTGGGATAATTTCCCTGCATACACAGACGTCTGTCAGTCCAACGACATGCATATGTCTATGTATCTGAGTAATATCAGATTGCATAGGCAGACGTCTGACCTAAATCGATGGACGTCTGTCCTAGCATACGACCATGAGTTTCAAAGCCACCTCTTCAGTCTGAACAGTTGTATCTTTTAACTCTTCTTCTCAAAAACGTTTTTCTCAAAAGAAATCTCGTTTCATAAAGGGTTTCTCTTAGAAATTACAACCTTTCATCAAAACCCTTGATGTGTTATAAATTTATCAAGAGATTCATGCTTTAAAATCTACATATTCTTTCTAGATCTATTATATATTCTGAAAAGCTCTTTACTCTCAAATACTCTCTAGATTTCAATCAAGCATTCCATACTTCTATTTTCTCTAAGTTATTCAATTCTCATATCAACTCAAGGAGATTATAGGAGCACCTTGTACAATTCAGTCAAAATCAATGTTGTATAGAACATAAGATTGTCAAGATAACTACTCATTTGTAAATCTATTCCTCCGGGTGAAGAGAGAACAGTTTTGATACTTGAAAAGGCCGAAGGGGAGATTCGGGATTGGATGTAGGACGGGAGGTCCGAACCAGGATAAAATACTGGTGTGATTATCTATTACTTTACCTTTACTACTTACTATTGCATCATCTTAGTACTTGCTGTTGTTTAGACACATATACGATCCTATTATAGATTTTCAATTGGTATCAGAGCAAGATTATTACAAATAATAGTAACTTGTGTTTGTTTCATTGTGTTTAGTATGGCAAGTAACATTGTGAGTATCATTTTTCAAAAGGGACAATGTAATAACCCGAAAATCTGGGCCAGTTTAAAATTTTTATTTTGGCAATTTTAGTGAATTTTGAATATTTAAAATGAATTATTTTAAATAATATCGACGAGAAATTTATTTTGAAGGGAATTCGAACGTATATATTTGTATACGTTGTCGTTAGAATATAAATAATTATATATAATTATAAATAGAATTGAAAATGGCGCGGTAGTTCGATAATTCGATTTCAAACTTCAATTGAATGTACCGGGTGCAAAACAATCCGGATTTTAGTGAAACCAAAAACATTAGGATCTAATTGATGATATCTTTCCAACGAATCCGAAAGATCAAAATTTCATAGCGGGAATCAAAAGATATGTCCAGTTGAAAATTTTGAATAGTCGCTATGGAATTCAGGCCCTTAAAAAAGGTCGCTGTAAGTGCAGTTCGATAGCCGTTGATGGAAATCGACTGTACGGGCCTTGATAAAATTATTAAAAATATTAATAATTTGTGTAAAATCATAAGAAATGATTTGGGAAGAATTGAGCTGGAGAATTCCACATTTGAAAAGATAAAAATAGATTTTTATCGAAATGAACTAGTTTTGAACTAGAATTAAAATCGATTTATTTTTGAAATAAATAAATTGAATTTGAAAGTGATTTTAAAGGTAATCAATATTCCCAATACGTGGATTGGACTGGAGCTGAATCGAAATTATCTTCGGGATATTTCGATGTTGGATTTCATGACTATACAGATATTGTTATGGGAATTTGAAAGATATATTTTATATCATTATTTCCAATATGATATTTGTTGGTTTCAGAATTTGATATTGAATATAAGCCGATATATTTTCTATTCAGAGCCTTGTATTTAATATCAAATGTGATTTGGGTTTATCGTGAATCGTGTTTTAGATGACATTGGTTCTTTAACCCAGTTAAAGGCAAGATATTGATTTTTGAGAAGATTAAAACTAAGTGGAGTTTTAATGAATCTTTAATTAGATTAAAAATGTGAATTGATAATTTAAATTATCAAATCTGAAAGGTGATCGAGAATGGAGTACCACCAGTTTTGCTCCAAAGCGATAGTTAAATCTTTAATTAGATTTGAATGTGAAATGGTAATTAATTTTACAGATAACACCGTGGTGTTAGATGTGGAGTATTACCAGTTTTCTCCATAGGATATATAGGTTGGGATTGGGAAATAAAAAAAATAATTACTTCGGTGTGGTTCGTTAATCCCAACTAGTTAGAAATGATATCCAAAGGAAGATTAAAGAATAAATTTAGAGGAATTTATCTTGGATAAAATTAATGGGAACATTTCCCTAAGAATGTGATTTCGTGAATAAAAGAATATTCTGAATTGGAATGAGGCGTTTGTTGTGTTTGTGTAACATTCGTTTATTATATACGTGGGATATTCAGAAAGGCCGGGTTTATACCCATTCTGAATAACCGATTCGACGAGATGTCGAAGATGAAGACGGTGGTTGAAGACCGGAAGTCTTCACATCGTTTGGGTGATTACTGATGATCTTGATTGGGCTGTACACCCAGGATGAGGGAATCAGTTGGTGATCGTCCAGACGTACTTGGAGATGGATGGATATGCGAGGAAAGTGCCTCCGGTTTCGTTCAGACCCAGAACGAACTTGTAAATGGATTGTGTGTCTGACATTGGATTTTATTCTGTGTTGATTGATCTCTATTAAATATACATCTGTTTGGCGGCGGAGAATTTATTCTCTTGCTTAACGCCCTTCTCTGAGACGTACGAGCTCAGAGGTTGTATATCGATGGACATCAGTCGCATGGAGTGAATTGCCAATGTGGCACGCGTAAGTGGCAATTGATCAAGGCTTCTGTTGAAAAGCAAAGTCTTGTGGTTGATGATCAAAGCACGGCCTGTGTGGCGTAGCTTTGTGTATAACGTGAATTCGCGAGCCTCACACCTCGGTATGAGTCAAAAACGGGATAGTGACTGCAGGGAGAGCACGACGTTTCTTTCTAGCTAGGGTGGTGTCAGTGACCTACCAGCCCTGACATTTATATACTTTTCACCTGTGTGGTTGTTGGATACGAGGCGCCTCGGATATAGGTCTGTAAGGACCGGGAAACGTGTGTTCAGGAATTGCCAATCCTCAAAAGTAAGAGAGGACCGGCCCTGAAGATCCAAGGATCATAGTGGGGTCCTAAGACATTTGCTAGAGTGTCTCGAATCGGAGAGGAGCTTGCCCCTTGCCTCGGCTCATGACGGAATCCAATTTCCAATACGTGTATTGCGGTTTTAATTGTAGAACCAATATGACGACTTGATATATGGTACCCATGCCGTCTATGATTGATATTTATGATTGAAATTGTTTTGACACTATACACCTATAATAGTATCAAATGATTTGTTTTAAACGTACCAAGCATGTTTGGCTATTATAAGGGAAAACCCTATCCTCCGGCTTGCGTTGCATTGTGTGATAGGACCTGGGTCTTATAATAGCTTCATTTTTCCAAAAAGCATTGCGTTGTTTTGTTATATGCACTAGTATTCTTGGGAGGAAACCCGTTCCGTGTTATACGGCGTGGTCCCTTGAATTACTCTCTTTTAAAATAAAGATTAATAACTGTTTTAGTTCTCACACCAGTCACATGACTGACCTGGAGTTTATTGTTTTAACCTAAACTCTGGGTGCCCCTATTTTCCGCACGGGCAGCTAGTAGTTTTGGTTTTGCAGATTTACATTCACAGGGTCCTGATTAACAGCTGGAACGATGCTCGGAAAGCTCTGTATCCGTGTATCACTTCTAGTTGTGTTTTGTATATTTTTCCGCTGCTATGTAATTTATTGTAATCTCTGATATTTGTTGAAGGTAATTTAATCATTTATACTCTGTATATTCTTGTATCTGATGGAATTGTTGTAATAACAATGAAATGTTCTTCCGTTTGTGTTCTGTTTTGTCTTGTCCTCAATTCTATCCGTGCTTTCCTTCACGGGGAAGTTCGGGTCGTCTCAATTTGGTATCAGAGCTTTGGTTTACAGAGCTCGAGAACAAGACACATTAGAACCATACGAAAGAATTCATCAGATATTGGATTAGCAATATCCAATTAGAATGACTCGTTAGAGATAGGATCAGTAGTATCCTAGAACGAGTGTGAAGAGTATATTTTTCAAATGAAAACAATTTTGTTATAAAATTTAAATCGCTTTATACGTATTTGAATATTTATTTATATTGATATGGACAATCGAGTATATAAAGATTTCGCGTATACGCGTCATGAACGTATATTCGAAGTTTTAATATACTGGGTAGATATAGAATCACATTCTAGATATCCGGGGATGATTCTGATGATGGTGCATCATCATCAGTATTCATATTCGAATTTCGAAGGTGTGATTTCTATATATTTCAATTAGACTGGTGTGAGAACCAAAACATATATAGCTAGAACACATTGTTGTGAATTGGCATCAAAACATGATTTCTGTATATATATCAAAATTATGAATTTGAAACGTTAAATCCACTAATTGATTGATGTTTGTTTTGTTTGTTTATTTGTTTGATAATTTTGAACCATTTAGCCTAATTGAATCAAATATTGAATTGTATTGAAATTTGGTCGCATTTGCTTGCATATACATATACTTATATTGAACAGGTCATAGCAAGGAGGCTAGAGACGAAGAATAAAATTTGTTTGCCCGACAAATAGGTACATGTTTACTACATAATTTCCCGTTTTGTTTGGGTGATGATGATTTTATGAGCCTATTGGCTAGCCGCTTGGCTTTTTCTTTTTCTTTTTGAGATTAGAAGGACCGGGGAAGCTATTTGAAATTCCCCGATGCTCCCGGTGCAGGGGAGGTTATGGCGAAATGTTTCGAAAATTTAGGGTGTTAGCCAAATTTTTGAAATTTTTGAAAATTTTCAGAAACTGAAAAGTTGGAGAATGGAAGCCAGATCGAACGTAGAGCTGAATAATCAAACCACTTTCGACTTTGTTCCTTTTCGGGGACGAAAAGTTTTAAGTGGGGGAGAATGTAATAACCCGAAAATCTGGGCCAGTTTAAAATTTTTATTTTGGCAATTTTAGTGAATTTTGAATATTTAAAATGAATTATTTTAAATAATATCGACGAGAAATTTATTTTGAAGGGAATTCGAACGTATATATTTATATACGTTGTCGTTAGAATATAAATAATTATATATAATTATAAATAGAATTGAAAATGGCGCGGTAGTTCGATAATTCGATTTCAAACTTCAATTGAATGTACCGGGTGCAAAACAATCCGGATTTTAGTGAAACCAAAAACATTAGGATCTAATTGATGATATCTTTCCAACGAATCCGAAAGATCAAAATTTCATAGCGGGAATCAAAAGATATGTCCAGTTGAAAATTTTGAATAGTCGCTATGGAATTCAGGCCCTTAAAAATGGACATTTTGCAAATGACCTCGGATTTCGACGAAACCACTTTTGTTGGATCCGCAGTGTCAAATTATTGCTAGGTTTCAAATTTCATAATTTTTCAAATCAATATGTGAGTGTGGCAAAGGAAAACGCGTTTGACCAGTTTCAGTTGATTTTAATCGACTGGAAATTGGCCATTTTTCTAACGGTCTCAGAATTCGTCGAAACTAGTTTTGTTAGGACCGTATCGTTAATACGAAGCTAGAAAATATTTTTATTGAATTTTTAGAGTTAGTATGCGACCCCGGTAATTTGAAATGTACGTTTAAAATTCAATATAGCGATTTAAATGTAAATTCAACGGAAACTGATTTAAACGATCAAATCAGCTTACGATACATATCCCATTGTGTTCGGAATGGGGGTAAAACGCTATGGACGACAGGCGGTGGGCCTCGTTTAGAGGTCGTATGTAAAAGTCAACTTCTTTGAAAATTAAATAATTAAATAATAAAAATAAAAAAAAAATCTCTCTCCTATACCCTTAGCCCCCCCTTTAGTTCATTTCAGAAATTAGAAAAAAAAAATCGATCTCGCCCCCCCCCCCCCCCCGCTATTCCATCGCCGCCGCACCCCGTCCAACGCGCCACCGCCGCAAGCAGTCCCCTCCCCCTCGAACCCTCTTCCCCTCGTTCTCTTCCCCCTTCCTCGATTGAAACCGCACCCGAACCCCCTCTGCCTACACCCCAACCCACCGCCACCACCTCCCAAGGCCGCCTCCACCCTTGCCGATGCCAAGAAACCCCTCCGGCGCGCCTCCCCCACCTCCAACGAGCATAGGCAACCCTTCCCCTTTCACCGATCGACTGTAAGCTTTTTATTTATTATTTTATTATTTTTATTTATATAAAATCTGTTTTATTTTATTTATTTAAATCAAGTATAGATTTTGATTATGCAAAAGTTAAGATAATTTTTATTAAGAAAAAGGATTTGAATTAAAAATATAATTTTCATATGAAGAAAGGTAGGATCTTTAATGTAGGAAAGATGTGATTTTTTTAAAAAAAAAAGTAAAAAGACGATATTTTATTATTTTAGGAAAGAGATTTTTCTTATATGAAGTTAGCAAAGAAAGATTTGATTTTTAAATTAGAAAAGATTTGATTTTTAAATTAGAAAAGATTTGATTTTTAAACAAGAAAGATTTGATTTTTAAAATATAAAAGATTAGATTTTTAAAAGAAGAAAGACGATATTTTTAAATGGAGAAAGGTGAGATTTTTACATAGGCAGTGGGTTAAAAATATGACTTTTACATAGTAGGAACTATAGAAATGTAATCTTTATGAGATATAGAATGTAAAAATATCATCTTTGTATATGTAGCGAAATAAAAATGTGGCTTTTATTTTAAAGACATCAAAATATAAAAATGTGATTTTTATATACATAGTGACTACGGGCAACGGAGATGGCGAAGATGGGATAACGATGAAGATTTCTATCAATGAAGTGTCGTGAAGTTGGATAGCTTTTGGTGAGAACTTCTCACTCTAAATTCTCTTTTTCTAGTTTATATTTATATATACTAGGATGCAGACGGTGCTTAGTAGCACCCGACACCCGTCATCCACAGACCATGGATGGCTTGTTTGTTAAATTCTTTGGTTGAGTAGTTGGTTAGTTTGTTTGGTTTGAATTGAATTGTTTGGTGAAATAGAATTGATTTGATTGATGTGTGAATGGCGTGGGCCTTCACTAGACCGGGGATAAGGCTAGGCCTTGTCCCGTTTCTAGTATCGTGCCGTTATGCCGCCGAAATTTTCTAAAATATGTTAGAAAAATAAAAATATCATTTTATTGAATAAATGAACTGAATAGAAATTCATGTGTTAAAATAAAATGTTTATCGTTAAAAATATAATTTTTAACGTGAAAGTGGATAAATAAATATTTATAAACAAATCGACCGATTTGTTTATATACACTGATTTGACTGATATCGATTGGGTCGATAAATTTTACACGTCGCCCAACTACACAACTAAAATTTGTGTTTGATTGTTTGAAACCACACACGGGTGTTGGGATGAAATTTGAAGTTCACTCATCCTGATGGATTAAATATGTCGATCGGTCGATTGACAGGCTGTTATAAGCGTCAGATATCTATATTTGATGCTTATACAGTGTAGTGCACTTTGGTTGATGGTTGATTATTTTTCAATGCTATTATATACATGTGTTGTATGGAATCCATATAATTAACATTATATGGTGGTTGATTGGGCCTCATTCCAATCGGGAAAATAATGAATATTATAAAAGAAAATTCATGTGTTGAATATAAAAATAGTCATGTGTTGACGATGATCATGTGTTGAAACTATTCATGTGTTGAGTAAAATATTTTAAATAAAATAAATTACATCTTTATCATATTTACAATTAGAATCTACTTCACGGTGGAGTCTAATTAAAATCAAACGATAGATACCATAGTTTTATAAAATATTTTACATAACAACAATAGTGATGTGTTGACAGCACTCATGTGTTGAGATTAGTCGTGTGTTGAAAGAAATATAGATTCATGTGTTGAATGGAAAAAATATTCATTTGTTGAATAGAATAAAGAAGTTGTGGAAAATATAAAGCCGTGTTGATTAGTTTTGCGCCATTTTGACGTGAACGATATTTATATCGATTTTATTCAAATTGAAATGAATATTATAGCAAATTCGAATTGAAAAGAAGACGAATTTGAATTAAGTATAAAAGGACTTCGAATGGAATTGAATATAAAACAAATTCAAGTTGAATTGAAAACAAACTGAAATTTAATTGAATTCGAATCGAAATTAAATTGAAATCAATTTGAATTGAAACGAATTTGAATTTGAATTGAAACGAATTTGAATTTGAATTGAATTGAAACGAATTTGAATTTGAATTGAATTGAAACGAATTTGAATTTGAATTGAATTGAAACGAATTTGAATTTGAATTGAATTGAAACGAATTTGAATTGAATTGAAACGAATTTGAATTTGAATTGAATTGAAACGAATTTGAATTCGAATTAAATAAAATTGAAATGAATTCGAGTTGAATTGAAATCAAATCGATTTGAGATTGAATATAGAAGTTGAATTGTTTTAGAAACGAATTTAAAACGATTTATAAAATTCGTTTTAAATAGAAATCGACGAAATATATATTATATATATTATATATATAATATAATGGCCTAAATAGAACGCGCCGCGCCGCGGCAGTTCGTGAATTTCGACCATTTATTTCAAACGGACATTGCGGGAGATCCGACCGTCGGATTCTCCTAAAACCGGAACCGTTGGGTTCGTATCGAAAAGAGCTTTCCAATGAATATTAGAAATTTGAAATCTAACAGTTGGATTTGGAATTATGTCCAAATCAAATTTGAAAAAGGTCGTTGTAAGTGCAGTTCGATAGCCGTTGATGGAAATCGACTGTACGGGCCTTGATAAAATTATTAAAAATATTAATAATTTGTGTAAAATCATAAGAAATGATTTGGGAAGAATTGAGCTGGAGAATTCCACATTTGAAAAGATAAAAATAGTTTTTTATCGAAATGAACTAGTTTTGAACTAGAATTAAAATCGATTTATTTTTGAAATAAATAAATTGAATTTGAAAGTGATTTTAAAGGTAATCAATATTCCCAATACGTGGATTGGACTGGAGCTGAATCGAAATTATCTTCGGGATATTTCGATGTTGGATTTCGTGACTATACAGATATTGTTATGGGAATTTGAAAGATATATTTTATATCGTTATTTCCAATACGATATTTGTTGGTTTCAGAATTTGATATTGAATATAAGCCGATATATTTTCTATTCAGAGCCTTGTATTTAATATCAAATGTGATTTGGGTTTATCGTGAATCGTGTTTTAGATGACATTGGTTCTTTAACCCAGTTAAAGGCAAGATATTGATTTTTGAGAAGATTAAAACTAAGTGGAGTTTTAATGAATCTTTAATTAGATTAAAAATGTGAATTGATAATTTAAATTATCAAATCTGAAAGGTGATCGAGAATGGAGTACCACCAGTTTTGCTCCAAAGCGATAGTTAAATCTTTAATTAGATTTGAATGTGAAATGGTAATTAATTTTACAGATAACACCGTGGTGTTAGATGTGGAGTATTACCAGTTTTCTCCATAGGATATATAGGTTGGGATTGGGAAATAAAATAAATAATTACTTCGGTGTGGTTCGTTAATCCCAACTAGTTAGAAATGATATCCAAAGGAAGATTAAAGAATAAATTTAGAGGAATTTATCTTGGATAAAATTAATGGGAACATTTCCCTAAGAATGTGATTTCGTGAATAAAAGAATATTCTGAATTGGAATGAGGCGTTTGTTGTGTTTGTGTAACATTCGTTTATTATATACGTGGGTTATTCAGAAAGGCCGGGTTTATACCCATTCTGAATAACCGATTCGACGAGATGTCGAAGATGAAGACGGTGGTTGAAGACCGGAAGTCTTCACATCGTTTGGGTGATTACTGATGATCTTGATTGGGCTGTACACCCAGGATGAGGGAATCAGTTGGTGATCGTCCAGACGTACTTGGAGATGGATGGATATGCGAGGAAAGTGCCTCCGGTTTCGTTCAGACCCAGAACGAACTTGTAAATGGATTGTGTGTCTGACATTGGATTTTATTCTGTGTTGATTGATCTCTATTAAATATACATCTGTTTGGCGGTGGAGAATTTATTCTCTTGCTTAACGCCCTTCTCTGAGACGTACGAGCTCAGAGGTTGTATATCGATGGACATCAGTCGCATGGAGTGAATTGCCAATGTGGCACGCGTAAGTGGCAATTGATCAAGGCTTCTGTTGAAAAGCAAAGTCTTGTGGTTGATGATCAAAGCACGGCCTGTGTGGCGTAGCTTTGTGTATAACGTGAATTCGCGAGCCTCACACCTCGGTATGAGTCAAAAACGGGATAGTGACTGCAGGGAGAGCACGACGTTTCTTTCTAGCTAGGGTGGTGTCAGTGACCTACCAGCCCTGACATTTATATACTTTTCACCTGTGTGGTTGTTGGATACGAGGCGCCTCGGATATAGGTCTGTA
The DNA here is from genome assembly GCA_030737875.1 of Allium sativum. Taxonomy (NCBI): domain Eukaryota; kingdom Viridiplantae; phylum Streptophyta; class Magnoliopsida; order Asparagales; family Amaryllidaceae; genus Allium; species Allium sativum. The sequence continues at coordinate 571,894,590 of CM060922.1, forward strand.
AGGACCGGGAAACGTGTGTTCAGGAATTGCCAATCCTCAAAAGTAAGAGAGGACCGGCCCTGAAGATCCAAGGATCATAGTGGGGTCCTGAGACATTTGCTAGAGTGTCTCGAATCGGAGAGGAGCTTGCCCCTTGCCTCGGCTCATGACAGAATCCAATTTCCAATACGTGTATTGCGGTTTTAATTGTAGAATTAGTATGACGACATGATATATGGTACCCATGCCGTCTATGATTGATATTTATGATTGAAATTGTTTTGACACTATACACCTATAATAGTATCAAATGATTTGTTTTAAACGTACCAAGCATGTTTGGCTATTATAAGGGAAAACCCTATCCTCCGGCTTGCGTTGCATTGTGTGATGGGACCTGGGTCTTATAATAGCTTCATTTTTCCAAAAAGCATTGCGTTGTTTTGTTATATGCACTAGTATTCTTGGGAGGAAACCCGTTCCGTGTTATACGGCGTGGTCCCTTGAATTACTCTCTTTTAAAATAAAGATTAATAACTGTTTTAGTTCTCACACCAGTCACATGACTGACCTGGAGTTTATTGTTTTAACCTAAACTCTGGGTGCCCCTATTTTCCGCACGGGCAGCTAGTAGTTTTGGTTTTGCAGATTTACATTCACAAGGTCCTGATTAACAGCTGGAACTATGCTCGGAAAGCTCTGTATCCGTGTATCACTTCTAGTTGTGTTTTGTATATTTTTCCGCTGCTATGTAATTTATTGTAATCTCTGATATTTGTTGAAGGTAATTTAATCATTTATACTCTGTATATTCTTGTATCTGATGGAATTGTTGTAATAACAATGAAATGTTCTTCCGTTTGCGTTCTGTTTTGTCTTGTCCTCAATTCTATCCGTGCTTTCCTTCACGGGGAAGTTCGGGTCGTCTCAGACAATCTACACAAAGACCACCTTTGTTTAATGGGTCTAATTATGCTTATTGGTCAACACGTATGAGAATTTTTATGGAAGCTAATAGCTTAGAAATATGGGATGCTATACAAAAGAAATATGAACCACCAATCACTGAATTAAGTGTTTGGACTGATGTTCAAAAAGCAGCATCATCAAATAATTCAAAAGCCATGAATGTTTTGTTTTGTGCATTAGATAAAAATGAATTTTCACGTGTTATGATGTGCACTATATCTTATGACATAGGGAGAACTCTACAAATCACTCATGAAGGTACTACAAAAGTCAACCAAAATATCAAATTTACAAAATCAATTTTCGTCATTTAAAATGAAAACAGGAGAAACTATTAGTGATATGTATACTAGATTTCAAACTATCCAACATGATCTGATTGCTCTTGGAGTTAAATTTATTGATTTTGATCTAGCCACACGTATCCTAAATTCATTCACTAATGAGTGGGAAAGAAAAGTTTTTGCCATAGAAAAGGCAAACGATCTTTCTCAACTCAAAGTTGAAGAATTGATAGGAAATCTTTTGTCCTATGAAGCTAACTTGCAGGTTAGAAAAGAACAAAATGTCAAACAGAAAAATATTGCTTTTCAAGCAAATAATGAAGATTCAAACTTGGATGAGGAAGAAATAGTGTTCATTGCAAAGAACTACAACAAATTTAAGAAATTCAGAAAAATGATAAGGTTTCAAAAGAACGAGAAACCAAATTCAACAAACCAGACCTTGGTCAAATGCTTTAATTGTGATGAATATGGACATATAAAGAAGGATTGCCCAAAGAATGATAAGAAGAAACAAAAGATCGAGAAGTTTAAAAAGAAAAGAAGAGCATTTCAACTTACATGGGATGACTCAGATTCATCCTCATCGGAAAGTGACAGTGATAGAGACTCAGAACAAGCAAATATATGCTTTATGGCTGACATTGATGAGGTATATCCTGAACTCACTTATAATGAAATCTTAGAAATTAGCATGGAACTAGATGATAAATTTAGAGAACAAAAGAAGTTAAATAAGGAGCTTATTTCTAAGATAAATAGAATGGAAATTAAAATTGGTCTATTAAAAGATGAGAAAACCATTCTAGAAAAAGAATTAGAAAATGCACAATTTAAAGATAACATATTATCTTTAGAAACTGACTCTTTATCTTGCAAGTTAAGAAAAATTGAATTAGAAAATGAAGATCTTTGGAAAAAATATAATAAACTAAGTAGTGATTTAGAAGTTTCACTTTCTGAAAACTTAAAATTCAAAAGTGAATTAGAAAAAAAAATCACTGCTAATGTTTCAAAATTCAACAAGGGTAAGCAAAATTTAGAAAATTTAATCAAAATTTCAAAACCATCAGGAAATTGAAATGTCTTAGGCTTTAAAAAGGATGGTAATTCCAAAAATCATAGTTTTCTGTATAGAAAAATTAAGAAAAAGAAGAAAGAAAAACATAAGGAAGAAAAAATAAGTTCTAAAGAAACTAAGATACCAAAAGAAGTAAAAAAATGGATTCCTAAAACTAATAACAAGCTTATTAGGAAAAAACATATTAAAAATTTCTTACAATGTGTTATATACAATTCAAATTATGTCATTAAAGGTCCCAGACCCACATGGGTATGGCTACCTTCTCTACCTAACATTTAGGACCCTAACGGAGGAAGTGGGTACCATTAAATTCTTTCTATTTGCAGGTACCCAAACCAAAACAAAAGAAGAAATGGATCTTGGATAGTGACTGCTCTAAGCATATGACAGGAAATGAAAACATGCTATCAAATATAAATACATGGATGGTGGCACTGTTACTTTCGGAGACAATTCAAAAGGCTATGTCATTGGCATTGGTGAAGTCATAAATGCTGGTATATCTGACTCTCCTATTATTTATAATGTATTATTAGTTAAAAATATGAAACATAATCTTTTAAGCATAAGTCAACTTTGTGATAAAAAAATTCAAATAAATTTTTGAAAAGATAAATGCAACATCTTTGATGAGCATAAAAAATTAATTTTTGAAGTTATTCGAAATAGAAACATATACATTTTAAACATGAAATCAAAAAAAAGAGACAAATCTATGTTTAACCGTTAACCATGAAGATCCATGGTTACAGCATAAAAGATTTTGCCACATAAATTTTAAAAATACTAATAAACTGTCTAAAAAGGAATTAGTTAGAGGTTTACCAAAAATCAATGTTAAAGTAAAAAATTACGTGATGATTGTCAAATTGGTAAACTTAAAAAGAGCTCTTTCAAATTAAAGAATAAGATTTCTACAAGACAACCTTTAGAATTAATACAATTAGATCTTTTTGGTCCTACTCAAACTCGTTCATTAAACCATAATAAATATGTTCTTGTTATTGTAGATGATTTTTCTAGATATACATGGACTCTATTTTTAAAACACAAAAGTGATACTTTTGGACTATTTAATTTTTTTGCTAAAAAAATAATGAATTTATTCGATTTAAAAAGTAAAAAGATTAGAAGCGATCATGGAGGAGAATTTGAAAATGAACTATTTAAAGATTTTTGTAACAAGAAAGGAATTAGTCATAATTTTTCAATTCCACGAACACCACAACAAAATGGTGTTGTAGAAAGAAAGATTTGAACATTACAGAATGTGCCAAAACCCTTTTAAATAGTAGTAACTTTCCAAAATCATTTTGGGTTGAAGTAGTAGCTACAGCTTGTTATGTTCTAAATAGAGTAACCCTTCGTCCATTAACGAAAAATACGTGTTATGAAATACTTTGTGGCAAGAAACCAAATGTCTCGTATTTCAAAACCTTTGGATCAAAATGTTTTATATTAAATACAAAAGATAATCTTGAAAATTTTGATCCAAAAGATGATGAAGGAATTTTTATTGGATATTCTGATAGAAGTAAGGCTTACGGAATTTTTAATAAAAGAACTAATTCTATTGAGGAAAGTTTACATGTTTCTTTTGGTGAGAACTTTCAAAATAATAAAATTTCTGATGAATATGATAATGAATTACAAAATAATACTAATATTAACGAACCAAAAACTAATACTATTCTAAGATCACCTCCTCGTATTCTAAAAGATCATCCAACAAATAATATTATTGGAGACATAAATTCAAGAGTTTCCACTAGACATTAACTTAATCAAATAATCAAATAGTCATGTTGCTTTTATTTCATATTTAGAACCTAAAAACTATAAGGAAGCAGCCAATGATGAATCATGGATTTTAGCAATGCAAGAAGAACTTAATCAGTTCGAAAGAAATGAAGTATGGGAATTAGTCCCTCAACCAACAGAACAATCGGTAGTTGGAACAAAATGGATCTATAAAAATAAATCTGATGAAAATGGAAATATAATTTGTAATAAAGCTCATCTGGTTGCACAAGGATACAACCAAGAAGAAGGAATTGATTATGAAGAATCCTTCGCCCCTATAGCACGTCTTGAAGCAATTCGTATTTTATTATCTTTTGCAGTTCATCATAATATAAAATTATTTCAAATGGATATCAAAAGTGCATTTTTAAATGGTTATATAAAAGAACAAGTCTATGTTGAACAACCCCCACTTTTTATACACGAACAATTTCCTAACCATGTTTACAAATTAAAAAAAGGCTTTGCATGGTTTAAAACGAACACCTCGTGCTTGGTATGAAAGATTAAAATCACATTTAATAAATTCTGGATTTGAAATTGGGAAAGTAGACACAACACTTTTTATAAAAAGAATTCAAAATAATATTTTAATTATTCAAATTTATGTTGATGACATCATCTTCGGATCAACAAATGAACTTTTATGTAACGAATTTTCAGAAATAATGAAAAATGAATTCGAAATGTCACATATGGGAGAACTAAATTTTTTCCTAGGATTACAAATTAAACATCAAAAATGGAATTTTTCTAAAGCAAGAAAAATATTGTAACAATCTCTTAAAAAGATTTAACATGGAAAATACATCAGGAAAACCAACACCAATGAGTACAACTGCTCATTTAGAAAAAGATGAAAATGGAAAAGACTTTGATCAAAAATTATATCGTAGTATTATTGGTTCACTTTTATATCTCACTGCTAGTAGACCGGACATTATGATGAGTGTTTGTCTTTGCGCGCGTTTTCAAGCTCAACCAAAAGAATCGCACTATAAAGCGGTAAAACGAATCTTAAGATACTTAACTAACACAAAAGATTATGGACTATTTTATCCGATAGGTAGTTCCTTTGAACTTGTATCATATAGTGATGCAGATTTCGGAGGATGCAAGTCCGATAGAAAAGACACAAGTGGTACATGTCACTTTATAGGTCAATCACTCGTATCATGGATTAGTAAGAAACAAAATTCTATGTCACTTTTAACATGCAAAGCAGAATATATATATATATATATATATATATATATATGTTGCCCTAGCATGTGCTCAAGTAATTTATATGCAACAAGCATTAAGAGATTTGGAAAACTTATTACCAATTCAACATTTTTTTGCAACAACACAAGCGCCATAAATTTGTCAAAAAATCCGATCAACCACTCTAGAACTAAACATATTGACATTAGACATCATTTCCGATGTAACCATGTTGTAAAAGGTAATATTTCTTTGGAATTTGTAAATACTAACAAACAAATTGCGGATATTTTTACCAAACCATTCAACGAAACTACTTTTATAACTTTACGTAGAGAGTTAGCCATATGCTCTTTCTCTGATATATTAATTTGTTTTCTCACCATATTTTTCTCATTACCATAATTTTTTGGTTGGTTTTTAATTCAACTAATGCATTTTTTAAGGAATGGAAAATAGTTAATTCCTACTTATAAATAGCTTAGTCTAAGTTAATTAAATTTTTAAAACAAAAACAATGTCGAATAAATCTTCTTCTCTTAACATTACCTTCACCAACGATAGCTCGACAGAAACACCACATGATCCAACTCCAACATTGAAACATGAACTGGTGTACAAGTGGCAGGACAATCGAACTGGCTTCACACTAGATTCCAAAAGAACTAAAAGAGATTTATTCACTTCACTGGACACTAAACGGAAGATTGATGACATTCATCATTATCAACAGGAACAACTACGACTTCAAAGAGAGCTATATTTCGAACAGAAAAATGCTTCGACTATATTAGGATACCCACGACAAGTTGCATTAAATTTTTGTAGTTCTAGATTAAAATATGTTTCCGAACCTCTTTCACAACTGGTAAATCCACTGGATCCATCTTCGTCTTTTAATCCATCACAAGATCCAGTGAATCCATGGACTTCTCCAAAGCGACCACCTTTTTCACCAAATCAATAAAGCCGAGGACTTATAACAAAATATTTTTTATATTAATTCCAAAAAATAATATAATGCATTGTGAGAATGAATTTGTATGACAACTTATTTCGCTTCTTATTTATTGCTTATGATAATCAATAATTTTTATTATTTTATTTTCTTTAAAACACAAAAACAATCTCTCTTTGCAAATTTTCCTCGAACATACTTAATACACCAGATGTCTGGAATGCCTCTCAGGTTTATTATTCCTGCATTATCAGACGTCTGACCTAATTTCTCTCAGACGTCTGAACATAATATAATTTTCATATTTCTTTCAGCACAGACGTCTGATATAAAACACTCAGATGTCTGACAGAAGTCTAGGGTTACTCACAGACGTCTGTTAACATCTTTTACCATTATCTTTAGCTATGTTTCAGCACAGATGTCTGTTTTAACCCTAATAGACGTCTGTTCCACCTTTCGGAAATTTAAATCCTACATCTACAAATGTTTGTTTTTTCTCTCAACATACGTCTGAATGTGAATCTGAACCGTTTTCCACCCTACTATATAATATCTTTTTCATTTTTACTTTTCACTTATCCACTTTTTACTCATTTCCACTTCTTCCATAATACCAAACCCTAATCCCCAAATCTGAAAATTAAAAATTTCAATGGCCCCAAAGAAGTCTTCCTCCAAACGAAAGAAGGTTGTCGAAGGATCCTCTTATCAACCACCTCAACAAACACCTAATTATGCCACAGACAAACAAATCAAAGAATGGATAATGGAGAAATATGGCTCAGAACAATTGGACTCCTCAAAGAAGAAGACAATTCATCAAGGACCCTTTTATCCTCTTTCTCAGTTAACTCACTATGATGTGGCTTCAATCCTAAATAGGGCAAGACTTACTCATTTAATTGAGTACGAAGATAACAAAGGTATGATAGATACTCTTGCAATCTATTTGTTTTTCGCAAACTTATGTTCACTCCCCGTGTGGTCTCCACCGGATCCAGAAAATTGGGTATGGTCCTTGGTATATGGCCAAATAGTTAAATTTAACATCGAGATGTTAGGACAAATGTTAAACACCACTTATACTGGCACTCGTCTGCAAGATCTCCCTGATATGCGTTTTTAGCTTCGTGATCGAGTCACTCACCAAATATGGCAGGATAATCTTACAGAGATGACTCCTTCTCATTTTTGATTTAGGCCACGACTTATCAATCAGATGTTGATTAACACTGTTTTTCCTAGACTTGGTAGTCATGAACAAGTGTATCCAAATGATCATAAGGACTTGTATGCAATCTTTGGGCAGACACACATAAATTGGGCACAATATATATTTGAACAAATTTTTGATTTCTGGACTTCAAGTAAAAGAACAATTACTTGTGCACCATATCTAATGCGTATTTTTCGGTCACAGCAAGTAACTCTTTATCTTTCTGCATATCCGGAAATACCTATTGAAAATAGTGGCATACACTTTGCGGCCTTAATGAAATTACCCGACCGACCACCAAACATTATCCTATTTGACCAATGCCAAGCACAGCAAGGACATCTTCAACAACCTATTCAAACCCCACAGCGACAACAACGACATCACGCTGAACCAAGTGAACCTTCAGAATACCATTCCAATCCCAAGATATAAGAAACTAAGGTACAACCAGAAGCTGAATAGAATATCCATGACCTCACCTTAGCAAATCAAAGGATTTAATCTCAAAACCAACAAATTCTAAGAAATAAAGTAACTCGACTCGAAAAATCATTTTCTACTCGGATGACAAAAGTTGAGAACACTTTGGAAAAGGTTGTTTGCTCGATAGGAAAGATTATTCGCAAAGTTCGTGGTAGATCCTCCTCTAGCTCTTCCTTTCCATCCCCAACACCTCCTTCTCCTGGACCCTTGGTTACTTACATCCCACCCGTATCTACTACTTCTCATGACTCACCTCAACATGCACCAGGTAAGGAACACGTAGCTTCTGGAGAAGAATCAGAATAGGAACCACATGATGACATTTAGACCACATCACACGCTTTTCCTATTCCTGAGAATGTCATTTACTATGACAATTCATAGTGGGACGATTCCACTAATCAAGCTTCGGATCTATGGGGTTACTTCACCGACGCTTAGATTTATTTTATCTTATACTATCTTATCTTGTCTATTAGTATGCTTTTATGGTCTGTAACTTTAACTTTTATCTTATGCTACTTTATTGATACTGTATTAGACTATGTATGCTTGACATCTTTGGCGTTTGCTTTAAATGTTTTGGGCTTGCTTTATCATTTTTTGATAATGCCAAAGGGGAGTAAAAGTTAAGGGTTCATTAACTCAAGGGGTTATATAACACCCCATGTCCATTAATGTCACTCACAAAGGGAATGCATCAATGTCCATGAAGCGTTATTGTTGTATAGAACAGATAAATTACAAAAATAAATAAATAAAACAATACAGCAGAAGTTGAAGCTTATTTCATAGCATCATAACTCAAAACGAGTTTACATAAGTAGTCTCCAAAACCATTACAACCGGATCAATAATCTTTTCAAAAACTTCAAAGTACATAAAGAAACAAATACTTAAATAACATAAATGCATAAATCCCTACTGAGCATAAGCAAAGCCATAAAGATGGGAGAGTCCCAAGCGATACATCTACTCTCTTCAAGCAACTGAAAGGAATCTGCACTAAGCTGTAGTATTCCCTCCTTGCAAACCTGGGAGGGGAAAGGAAGAAAAGAGGTAAAAAGAAAAGGGGGTCAAACATAAAGTCTAACGAGTGCGATAACTTTAACAATATAATTATCAAAATAACTAGGATAAGACATAAGATGGAAAATAAGGAAACGACTGTGAACAATTGGGTATGACAGAACAAACAAGGAAATAAGACGAACAAAGATAACGTTAAAGGCGCCCCTAAACACTATAGGATAATTACTATACTGCACCACCACTAGTCACCCTAAAGGTTGATCCCGCCTACAGAACTTAATACTACTAATGGTAGTTTCGTGTACTCCTAGCTACCTCCATAGGTGCCGTCTGCCCCTATCTCCATTAGATGTACCCACTACCCCCATTCGATCGACTCCCTAACTCGTAGATACCCGTGCTGGCCCCACAGTGGGGTGTATCACTCCCCAAAGTGGCAACCCGATACAACCAAAAATGCAAGGCTTATATCTACATGATGCAACAACGTCTTACTTACCAGCCCGGGGCCACACATGCACATGACCCCGTTGGACTTGCGTTGCCACCAATAACCCATTTTGGCCTCTTACAGTCCAGCCCAGTATGTGTGTCCCGTCCTTGACTTGGGTTGAGCCCACAAAGATACTTATGGGTTACTGGTTGAAACGACCCCCATTGACACAAACTATCCACCTAAGCTTGGTCCCCTCTAGTACATCCCATTTAACCCTCTTCTTATTCATGTCCACTTACATGTTTCAATTCTAGTTAAGTGTTTCTAATCGTATTTCACAAGCCACCCAAGACACTCACTTAACCCCCATGTCCCACCACATGTTTATCTGGTTAAGTGTTTCTTAATTCATTAAGACCGTATGTAACCTTGTAAAGGGCTCCCACATTAGACTGGCATTTGTGGCAGCTGGATTTGCCGGGCGGTTCCGGGCAGTCTTATACCACAAACGAGCCTAACCTCGTGTCTTTACAACTGTTACGCATTTAATTCATGCCTTTGACCTCTCACATTAGACTGACATTTGTGGCAGCTGGATTTACCGGGCGGGTCCGGGCAGTCTTACACCACAAAAGAGTCTAATCTCGTGTCTTAGGCGATTAATTACACATAATTAATCCCAATTTGAATTAATTTCCCTATTCAAATTGTCAATCAACTACAAATTTAACTATGTCCATAATTGACTCAATTATGTCCATCTATTTATGGTATATAAAATTGTACCAATTAACATCACATTTAAGGCATTTATGCCAATTCTCAATATTAAATCTTTTAATATTATCCCCTTGCCCCCATGTAGTGCGTTCGTTCATTTAACGTGAAATATACGTTAGACTCGAATAGTCTAACCTATGGAATAAAGAGAAAACATCACAACATGCATAGAATAAAAACTAAATCTAAACGTAAGGGGGTGAACTTGCATGTGTGATTAAGGTTTTTCATCTAAAACTTGCATAGGCCAAAGTCACAAACTTGCATAAACTATGGATGTCATACATCTAATCATAAGGTGTAAACTTGCATAGGCAATTGTCACAAACTTACATTACATGATTCCTACTTCAACATATATATACTTGCACGTGTGATTTATACAACATAAACTATGATGTAAACTTGCATCCAACTCACATATTTCATAGCCTAACTTTAGATCCAATTTACACATAAAATAGATGTCATGAAACATGTAAGGTTGTATATTATTCTCACTAACTTGCATATGATACATATCTAAATTAACATATAAACTTGCATACATACATATGATCTAACATATGAATTAGTTCCACAAACATAACCAAGTTAGCATATGATGCATCATTATGAATTGATTGTACATAAGCCAACAATTAGCATAGATTTACAACATAGATAATAACATCATAGATTTACAACATAGATAATAACATAACGGTCAATGATTCACAACATAACTATATAACCCAAATCATATCTTAACCCAATTAAATTGTTAATTATCTTATTAAAGAAATCGAACTCACAACTCAAAGAAGGTCTTGAGTTCTGGAATCCGAGTTCTGAAACTGATTTAGCTCGCCTTTGTAGTAGATTCGTTATTGTTTAGATTAGAGTTGAATAGAATTGAGCTGTTTAGCTTTTCTTCCTCCTAAATGGTGGCGGCTACTCTAGGTTGCAAGATGATAGCATGACGGCCATGATTCCAATTTTTATTTGATTTTAGAGTTTGAGTCTACACATGTTTATATAGAATTTCAATTTAATTTGAGCCGTCAGATGATCTTAGGGTTAAACAAAACCATTCAGTCAGGATAGGGTGACACCTCAGCCCTAATGACTCAGCAAGGAGTCAGAAAGGACTCAGCAATGAGTCACAGTATGGATAAGATCACACCAGAAAGCTGTGCAGGCTTTTTGCTCGGCCTGGGCGCATTTGGGAAGTGCGCCAGTGTATTTTTGTACTGGCGCACTTCCCAAGTGCGCAAGTGCATTTATATTTTATTTTTTCTGATTTTTCAGCCTAACTTCGTTTATCCATATCTCCTTCATACGTTGTCCGTTTTACGCAAACTCGGACTCTATCTCAAGAAGAATTCTAAGACGAACGCAATGGCATAACCCGTTTCCCTTAATTCTAATATCTGAGATTAATTATTCTTTAATTTGTGAACATTAATATTAAAATTACGGGGTGTTACATTCTCCCCTTTTTAAAGGATTTCGCCCCCGAAATCTCCAAGTTAAGGAGAATGCATATCCTAACATCCAATCATCCATCTACTCAACCATCAAACACAGGCATCCATTTTCCTTAAAAAAAATCTAATGTTGTATGAACATATGCAAGGAGTGTGTGTATATGTTCCTTATCTAATGCAAAATCAGGCGGTCTACTGATTCAGTTGACCTCCTTGATGCAAATCATGATAGTACCATGCATCCATTATGTACGCGAAAGAATCCTATCGATACATATTATTTCTACATGTGTGCACAACCATTCATCAAAATGCAGCATCCATATGATACACACACTCAATGTACATTCATTTTACTAAATACGTTCATTTATATGCAATATGCAATATGAAAGTGACTGAGCCGATCTAGTGCCTAAAGTGTGTGTATATGCATCCACGAGCAACCACTAGCAAACACTTGCATCCACATGCATCCATCATACATAACATGTCTCAAACACATGTTTCAACCATAGGACTACCCTATCTAAAGGTCAAAGATACTAGCGAGAGGACATACTAAAGATAAAACGAGTACAAGCTAGGCGATAAAGGAGAAATTAAAAGACATACCCTCGAAAAGAAAAGGGTACAATGAATGCATCTTCTCTTCCGTCTCCCAAGTAGCGTTGCTCTCATCATCTCCCCATTGCACTTTGACTAGCTTGACCTCTCGATTCCTCAACTTCTTAATCTCCGACCCAAGAATGCACGTAGGAGCTCGTCGAATCGTCACATCACGCTCTGTCTCCACCTCTCTAAGCAAGCTCGGCTCTACCACTTCCGCGGTCTCATGCAAGCACTTCCTCAAATGTGATACATGGAATACATTGCGTACACCACTAAGTCTCTCGGGCAACTCCACTCTATACGCCATCTGTCAAATCCTCTCCTTAATAGGAAACGACCCTACGAACCTTGGTGCTAACTTCCCCACGGACCCAAAGCGAACAACATTCTGCAATGGAGACACCTTAATAAAGACCATGTCCCCAATATCAAACTCAAGATCTGTCCACCTCTTGTCTGCATAAGATTTCTGCCTATCTTGCGCCATCTTCATCCTCCTTCGAATCAAATCGACCTTTTTCGAAGTCTCTCTAATCATATCGGGCCCAAATAAGATCTTATCCGTAGATTCCCACCAACATGTAGGTGAACGACAAGGCCTCCCATAAAGAGCCTCGAAAGGTGCCATGCCAATGCTAGACTGAAAGCTATTATTATATGCGAACTCCACCAAAGGAAGATGCTCCTCCCATGTACCTCCGAAGTCTAAAACACATAGCCTCAAAAGGTCCTCTAGAATATGATTCACCCTCTTGGTCTGGTCGTCCGTCTGAGGATGATATGCGGCGCTCAAACATAGCTGAGTCCCTACCGCCTCTTACAAGCTCTTCCAAAACTCGCTAGTAAAGATAGGATCGCGATCGCTCACTATGCTAGAAGGAACACCGTGCAAACGAACTTTCTCTTGAATGTATACGGAGGCTAACCATGGAGCAGTCCTCTTACTCTTCATTCGAATGAAATGGGCGCTCTTAGTAAGTCTGTCCACCACGACCCAAATCCCCGTGTTACCCTTCCTCGATCTCGGTAACCCATCAACAAAGTCCATCGAGACACTCTTCTACTTCCATTGTGGGATCTCCAATGGGTGAAGCAACCCACCGGGCTTCTTTTGCTCTACTTTTACTTATTGGCACACCAAGCATCTAGCGACAAATTTGGCCACATCACTCTTCGTACCGGCCCAAAAGTAAACTCATCTCATGTCTATTTACATCTTGTCCCCGCTGGGATGAATGGTCATCTTCGAATGATGTGCATCATCAAGAATGGTCTTCCTCAAGTTCTCATCTCGTGGTACTCAAAGTCTACCGTCCCTACGTAACCAACCCTTATCATCTAGAGTATACCTACTGAGATGGCTCGATGAATCCCCCCTTATGAGCTTCTCTACTAACTCAACCAACTATGGGTCATCTCGTTGTGCCTCACCAATCCATCCCAAAAGCATAGGTTTGACCTCTAAGGATGCTAGCAAACCGGGTACAAAGTCAATGGAAGGTCTAAAGTCAAACATAGAGATGAACTCTAAGCTTCACTGCTCAACAAACAACGGACTCAAGGATAACCTTTTCCTACTTAAGGCGTCTGCCACAACGTTACCCTTGCTAGGTGTATATGCTATCTCGAAATCGTAGGATGCTAAGAGTTCCATCCACCTTTGCTGCCTTAAGTTTAAGTCCTTCTGAGAGAACAAGTATTTTAGCGATTTGTGGTCAGTGAACAATTCGAATTTCTCGCTAAGGAGATAATGGCGCCAAGACTTAAGCGCGAAAACAATAGCGGCCAACTCTAGGTCATGCGTAGGGTAATTTCTCTCATGTACTCTCAACTGCCTTCCTCCATAAGCTATTACCCTTCCCTCTTGCATTAAGACTGTGCCTAGTCCTGTCCCACAAGCATCGGTATAAACGGTGAATGGCTTACTCCCATCTAGCAACACTAAGACTGGGGTCGTGGTCAAAGCTCTCTTTAAACATTGGAACGCATCATCACAATCTACGTTTCACGTAAAAACTAGGTTCTTCTTCGTCAAGCGTGTTAATGGGGCTGATATTTTTGTGAAGTCCTTGATAAACTTCCTATAGTAGCCAGCCAACCCCAAGAAACTCCTCACCTCGGTAGCATTTTTAGGGACCTTCCAACGTTGGATGGCCACCACCTTCGCGGGATCCACAGCTATCCCTTCTTTGGAAACCACGTGCCCTAAGAATCGCACTTCCTTCCTCCAAAAGTGACATTTAAAAAATTTAGCTTTAAGGTTATGCGCTTAAAGGGTCTCTAACACTTCCGTAAGATGTAGGGCATGCTCTTCCTCGCTCTTAGAAAAGACCAAGATGTCATCAACAAAGACCACCATGAATTTATTGAGGTACTCCCTAAACACCCTACTCATCAAGTCAACAAAGTATGCGGGGGCGTTTGTCAAACTGAAGGGCATCACAAGCCACTCATAGAAACCGTCCAGAGTCCTAAAGGCAGTCTTGTCTATGCTATCCTCAGTCACTCTCAAATGATGGAAACCAGTGGCTAAATCCAACTGCGAAAACACTGAGGCGCCAACTAACTGATCGAAGAGATCGTTAATCCTTGGCAGTGGGTGCCTATTCTTCTTAGTAAGCTTATTAAGTTCTCTATAGTCAACACAAAGTCTAAGGGACCCATCCGCCTTCGTGGCAAATACTACTGGAGCACCCTACTCCGATATACTACGTCTTATGAACCCCTTCTCAAGCAACTCCCCTACTTGCTTATTGAGTTCCCTCCTCTCACGAGGAGCCATGTGGTGTACTGGCAGAGATACTGGTTTTGCATTGTCTACAAGATAAATACGAAAGTCTATCTCACGTTTTCGGGGTAGACCCCTCACCTCATCGAAAACATCAACATATTCACATACTATATGAACAGAATGTAAATCATCATTGGATGTGTCAAGTGACTCAAGATAACTAAGCATCACCGATCCTCTAGGGTCACAAGAAATATCAAGGGTCTTTCCACTATGAGTCAACAATTTTACTACCCTTCGTTCACAATCTAGGATGGCATCATATCTGGCTAGCCAATCCATCCCTAGAATCAACCCATAGCCCATGAAACCAAGCAAAAAAGCATTACGTTCAAAACCAACGGCTAATATAGACAACCTCAAATCCCTAAAAACCATGGATAAATGAGCCGACCCACCAATAGGATTTGAGACTACAATGGGATCCACAACAAGACTAGTATTTAAGTGCAGTGTTTCAACTAATGATGTAGATATAAACGAATGTGATGCGCCAGAATCGAATAAAGTACGGACAAATGATCAAACAGAAAAACTAAACTCTCAACGGAAATGTTGCTACCTCGTTCTTGCAGCGGTGGGACCGCGAGAGCCTGGACCTGCTCCCTTGCCTGCCCTGGTGCCACGAGAGCCTGAAGCTGCCCTCCAGAAGTTCTTTGCCCTAGCCCCTGTTTCCTTGGGCAGTCCTTAACTAGATGACCCGCCTCTCCACAGTGGAAACAACCAGTCTTCTTCTTTTTCCTACAGTCTTTACTCAGATGGCCTGGTGTCCCACAATTAAAGCACTTCTTCTTTCCTTTGCCATTATTGTTCTTCCCGCCTTTCTTGTTTGTTGTTGTTGCTGCGGTTTATTTTGATCCCTTTTCTTCTCGGGTGCCTTATTAGCATTGGCGCCCTTCTCCTCTTCATGCATAAGCGCCATGTCAACTAGTCTATCAAAGGTAGCCCCCATAGGGATGTGGGTCATAGCTAACCCATGTAGCGGCTTGTTCAAACCCTTAACAAATCTCAGGGCCTTCTTTTTAGGTGTATTCACCAAGTCCAAGCCAAATCTCGCTAACTGATTGAACTTGTTGACGTATTCTTCTACTGACAGATTCCCTTGCTTTAATGCCAAAAACCTTTCCGTGTATAGATTCTCTTCAGCCCATGAGAGAAACTTTGCCTCAAACCTACGCCTGAAATCTGGCCATGTATCAACTGGACACTCCCCATTAGTGACTTCCCACCAAAACGAAGCTTCGTCCTTCATCAACCAAGCAGCCAATTGGACCTTCTTACAATCGTCCAAATCGAAAATTCCAAACAGATCCTCCACTTCTTTCAACCAATTTCTATCTTCAATGGACGTTTCAGATCCACTAAAAGATTTTCCACCCATCGTACGAAAGTCTTTACATATCTTGGAGAAAGTATCTCCACGCGAAGGAATGATTGGAGCTTGGCGGGAGGAGGAGGAACGTTGGCTGGACCCACGGCAGTGGCCCTAGCCTCGAGAAATTGATGAAACCAACCGGGTACATGAACACCCTCTGGTATCTTAGATGCTCTAGACATGCTGAAAAGAAAAAGAAAGAGTTTTAAAACAAGGGAAGCGAAAGAGAGATGTATGGCTTGCGGGGATTGTGCTCTTTAAAGTAAACTTTCCTTGAAAATAGCTTCTTTAAAACAAGTTTTTGAAAATACTTTCTTGGAAAATAATACTTTTGAAAACACTTTTCAAAACTTTTTAATTGTTCTTGTAACCATAGCTCTGATACCACGTGTAAGACCCCATGTCCATTAATGTCACTCACAAAGGGAATGCATCAATGTCCATGAAGCGTTATTGTTGTATAGAACAGATAAATTACAAGAATAAATAAATAAAACAACACAGCGGAAGTTGTAACTTATTTCATAGCATCATAACTCAAAACGAGTTTACATAAGTAGTCCCCAAAACCATTACAACAGATCAGTAGTCTTTTCAAAAACTTCAAAGTACATAAAGAAGCAAATACTTAAATAATATAAATGCATAAATCCCCATTGAGCATAACTAAAGCCATAAAGATGAGAGAGTCCCAAATGATACATCTACTCTCTTCAAGCAACTGAAAGGAATCGGCACTAAGCTTTAGTATTCCCTCCTTGTAACCTGGGAGGGGAATGGAAGAAAAAAGGTGGAAAGAAAAGGGGGTCAGATATAAAGTCTGGCGAGTGCGATAACTTTAACAATATAATTATCAAAATAACTAGGATAAGGCATAAGCTGGAAAATAAGGAAATGACTGTGAACAATTGGGTATGACAGAACAAACAAGGAAATAAGACGAACAAAGATAACGTTAAAGGCGCCCCTAATCACTATAGGATAATTACTATACTGCACCACCAATAGTCACCCTAAAGGTTGATCCCGCCTATAGAACTTAACACTGCTAATGGTAGTTTCGTGTACCCCTAGCTACCTCCACAGGTGCCGTCTGCCTCTATCTCCACTAGGTGTACCCACTACCCTCATTCGATCGGCTCCCTAATTCGTAGATACCCGTGCTGGCCCCACAGTGGGGTGTATCACTCCCCAAAGTGGCAACTCGATACAACCAAAAATGCACGGCTTATATCTACACGATGCAACAACATCTTACCTACCAGCCCGGGCCCACACACGCATATGACCCCGTTGGACTTGCGTTGCCACCGCTAACCCGTTTTGGCCTCTTACATTCAAGCCCAGTATGCGTGTCCCGTCCTCGACTTGGGTCGAGCCCACAAAGATACTTATGGGTTACTGGTTGAAACGGGCCCCCATTGACACAAGCTATCCACCTAAGCTTGGTCACCTCTAGTACATCCCACTTATTCATGTCCACGTACATGTTTCAATTCTGGTTAAGTGTTTCTTATCGTATTTAACAAGCCACCCAGGGCACCCACTTAACCCCAATGTCCCACCACATGTTTATCTGGTTAAGTGTTTCTTAATTTATTAAGACCGTAACCTTGTAAAGGCCTCCCACATTAGACCGGCATTTGTGGCAGCTGGATTTGCCGGGCGGGTCCGGGCAATCTTACACCACAAACGAGCCTAACCTCGTGTCTTTACAACTGTTACGCATTTAATTCATGCCTTTGACCTCTCACATTAGACTGGCATTTGTGGCAACTGGATTTGCCGGGCGGGTCCGGGCAGTCTTACTCCACAAAAGAGTCTAACCTCATGTCTTAGGCGATTAATTACACATAATTAATTATCCCCAATTTGAATTAGTTTCCCTATTCAAATTGACAATGAATTACAAATTTAACTATGTACATAATTGACTCAATTATGTCCATCTATTTATGGTATATAAAATTATACCAATTAACATCACATTTAACACATTTATGCCAATTCTCAATATTAAATCTTTTAATATTATCCCCTTGCCCCCATGTTGTATGTTCGTTCGTTTAACTTGAAATATATGTTAGAATCGAATAGTCTAACCTATGGAATAAAGAGAAAACATCACAACATGCATAGAATAAAAACTAAATCTAAACGTAAGGGGGTGAACTTGCATGTGTGAATAAGGTTTTTCATCTAAAACTTGCATAGGCCAAAGTCACAAACTTGCATAAACTATGAATGTTATACATCTAATCATAAGGTGTAAACTTTCATAGGCAATTGTCACAAACTTACATTACATGATTCCTACTTCAACATATATATACTTGCACATGTGATTTATACAACATAAACTATGATGTAAACTTGCATCTAACTCATACATTTCATAGCCTAACTTTAGATCCAATTTACACATAAAATAGATGTCATGAAACATGTAAGGTTGTATATGATTCTCACTAACTTGCTTATGATTCATATATAAATTAACATCTAAACTTGCCTACATACATATGATTTAACATATGAATTAGTTCCACAAACATAACCAAGTTAGCATATGATGCATCATTATGAATTGATTGTACATAAGTCAACAATTAGCATAGATTTACAACATAGATAATAACATCATAGATTTACAACATAGATAATAACATCATAGATTTACAACATAGATTATAACATAACGGTCAATGATTCACAACATGACCATATAACCCAAATCATATCTTAACCCAATTAAATTGTTAATTATCTTATTAAAGAAATTGAACTCACAACTCAAAGAAGGTCTTGAGTTCTGGAATCTGAGTTCTGAAATTGATTTAGCTTTCCTTTGTAGTAGATTCGTTATTGTTCAGATTAGAGTTGTATAGAATTGAGTTGATTAGCTTTTCTTCCTCCTAAATGTTGGCGGCTACTCTAGGTTGCAAGGTGATAGCATGACGACCATGAATCAAATTTTTATTTGATTTTAGGGTTTGAGTCTACACATGTTTATATAGAATTTCAATTTAATTTGAGCCGTCGGATGATCTTAGGGTTAAACAAAACCATTCAGTCAGGATAGGGTGACACCTCAGCACTAATGACTCAGCAAGGAGTCAAAAAGGACTCGGCAATGAGTCACAGTATGGATCAGATCACACCAGAAAGCTGTGCAGGCTTTATGCTCAGCCTGGGCGCACTTGGGAAGTGCGCCATTGTATTTTTGTACTGGTGCACTTCCCAAGTGCGCCAGTGCATTTATATTTTTTTTTGATTTTTCCGCCTAACTTCGTTCGTCCTTATTTCCTTCATACGGTGTCCGTTTTACGCAAACTCGGACTCTCTCTCAAGCAGAATTCCAAGACAAACACATTGGCGTAACCCGTTTCCCTTAATTCTCACATCTGAGATTAATTATTCTTTAATTTGTGAACATTAATATTAAAATTACGGGGTGTTACAGGTTAAGGGATCATTAACTCAGGGGGAGCTTCTTTATTATAGTATAGTTGTCATCATCAAAAAGGGGGAGAATGTTAGATCATTTATTTTGATGAAAACACACTATACATAATACACACATATATGTATACATTCATGCAGGAATCAACTCAAGGAGAAGAGCTCAAGATATCATGATTGCTCAGAAGAATTTCATATTTATATTATTAGATGTTATGTACAATCTCCATGACTAGATATGAGAAAAACATCAACAATTCAGTGTCTGTGCAAGTGTCAGACGTCTGTCATATAATACAACAGTTGTATGTCACTATAGCAGGAATATTAATCCCCACTCAGCACAGACGTCTGTCATATATATGACATACGTCTGATGAAAGCCTCGGGATAATTTCCCTGCATACACAGACATATGTCTTTCCAACGACAGATGTCTATCTATGTATCTATGTAATATCAGATTGCATAGACAGACGTCTGACCTAGATCGACAGAAGTCTGTCCTGGCATACGACCATGAGTTTCAAAGCCACCTCTTTAGTCTGAACAGTTGTATCTTTTAACTCTTCTTCTCAAAAACGTTTTTCTCAAAATAAATCTCATTTCATAAATGGTTTCTCTTAGATATTACAAACTTTCATCAAAACCCTTGATTTCTTATAAATATATCAAGAGATTCATGCTTTAAAATCTACCTATTCTTTCTAGGTCTATTATATATTCTGAAAAGCTCTTTACTCTCAAATACTCTCTAGATTTCAATCAAGCACTCTATACTTCTATTTTCTCTAAGTTATTCAATTCTCATATCAACTCAAGGAGATTATAGGAGCACCTTGTACGATTCAGTCAAAATCAATGTTGTATAGAACACAAGATTGTCAAGATAACTACTCATCTATAAACCTATTCCTCCGAGTGAAGAGAGGACAGTTTTGATAGTTGAAATGGCCGAAGGGGAGCTTCGGAACTGGACGTAGGACGGGTGGTCCAAACAGGATAAAATAATGGTGTGATTATCTATTAATTTACCTTTACTACTTGCTATTGCATCATCTTAGTACTTACTATTGTTTAGACACATATACGATCCTATTATAGATTTTCACTTGTGACCCACAAGGGTCTGTTATGCTTAGTTTCCTAGAGTCTCTTGATGCATATATCGATGGTTTGCAATCTGTTCTAGTAGTCCGAGATTATTCTAATGTTTTTGATGAGATATGTGGATTACCCCTGAGGCACGAGATCAATTTTCATATATATTTGGTGGACAATGCAAAGGCAGTTAAATTGCCTGTGCGCCATATGGCTCCAAGGGAAAGGAGGAAGCTTAGAAAGCAATTAGGGGAGCTACTTGAAAAGGGTTTATTAGGCGAAGCATATCTGAATAGGGTGCTCCAGTGGTATTCGCAACTAAGGCGGATGGTTCTCTTTGCTTATATGTGGACTATAGGGAGTTAAATAAACTCACCAAGAAGAACAGGCACCCACTTCCGATGATATATGACTCATTTGACCAGCTTGTTGGTGCCTCGGTATTTTCTCAGCTAGACTTGTCCATAGGATTTCATCAGTTGAGGGTGGCTGAGGATAGTATAGATAAGACCGCTTTTAGGACTCCAGATGGTTTCTTTGAATGGCTTGTAATGCCTTTTGGGTTGATGAATGCACCCGCCTATTTTGTTGATCTGATGAGTAGGGTGTTTTGAGAGTTTCTAAATAAATTTTTCGTGGTCTTTGTTGATGATATCTTGATCTACTCAAAGAGTGAAGAAGAGCATGCCTAACATTTGAGGGAAAATTTTGAAAACCCTTCGTGCACATCAGCTTAGGAAAAGTTCTCCAAAT
The DNA here is from genome assembly GCA_030737875.1 of Allium sativum. Lineage (NCBI taxonomy): Eukaryota > Viridiplantae > Streptophyta > Magnoliopsida > Asparagales > Amaryllidaceae > Allium > Allium sativum. The sequence continues at coordinate 571,916,389 of CM060922.1, forward strand.
GCCATTTTTAGAGAAAAGAGGTGAGATTTCTATGGCATGTGGTTTCCAAAGATGGGATAACATTGGATCCCGCAAATGTGGTTGTAGTTACGGACTGGCAGATTCAAAAGAATGCAACGGAGGTGAGAAGCTTTTTGGGATTGGCAGGTTATTATAGAAAGTTCATTAAGGACTTCACAAAGATATCATCCCCACTCACCAGGCTGACAAAGAAGAATTTGGCGTTTTCATGGGATATAGATTGTGATGTTGCTTTCCAACGACTGAAGAGGGCTCTAACTATAGCCCCAATCTTGACCTTGCCCGATGGGAATAAAGTGTTTACAGTTTAGACTGATGCATGTGATACAGGGCTTGGTGCGGTTCTGATGCAAGAAGGGAAGGTAGTGTGTTATGGGGGTAGGCAATTGAGAGTTCATGAGAAGAACTACCCAATCCATGATTCAGAGCTAGCTGTCATAGTATTTGCACTTAAGATGTGGCGTCATTATTTTCTTGGAGAGAGATTCATATTGTACGCCGATCTTAAATCTCTCAAGTACTTGTTCTCGTAGAAGGATCTTAATTTAAGGCAACAAAGGTGGATGGAGTTCCTAGCTTCTTATGATTTTGATATTTCTTATACCCCTGACAAGGGTAATGTAGTGGCAGATGCACTGAGTAGGAAGAGGATGGCCTTAAGTCCTTTGTTTGTGGAAAGGAAAAGCTTGGAGTTCCTATTGACTTTTGATTTTAGACCCTCCACCGAGTTATTGCCTGGTTTGTTTGCATCGCTAGAGATATGACCTACTCTTATGGATCAAATAGGAGCATTGCAGCGGAATGATCCACATATTTTAGACATCCTGGAATGGCTCAGTAAAGCGGAGATTTCTAGTCACCTCAATAGATATTCCATTGACAATAAAGGGTAGTTGCGACGAGATGGAAGACTTTGTGTTCCTCAAACTGGAAGTTTTTAAAGGCAATCCTAAAAGACGCCCATTATTCTAAGATGACTATTCATCCAAGTGGTGATAAGATGTATAAGGACATGAAGAGAGTTTTCTTTTGGGACGAGATGAAAAAAGATGTGGCAGAGTTTGTTTCTCAATGTTTAGTATGTCAGCAAGTCAAAGCTGAGCAAAAGAAGCCCGGTGGTTTACTTCATCCATTAGAGGTTCCACAGTGGAAGTGGGAGAGCATCTCTACGTATTTCGTAGATGGTTTTCCTAGATCTAAGAAAGGCAACACCAGTACTTGGGTGGTAGTAGGTAAACTTACTAAGAGTGCTCATTTTATTTCAGTTTAGAGTAAGAGGACGATAGCTTGGTCAGCAGTAATTTATGTTCGTGAAATAGTCCGTCTTCATGGAGTACCTTCCAGCATCGTAAGAGATCGTGACCCCATCTTCACTAGCGAATTTTGGAGAAGCTTGCAAGAAATATTAGGTACACAGTTACGTTTAAGCACCGATTATCATCCTCAGACCGATGGGCAGACAGAAAGGGTGAACAGAGTTCTAGAGGATCTTTTGAGGCTGTGTATTCTAGACTTTGGAGGTACTTGGGAAGAACATCTTCCTTTAGTAGAATTCGCCTACAACAACAGTTTTCAAGCAAGCAGTGGCATGGAACCTTTTGAAGCCTTATACGGATGACCCTATAGATCACCGACTTGTTGGTGGGAATCCACAGAAAGACTATTATTTGGACTAGATATAGTTAGAGAAACTTCCGAGAAGATTAATATTATTAGACGACAAATGAAGACCGCTCAAGATAGACAGAAATCCTACGCTGATAAGAGAAGAACTGACATTGAATTCAAAGTAGGATATATGGTTTTCATTAAATTGTCACCTCTGAGGAACGTCGTTTGCTTCAGATCTGTAGGGAAACTGGCTCCAAGATTTGTAAAGCCATTTCCCATAACAGAAAGGATTGGCCAAATGGCATACAGAGTAAAGCTACCTGAGAGATTATCCGGCATTCATGATGTTTTCCATGTTTCCCATTTGCTGAAGTGCTTACATGATACCGCAGAAGTTGTGGAGCCAAATATATTAGAGGAAGTGGAAGTGGAATGGGAGGCAACAGTCAGACATGTTCCTTCCCATATTCTTGGATTGGAAGTTAAGAGGCTATGCAATAAATAAATCAAACTGATGAAGGTTCAATGGGGAGATAACCCAGAGGATGCGACTTAGGAGACCGAAAACAAGATTCGTGCTTTGTACCCTTTTCTTTTCGAGGGTATGTTCTTAACTCCTTTTCCAAAGCTTTTATCTATGTTTATTTCTATCATCTAAGTATATCCTATCGATTGAATCTTCCACCTTTAGGTAGGAGTCCCATGGATGTAAATATGTGTTTGAGACTTGTTATGTTTGATGGATGCAAATGGATGCAAGTGTTTGCTAATGGTTGCTCGTGGATGCAGATGCACATACCTTAGGCATTAGATCGACTCAATCACTCTCATACCGCATATGGACGTATGTGCATTTTTCCCCCTTTTTATGCATGAAATTGAATGTATTGTCATATGGATGTTGCATTTGGATGGATGATTGTGCACTCATGTAGAACTTACATGATATAACATGATTATTGCATACATGTTGGACTCATGGCACTATCATGCATTGCATTAACGAGGTCGACTAAATCAGTAGACCGCCTGATCTTCGCATTAGTATTGAGACATATACATGCACACCTTTGCATATGTTCATTTAAGCATTAGAAGTCTTTAAGGACAATGGATGCCTATGATTAATGGATGAGTAGATGGATGTTGGATGGTAGGATGAACATTCTTCTTAACTTGGAGATTTCGAGGATGAAATCCTTTGAGTAGGGAAGAATGTAACAACCCGTAATTTTAACAACATTAAAGAGGATAAATTAAATAATAATTAATTAATATTCAGAATTAAGGGAAATGGACTGCGCCATTGCGTCTGTCTCGAAATTCTGGTCAAGAAACACATTTGGTTTGCGTAAAACGGACACTGTATGAAGAATTTATGAACGTTTGAAGTTTGTATATGTTCGAGAGAATTATATATATATAATTAATTAAATCGAAAAACAGTTCAAAATTCGAAATGTTTTTCAGTGGCAAAAATCCCGCCAAGGGAGTCAACCCCTGGGTCGACTCCCCAAAGTGTGTTGACCCAGGGTCGACCCCCTGAGGGGTGGGTTGACCCCGTAGAGTTGAGGTGGCAGTCAAATTCTGGGGGCTGGCAGCTATATATATGACTTCATTTTATGGTTTTCTCACACTTAAAATCAATGGAGGCCTAAGTGCTGCTGGACTGAATCAAAACTCTTTCTTCTTCTGCAATCAAATTTAGAGATTTAAGTATAGATCTGAGATTCATCAACTTCTTTCCTCCTTCTATCGTCCTAGATCCAAACACTATGAGTTTAAGTTTTTTTTAGATTTAAATAACTAGAAAGTATAACATGATATGACTATAATTTGGATCTATCCCTGTGACTGAATCATATCAGATCTATTGTAATTTTTGAATCTATAACTATAACTTGGATCTCAACCTTTATCATATCAGTTCTACTTTTGATTATGGATCTAATTAGCTATTTGGTTCATCTATTTCCTATCATATTGTGGTTAATTTAGATCCGTTATTAGTTGGACATCTAAATCCTTATTTAGATCTAGTCATGTCTATTATGATATCCCTACTATGTTATAACCTGTTTTATTATCACAAGTTCACCTATCTGTTCTTATATGTTCATCTTAACATTATGCCATCATATGCTTATGTCAGTTTTGTTAGAATAATCATCACTGTCATCTTCCCTTCGTCTTCCCCTTTTATTTTATATAGCCAGGCTATTCTCAAGCCTAGGCATGCCGCTAAAATTATGCGAACGCATTAGTTTAGGAACGGGGGAAAAATGTAAAAATGGACATAACTTGAAAAGGGGAAAGTTGGCATAACTTGAATAATGTTTATGTATATGAATCTAGACATATAATTCACTATGAACATAATTGGGGAAAAAGGGCCATGAAACATATAACATATAATGACATAGGTAAAATTGGCTAATAATGAAATGCCTAGGATTATAGTAATTAGAAACTGCAATTGCGCCTAGACGCGAGGTTAGACTACACTTGTGGTGGAAGTCTACCCGGAACCGCACGGCATATCCAACGACTACAAGTAATGAATCTAATGTGGGAGTTCTAGGTGCACAAATACGAGATGTGCTAAGACATGAGGTTAAGCTCGATTTGTGGAATAAGTCTGCCTAGACCCGCCCGACATGTCCAGCATCCACAAATGGTAAGCTTAATGTGGGAGGTCTAACATACTGTAACCATAAATGAAAATATGGTACTAAACCTTGAATTCTTAACCTAGTTGAATCCATAAGGATTGTATGAACCTGAACTTAAATTGGGGTTAAGTAAATTGGGTTAAACAGAGGGTGGGTTAAGTAAATCTGAGGGGGTGGGTAATATTTACATATAGTCCCACGAATTTAACCTAATCGGGTTATGTAATTAAAGACACCTAGTGGCAAGCATAACCTGTGAAAACGTTAAAGTTATGTAATTAAAGACACCTTTTTAGGGTAAGCATAACTAGTAGAATTGATAAGGTTATGTAATTAAAGACACCTAGTGGTATACATAACCGGTAGAAATCCTAGAGGGGATACAAGACAAAGGGGAGAGCTTGTATCATACTGTATGGGATCCATTTCAGTCAGTAACCCTTAATAGGTATCAAACGAGTACTCCGAACTAGTCAGAGTTGGGGCACGCTTACTAGCTGACTGTAAGAGATCTAAACGAGGAGGACGGTGTGGGCGGCGCAAACCAACCAGGGACAAGTGCGTGCATAGGCCAGGAAGAGGGGGCTAAGACGACTGTGACACCAGTAGATATGGTTGTGCACATCACGAAAGGTTTCCACATTAGGAAATTGATACCTCCTACTGTGCGACCGACACCAGGTATCTACGGAGTAGGGAGCCGATCGATTAGGGTAGTAGTTAGGATACATCTGGACATATGCCTAAATTTACCATTTGATAGTTGTTGGGATCATATCATTTCTAGTTATACTAGTATCAGTGTAGAGAATCGGAGTAATCATTGGGGAAGCGCACACACTCTATCATGTTTACCCTGTCATACCTACCTTATATAGTGTTATTTTTCTTATCCACTTTATATTCTTCTCATGATACTTTTACTTATTTACTTGCTAAAAGTAACTAGACTAGCCAGACTTTATGTCTGACCCTTTTTGTTTCCTTTTCCTTCTTCCGTTCCCCCAAGGTTCTCAGGGTAGGAATACTCAGGCTTGACCGAGATTTTGCTTACATTTTTCTGGAGCTGCTTAGATGTATGGCTCGAGCTCCTATCCTATTTGCTATGGCTATGTTTTGTTTGGGGAATTTTGCTTCTTTTATGTACTCTGATGTTTTAAAGTACAAGACAATAGTTTTTATGATGTAATGGTTTTTGTGTATTTCAGACATGTGATGTTTTTAAACCACGATGCTTTATGATTAATAAAGTTTTTAATTCCCTATCATTTTGTATCTGTCTTGTAATATTTCTATTTCTGTTTACCTATAACGCTTCATGAAACTTAATGCATTCCCTTTGTGAGTGACATTAACGGACGTGGGGTGTCACAAATCCAGCTCCCGTAGCCACCCTGACAACTCCATTGATGTAACACCCCACCTCCGTTAAGGTCACTCACAAAGGGAATGCCTTAACTTTGGTGGAGCATTTTAGTAAACAGAACAGAAACTTACAAGACAGATAAAACAGTACTTGAAAATTTTATAACTTTATTTCAACAGAACCGAAATAAACTTGGTTACATCCTTTCAAGTCACAATATCAGAATTCAAGTACAAAATATAAGTCTTGTACAAAAGCCTTCAGAATGCATAGTTTAAAATCATAAGCATATTTTCATATATTTTATTTCATTTTTAATTATACTTAAAAATGTGGGGTGTTACATTCTCCCCTCCTTAAAGGATTTCGTCCCTGAAATCTTCAAGTTAAGAAGAATGTGTCCTACCATCCAATCATCCATCTACTCAATCACCAATCACAGGCATTCATTGTCCTTAAGAGATTTCAAATACTGTATGAACATATGCAAGAAGTGTGTGTACATGTTGCTTGTCTAATGCAAAGATCAGGCGGTCCACTGATTCAGTTGACCTCCTTAATGCGAATTATGCCAGTGCCATGAGTCCAACATGTATGCAATTTTCCTACTCGATACATATCATTTCTATATGTGTGCACAACCATTCAGTCATATGCAACATCCATATGCTGAGTCAATCATTTTGCATCCACAAAAATTAAAATGCTCACACATCCATATGCAGTATGAAAGTGTTTTCGAGCCGATCAAGTGCCTAGTGTGTGTATATGCATCCACGGGCAACCACTAGCAACCACTTGCATCCACTTGCAACCATCAAACATAACATGTCTCAAACACATGTTTACACCCATTAGTTTCTACCTAAAGTTCGAAGATTCGATCGATAGGATACAGTCAAACGATGGAAGCGAGTACAGATAAAACAAAAACTTGGTTCCCATTATACATTGGTTGAGAGAATAATTCCCCTAAGTATCAACCCCAAAGACCGAAATCAATATCAGATTGATACTAAGAGAATTACCCTCTTTAGACAATGTCAAAACTGGAAATCTTATCAGAAGTATTCACATATTTACAGACTACCGGTATAGATCAGATTACCAAATGATTCTTAGAAAACTAAGCATGATAAAACCCAGAATGTATGCGTCCCACTTGACGCCTAACACAGATATCTCTCAAACCCCAACTTATCACCAGCAGATGAGTCGTAACCCCTATGAGGTTTGAGACTATAACCAGATCAGAAACAAGACTAGTATTAAAGTGCAGAGACTCGACTACAGAATCAGAATGCCATAATCGGAAAGAGTTCTAACTAAATAATCAGATAAGGAAACTAAACTCTCTACGGAAATTTTCCTACTTATATCCTATCCACCAACTATGAGAGCATTCACCTGCCTTCCCGAAGTAGGTCATGTCCTTGCCCCCGTTTCTTCGGGCAGTCCCTAGTGAAGTGTCCCATCTCACCACAGTTGAAGTGAGTGTCCTTCCTCTTTTGGCAATCCTTTTTTGCCTACTTTGTGAACCAAGTCCATATCCATGAGTTTCTCATCCTTGGGTTGTGCTCCTTAGCCAAACTCCCTCATTCTCATTTTTACTATCCATGTGTAACACGTTGACAAGCCCCTCGAAAGCGGCCTCCATCGCACGGAAAATCCTACAAAGCTCAAAAGAAAATTAGCCGTAGGTGAGACTAATACGGCTACAGATGGAAGTCAGGCTCTTATTTGCCCTTTGACAGGTGTCGTAGTCCTATCAAGCCTACAGAACCATGCCGCGATGAGGTTACCTCCCAGAAAGCCAGGAGCCCCGGAGACTCAGAAAAAGGAGGAAACAAGGATTCAGATAGAGAATCAAAAGATAGATATATGGCTTTGGGGATTATGTTTTTTCAAAATAAACTTTCCTTTTGAAAATACTTTCTTTTAAAGCATTTTTTGAAAATAGTTTTCAAAAACTTTACCCAATCTGGTAACCTTCAGCTCTGATACCAAGTGTAACACCCCACCTCCGTTAAGGTCACTCACAAAGGGAATGCCTTAACTTTGGTGGAGCATTTTAGTAAACAGAACATAAACTTACAAGACAGATAAAACAATACTTGAAAAATTTATAACTTTATTTCAACAGAACCGAAATAAACTTGGTTACATCCTTTCAAGTCACAATATCAGAATTCAAGTACAAAATATCAGTCTTGTACAAAAGCCTTCAGAATGCATAGTTTAAAATCATAAGCATATTTTCATATATTTTATTTCATTTTTAATTATACTTAAAAATGCGGGGTGTTACAATTGAAGTCATCGGCCCTATGGTTTGGGACCCTTGGCCTTCGCCATAACTTAGGTGGGACCCTCTTGCAGACATGGATTTATCAGGCCCCTTTCCCCAGCCATCCAACTCCAATCTTGTAGATTTGCAGTCCGTTCCCCATGCGATCACTCCACCACCTCCACCTCCTCCACTTACCAATGATGTTTCCCCGATGCTTGCTCCAGCTTTGTCAACCTCAGTAGTCGGACAAAATGTCAGACTCCAAGCCTCATCCTCTGGTAAACCCCCTCATAATATATGCAAATTTTTTCAGTCTATAGTTTTTTTTGATGATAACTACGCGTTAAATAAGAAACTTGCTCATTACATGGGTGTTAGTCTCTTCCAAAACCTCTATTTCACCATGCAAGCCATAGAAATGGAGAGAGCTTCCTCCCTCTAAGGAAGATACTTTCTTGGAACGTTAGGGGGCTCGGGGATCCCAGCAAGAGGTTTGCAATCGGATTTATCCTATCCCCCATGCATTTGGACATCCTTCTGATCTAAGAATCGAAGCTTAATGAATGGCCCTTCTCTAATCAGTTCGTGTTAGTCTTCATCCTTCTTCAGTTGGGAGTCCGTTAACGTTGAAGGTTCTCATGGCTGGTTGATTATCGCCTGGAACAACAACCTGTGGACTCCTCTCCAGACTCAGAAATCCACTTTTGCTCTCCAAATCTTCCTACTTCGTATCCCCTCCAACTCCGTCTTCCTCTTTTCTAACGTTTATGGCCTGCCCTGCAGTCATGATAAGAGACAGCTTAGTTGTCATGCTCTGATATCGGCTCTCTCCACAATGACCCCTGGCTATTGGAAGGAGACTTTAACGTCACCAGAGGTCCATTGGAACGCAACCCCATCACACCCACCTCTGAAACTATAGACTTTAATGACTTCATCAATAATTGCGCTCTCATTGCCCCCCTATTTGCAACAGACATTACACTTGATCTAATAAAAGAGAGATCGCCACCCTAGTCAAGCAAGATCGTTTCCTCTTCAACATCATTTGGGATGACCACTTCCCTGTGTCTAATGTCACCGGCCTGGCATCAATCCTCTCTGACCATTGACCTATTCTTCTGACCATAGATAGTCAACAGAACACCCCCAGCCAATTTCGCTTTGAGAGGCTTTAGCTTCTCAAGCCAGGTTTTGTTGACTTCGTCAATTAGGCTTGGCATTGTTTCCCTCCCCAGCAAGACCCTCTGCCACGCTGGTTTTCAAACTTCATTGCCTTAGGAGACTAATCATAACTTGGACCAATAATATTTTGAGATCTTTGAGAAGACGTATCTCTAATATTCAGAGGGATATTCTGGACCTAAACATCAGAGAGGAAGACACTCCGTTCTCCAAAGAGGATTCCAACAGGCTCTCTACCCTTTGGGATGAGCTCCAGAGGCTCCTCCAGTAAGAGGAGATGGGATGGAAGCAGCGGGCCAAAACCAAATGGCTTGCGGAAGGAGACAGAAACACTGCTTTCTTCCATAGGCATGCTAACGGCAGAAGGCGAACCTCTTTGATCCCGGAGATTCACGATGCTATTGTTGATATTCATACTTCTGACCCTTCAGCTATCAACTCTCATTTTACCATTTTTTTAGAAACCTTTTGGGTCAAAGACCTCCTACTCCCTCCGATGTCGACTGGTCCCTCCTCTACCCTACTCAGCCCCGCTCCCAGTTGATAGCCATTTCACCAAAAGTGAGATTCTCACCGCCCTGAAAGGTATGGACGTTAATAAGGCTTGTGGCCTGGATGGCTTTGGCCCTACGTTCTATTCCGCTTTCTAGGAAGCCATCAAACTTGACATCCTTCGCCTGTTTGACACCTTCTACTCCAACCCCTCCTCTATCAACTGTCTAAATTACGCCAAAATTAACCTTCTCCCGAAACATGAAGGAGCAAATCACCCCAATAATTTCAGACCGATCAACCTCCTCAACTGCACCTTTAAACTCATCACTAAGGTTCTCCCAAACTGCCTCCAAGCCTTCATCCCCACCCTGATCAGTTCTGAACAGTCTGCCTTCATGGCCGGAAGAAATATCCACGACTGTGTCGCTTCAGTCCAAGAACTCATTTCCTATTGCCATCGTACAAACACTACCAGATTCCTTCTCAAACTTGACTTTCGCAAGGCTTTCGGTACTGTTAGCTGGGACTTTATCCTTTAAATCCTCTCATCTAGGTGGTTCCCTCGATGGTGGTGTCGCTGGATTGAAACTATTCTCACCTTCAGCATGTTCTTTGTACACACCAATGGTGTAGACGGGGGCCTTATCAGATCCAGAAGAGGAATACATCAGGGAGACCCTTTATCCCCTTATCTTTTCATCCTTATTGCTAACACGCTTAACCAACTGATTAGGCAGGCGCTCAACAACAACATTCTCCCCGCCATCAATACCATCACCCCAGTCCTATCATTCAATTTGCTAATGACACAATCCTCTTCTCAACGCCCTCACCTTAGAATATTCACAACCTGAAGCTCATCCTTTATCTTTTCAAGTAGATCTCTGGTCTTTTTATTAAATTTGCCAAAAGTCGATTTATATGTTGGGTAACTCAACTCACCTTGGCCCCGCTATAGCTAATGTGCTCAACTGCAAAATCCAAGTCTTCCCAATAGCTTACCTTGGAGTCCCTATTCGACCCACTAAACTTAGTGGTCGTGATTGGACGATCTTGACATCCAAGATCGATCTCAGACTTGCCAGATGGAAAGCCTCCTCCCTTTCAACTGTCGGACATCTGGTTCTGGTGAAATATGTCTTGACAACACTTCCCCTTTACTGGTTATCTGTCCACAGAGCTCCATGGTAGGTTATCATCCACATTGACCAGGCATGGCGATCCTTCCTTTGGAATGGTGGGCATGTTAAATCTCTAGTTAATTGGAGAACGACCTGCTTAAGCATCAGCGCTGGTGGACTTGGGATACCAGACATACGTCATCTCAACCACGCTCTTCTTGCCAAATGTAATTGGAGATTCCTTAGCCCCGGTAATTTTACTTGGAAATCCTTCATCCTTTCCTTCTACTATAATAATCAACCCTTATCCATCCTTCACTCCCACCCCCTTACCCTCCCCTCTCCGTTCTGAAGCGGAGTGCTTAGAGTCCTTCCATGCATCAAATACTTTTTCTCCATTACTGTTAGGAACGGCCAGAATTGCATCCTCTGGCTTAACTCCTAGCACTTCGACTATCAACTGGCACATTTCTTCCCTTTACTTTTCTCTGTTTGCTCTAATCCTTCAATTTTAGTTCAGAAGGCGGCTAACCTAGGTACCGCTGCTCTACTTCCAAACACCTACTTTCACCCTAACATCCTCCGTGATATCCATGACCTTCTACTGATCATACAATCCACCGTTCTTACTTCCTCTCCTGACTTGGTCTCCTGGCCTCTCAATAACTCCCGTAGGTTCTCTGTCAAGTCTTGGTATCGTTACATCACGTACACTAGTAGAATCTTCTCCTTCCCCAGAATCTGGAAGTTGAAAGTTCCACTGAGAGTCATCTTCTTCCTCTGGAGCTTGGCGCATGGAAAAATCAACAATAAAGACAGGCTGATTCGTAAAAGCATTCCCGTGAGTCCGACATGCGTCATGTGTCATCTTTACAACGAAACGATCACCCACCTCTTATCTAAGTGCGACACCAGCTTCTACATTTGGGCATCGATATCCACCCATATTCTGGGGTATCCCATCCCCCAACTCCATCACTTCGATTACTAGCAGTACTCTTCTCCTTCCACAGCCTTAGACACTCTCTATGCTGCATTCACTTGGACTATATAGCGGAACTTAACGATAGAAGCTTCAACAATTACCATGCTAACCTTATACATTTATCCAATAGAGTCGCTTAGTTTTACCGTATCTGGACAAGTTTTGAACTTCATCAATTCCTACTAGTCATCATGGACACTGAGATCAACTGGGATGAATCCGTCGGTAGCATTCAAACGGATGGCCTGCACCAGCATCGTCCTTTCGCACGCCCATGGTAACCTCATCATGCTTATGTTTTTTGCACGCATCCCTTAAACTATCGCCAGTATTTTGGTTAGTGGTATTCAGAAACTTTTTGTTGTTGTTTAGCTCGGTTTGTGAAGGTGTTATGTGTTTTGTTGTGGATGATTGTTGGCTTCGTATCTATATATTTGTGCTTGGTGCCACATACTTCACTTGCATGCGTGGTGCATGCATAACTTGACGTGTTTTATCCATCGGTCAGGCTTGTTGACCGTTATGTACTAATTACATTATCTATATATCTAATCGGGTGTGTAGATCCGCTCTACACAACCATCTTTGTTCAAAAAATAATAATTCACACTTAAACTTGATCGCCCTGTATATTTTTTAAGTTAAAAGAACATCAGATTTCATGGAAGCGTGTCCACAACAGGTATTTGCTAGTCAAATTATAAGAGTTAGTGAAAAATTACTCCGTTATTATCTGCTTAAGCTTTATGCTCTAAGTTTTCATAGTTCAATCAATAGGTCTGGTTTTCTTCTCATCTTCGCATTTTATTTCCCTCATGTTGAGTTTCCTTTCCCTCTCCGTCAGATCACCTGCCTTTGTTCCTTTTTAAGCTAGCTCCCTATCTTCAGCTTACCATCCCCTTCATCTGCCTATCACTATGTAGTCCGACCGTCTACTCTTTGAGGCCTATTTTGGTGTTTCAGATCTGAGGTTTTCTTGACCTACTTGAAGGGCTGCTAGTTCGTCACTGAACTTTGATGCAACATTTTAAAAGTGGAAATTATAGATTACCGTCTTGTGAATGGAAGTGACTTGTGCGATTTTTTTTTATTGTTTGAGTTTTTCTGGTAGTTTGGACCGTGTTTGTTTGTTGACCTCCTTTGCGAGTGCAGCTGTTTCGGTTTGTATGTGGTTATGATATATGTTTTTTAAGCCAACTGACTTATGTTTCCCCATTTATGCGACAACTGTAGGCCTTTGTTGCTTCCTACTGTCATGCATAATTTGACAAGTTTTGATCTTGTGGTGCTACCAGATTTCTCTGGCTTTGTTGTTAGGCAGGTATATGGTGTTAGCTTGGCCCTTATTGATTTTGCTGGCTTCTTTCAGATTTTGGTTTTTGCTTTGGCTTCGCTAATTGCAATTGTGTGTTGATTTTTGCATTACAAATTGATTTTCAGATGCAGTTATCTTGTTATTTAAATTTATTTTAGAGTGTAAATGTTATATGATTACAAAAGAAGGGGAAATACATACAAAATTTTGTTGAATCCATGTGTTTTGTTCATTTCAGTTGGAATAATAGGAGTGAGGTATAACTCTTATATTTTTAAAGAAGTACAATATGTTTTCCAGTTAGTAAAGACTGCAAGAAGGATGGTTTTGCTTGCGACAAAGCAGGTTGCTAACTCTAAGAATGAAAAACTTTTCAAGAAGAGGAGTAAGCTTATTAAAATATTTGAACTAGCGCATTAGTGTATGAAAGTAGAAAGTGTATTTGGAAAACGTAATAAAATATTATATTTGAAAAAAAATGTGCTGTATGAGAGTAGAAATTACTATACATGGATCGTGTACGAAAATTTTGAGAATTCTTATTCTAGTTGTGTAAGTGTTGAAATTTTGTTGCAATAAAATTTGATTGAAGTAAAAATTTTATTGTTCTTTTTCACTCTTTTAAATGCTAGTGCTGCAACAAATTAGTATATAACATTCCATAAGTTGCCCTTTTTATAGGTCTACTGCAACAGATATTGCTAACAGGGTTTTCTGTTGTAGTGTACCGACAGAATAGAAAGGGAATACGAGTGGGTTTTGCAAATCTGCGTGTGATTGCCGATGGAAATGAAAAAGAATAGTCACCAATAACCTTGCTAAAATATTAGCATTTGTGACGAATTACCGACGGATATCTAAAGTGAAGCAAAAGTTGAAATTACCCATTTCTAATCCCTTGCTATTTAGCAAGGGATTTCCGATGGATTTTTTTTTAAAATATATATTAAAGAAATATATATCTCCATTGGTAAAATGTCGATAAAAAATTTTAAAATTAAATTACAGTTGAGGGTTAAGTGTCGGAGAATTGACATTAACTTTCGTCGCAAAATGGACGCTAAAATACCGACATGAAATTTACCGACCAGTGCTATCCGTTACAAGTCCGTCGCTAATACATGTTTAGCGACGGATATGTGATGGATTCGTCCATTGCAAAATCAGTGTTTTCTTTTAGTGTTATGGTGAAAAAGTTGTTTTTTTAGTTCTTAATTCGTTCTATTGGTTTCATATTAAATGGAACAAAGAAATAATATAAGTAAACACCAAATAAAAATGCAAAAGAAAGAGTGTTTTTGTTTTTGTGTGTTCTTGGGTTGTCCTCTTGAGTTTTGGAGATGTCATATGCCATGGATTTACTGGTCATGGTGGTATTGTGTGTTACTTGTGGTAATTGTTGTGCTGGAATATCGTATCCACTATCGTATTTGGTGATACAGGCGAAGTGTAATACTCTCGACATTGCCCACTTTGGATGGTGTTTTCTGTTTCCTTCCTTATCCTCATGTTCATGTGATTATTACCATGTCAAATCGGGGAAGTACCTTGCAATGTCAAATGCGGGTGCGGATCCTCTGGACCAGATTCTCCCTGGTCCGGTGGTCCGCACCAATGAAATCACTCCATTTTGGGTAATTTTCACATTGCCCCCTGAAATTCGGGTGTATTTCAGGGGGGCAATGTGTAAATCACCCCAAAATGGGGTGATTTCATTGGTTGGGCACACTAGACCAGGGAGAATCTGGTCCAGGTGATCCCAACCCGTCAAATGCCTGCTGCTCTGTCGTAGGGGTGTGGCTCAAGAAATTGTTGCGGCTTTGGATATGGTAGCTTCTGTCTGCTCACTTCTGGATGCTATTTACAGCACATGCTGAAGATATTTTATATTTACCTGTTACTTTAGTCCTTTTGTACGGAGTAGCATGTATCAATGTAACTTACTCTCTGCATGGAGAAGTGATTTGTAGTCTAGTATACCAACTAACTCCAGTGCTGTAACCTAGATAGGATGGTGGCGGACGGTCCACCTAAAAAACCGTACTATTTGTAGAATTACACTCTGTCATTCTCCTTTGTAAACTGTAATTATTATTTATTATAATAATAAGTATTTGCGGTCACTTTAAAAATCGTTCAACTTTGCAAAAAAAAAAAAAAAAAAAAAGAGAGAGAGAGAGAGAAAGTTTGAAAGAGCTCAGCAAAATTTATAACCTATGTCCACTTAATATCCAAAATGATTGATTTTATTATACAGTATAGAAAATAATAAAGAGACTTCAATGATAGAATTTGAATTCTCTAGAGTTAAAGCGCTAATTAGTTCCCATTTCTAACAAGGTCATGTTACATTGATGTATGGTCTTCGAAATATAAAATATGGAAAGTTTGGCTAAGGTTCCAATTAAGTTTCAAAAAGCATAAAACAGCCATGTCTAAAAACATTGTAAATTATGTCTTTATTTTTCATAAATCATAAAAAATTAACATTAAAAACTACCAAACCTCAATACTTAATTCAGTTTATAACCATCTTCGTATTCATGTAAAAAAACTAAAACATGCTTCGAAAAAAAATCATGCTTCGGCAAAACATGCAGAAATAACAGCAGTTTTTCAAAAAACTGCACACAACACCGTAATTATAACTAAAAAGTGCATACTTTTATGCAATTTTTGTTGATTGTCTTAAATTAAAATTTCAAATTTCATGTCCATATTTATTTAACATCATATTGTTGTAGAAAAATCATCATAAAATGATGTAAATTGCATATAAATGAAAAATATTCCATGTTCGCTAAAAATGCAAGAAAAAAAACAATTAAACAGAAAAATTGCAGACATGTTTGCAGTTTTTTGATATATTGAGACATATCTGCAATACACTACGTGAATAGTTGTAGAAACGTCTGCACTTTTTTACAATAAGTACATGCATTTCTTCAGCTTTTTTTTTTTCAATATCTACAATGCAGTATGAGAATAGATGCAGGTTATGTACATTTTTTCACAATAAATGCAGACATTTCTATAACTTTTTTAGTAATCTTCTTTTAATATATATTTTTGAAAGAAATAGTGGCACAAAAAACATGAAAATAAATACTTCCAAACGTCTGTCTAAATATGCGAGTTTACATGTAGAACAATTTGGCTTGAAATAATCTAAGTATCGACTCATTTTCTATGTATAGATCAAACAAAATGTCTCGAGCTAGGTACATTTGAGTCACAATCGATCCCTTTGGGTGTTTTGTAACTATTTTAGTTCGAGGTAATTAGGGAGAAGAACAAACTTTGCTAAAAAATTAGACTGAAGGACACCAAATTTTATTTTTAGTCTGAAGGACAAACTGTAAATCAAAATTAAGTTTAAGGAAAATGCTAAATGTAATTAGCATTATATTCAGTTTTTTACACTATACGAAAATGCTAGTTTTAATTATATTTAGCATTGTCCCTCAATCTAATTTTTTTTCAAAGTTTGTCCTTCAGTCTAAAAATAAATAAGCTCGATTTGGCTAAGTTTTAAATCTTATTTAATCAATCACCTAACTTAGTTGCAATAAATTTCCAATATGTCCATTTGATCCAGTCTCATGCAGCCTACGCGATCAGGTCCTCATAGCCCCATCTAATCGGGTTAGCACCAATGCGGCTGAGCCATACAAGCAAGATTTAGTCGAGTCTCCTCCAAATATAGCAAGTTCTCTCGTGCCCTTAATGTTTACTGTTTACACACACTTCAAACTTCCTTTGTAATGAGCATTCTAAACCCACTTGTTTATGTTTCTTGAATGCAAAAGATCACCACTGATATCAATAACAAAATGCATTTTTTCTAAGCACAACCTTTTACGTACATTTTTCTAATAATTAAGCTTTTATCTTTCTGTTACAAGCTGCTTATATATATGTAAATGGATTTGTCTTTGAACACAAATCAAAGTATTAGTTTGTACAACTACTTTAAGTTCCCAATTCACAAAGCGCAAGAAGCATGACCTCATGTTTCAAAAATGAATTATTTTTGAACACCAATTACCACCATTACGATACTTTTATTTTTCAGAATGAATTGTTTAGGTTAGATTAAATGCAAGCTTATTTACTATCAAATATAATGTTTTTTGCAATCAGAGTTTCATTAAAGCTAATAATGATAGGTTTATTCACTTTAAATATATTGGTGAAAGGTTTGCAATATTAATATGAACGCATTTTATAGCTTTACCCATACGTTTTTCCATCTAGAACAATCAAGTGTGATGCAGTCACATTTAACTAAGTCAAGGATGCAGCCGTTCTTTTAATTTTATATGATTTTTTCTCCTAAAATACAAGAGGGGGCAATGCTGAAATTCTTTACCAGTTCCTAATATTTCCTTGGTTGCCGACTATTTTAGTTGAAGCTTTCATACAATCATTGCTGAACGCATGTACTTGGACTCTTCATGGTATATATACCTGAACCTAGCAGAAGGCTTTTATAAAATCATTGTCTTCTACAAATATTACCACTTGCAAAAGCAAAATAAACAAGTCACGTTCCAAATAAAAATGGTGCATGATCAAGTTGAATGTCTATGGTCATTAATCTCATTCCTTGTGCATCTCTTCAATATTATTCAAAAAGCTCTATCTAACTTACTAAGCAACAGAAATTCAAATGTTTCAAATTCTCTTCCTATGGTCGATTGTGAAGAAATCGAAACCAACCAGAAGAACATTGTGAAAATTTCGAGGAAAAGGCCAGCCATGCTTGTTATTCCAAAGAGTGATACATGTGTTGCTTCAAATTTCTCTTGTGATCTGGAGAAAGAGAAAGAAAAAGAGAAGGAAACGGAGGTCGAAGGAAATGGATATTTCTTGATTGGTCGAAAAGGAAAAAGACATGCAAATACGGAGGATGGATATAAAGTTATAACTAATATCAACGGTGATTGCAAACAGGTACCACCTTACTTCAATATTTTCTATAATTCAATACTATATAACATCATCAACAAGTTCTAAATGTGAGTTTTTTTTTTTTTAATGTTCAGGCATTATTTGGAGTGTTTGATGGACATGGAGGATGTGCAGCAGTTGACTTTGTATCAATGAATTTAGGAAAGAATATATTAAAAGCTGTTGATGAATTGCCGGTAGAGGACAAGTTGGAAGAGGCAATTAGATTAGGGTATCTGAACACAGACAAAGAATTCCTTAGTACGGTATGTCTGAAATCAATAAAATAACAGCTATGCGCATTTGAATATTTCAACTTATACGCTTTTGCGTCTAGTTACAGCATTTGTTTTGCTGTTTCTTATGCAGCTTCGTTGTTTTGAATTGGTCTTAATTTGTTCACATTGTTCACAGAAATGCTGTTTCTAAATCCAAAAAGTCATAACCTGTGTGAAATTAGGAACAGATGCATGAACTAAAGCTTAAAATTTACTAAAATTAATCAATCAATTTCTCTCTGTTGCTTTTCACAGGGACAAAAGAGTGGAACTTGTGCTTCTACAGTTCTGCTAAAGAACAGGCAGCTTCATGTTGCAAATTTAGGAGACTGTAGAGTGGTTTTGTGCAGAGACAAAAATGCTTATACACTAACAAGTGATCATAGTCCAAGTAGGGAAGATGAAAAAGTTAGAATCGAAAACTTGGTAAGAAAAAATGAACCTTTATTCCCAATTTCTAACATCTTCTACTTCCCTAGCACCTGTATATTTAAGATTTGATCACAATTATAGGGTGGCTATGTTAGTTGTCGTAATGGAACATGGAGAGTCCAAGACACTTTAGCGGTTTCGAGGGCAATTGGAGATGCTAATTTGAAAGAATGGATCATTTCTGAACCTGAGATGTCAAAAATAGAGTTGAACTCAGATTGTGAATTCCTGATCATAGCTTCTGATGGTCTGTGGAACAAGGTACAAAATTTTGCTATATATATGATATCTTGCTTATGATACAAGTTATCTAACATCTAGTGAGTTACTTGTGGTGGATCATAGGATATAACAAAAATGAAAATGCACATCATCTTGCAATTTTCATGGTGTACCACACTGAAATATTTGCCGTTTATGTATATAAAGTATAAACAGTTTTGATCAGTCAATTATGAATACTTCAACTGAATACAAATTCAAATGTGAATATAGGTCACTGATCAAGAAGCAGTGAATAGCATTCTCAGTCACAAGGACATGAGGAAATCGTGCAAAGAGCTCATAGATATGTCTTGCAGTAGAGGAGGTACTGATGATATAACTGTTATGATGGTGTCACTTCATACATTTCAGTAATTCCTGGAAAATAGTAAACTGTAGGAGTTTGTATATAATTCTTGTGCATACAGAGTTTTTACATTTAAGATTGTATCTTTGGGTAGTAGTTTCTAATGGTTTTGTCAGTGCCATGGTGCTTCAGTTTATATGATCAGAGTAAATGCACATATTTCAATATCACATTTACCAAGTTTGTTGTAGACGTTAACTTAGTTAAACTCGCGGTAATATTGATGTATATAATAAAGTTAGTATGAAGAAGTTGAATGAATTCGCAATAATAAAATCAAAGAATGGGCATAATGCTAAAAACAACAGTATCATAATTAGTTTTATCAGGATGCAGTGGAATTTTAGCAGATCATTTAGTTAAGCAGAAAATGCGTATACGTGTTTAAGCGAACCATTTTACTTTTATGTTTTAATTTAATTAATTTATATTCAAAACAAAACAATATCATTAAAACAGAATAATATGGTAAACCAAAAAGAACAGTCTACTAAATAATATTAATACAAAAACTGATAAAATGCAAAAATACAACATACTACTAACGACGACTGAAATTTATCATTTGAAAACATATATAACCAAGAAAGTCTTGGTCAGGTAGTACCTCCACCATATCCAAGACCGATGGATTTGTACAAAAAATCTTCATAATCTCACACTTTTCAACGTCACTAGCGGTAGACAGAAAAAAGAAAAACCGGTCCACCACATCTGTGAAACGCTCCGCTTGAACTAACGGGCGTTCAGTAGGTTGTTTGCAAGAAGTACCGCGCGACGTCTGTCTATGTCTAGACTGAACTGATGGTTGACTCTCTCCACTCAGAATATCATGATGCATAACTGTATCGGTCACAGTAAAGGGCTGCGGTGGTGCGGGAATCTCATACCTGTAGGTGTCTTTCCTTATGCAGCCCCTAAAAATCTCATCTTGCTCTCGAAACTTCATAGGTGGGATTCTCCTAAACCTCTGATACAAGGGGGCAGTGTAACGACCCCGTATTTTAACGATTAGATATTTAAATATATTTTTTAAATATTGATCGTTAATTATTTAATTAACGGTTTCAAAAGTTGTTTCTTCACAAATAATCGAACCGGGACTCTAGACTAGTTTCGTTGAGTTCGTATGAGGTTGTTAAGGGTGCGTTCGTAGAGATTGGGCGTGGCATTCAGCGTTCATGTGGCATCCGACGCGTCGGACGCCGCAATAAAAATGCCACGTCCAAAGGAACGCTGGGCGAATGCAGCTTGGAGCTGCTTTCAGCTTCTGAGCGTGCTTGGCAAAGTATTGAGGAGGAAAAAAATTTGTGTTGGAACACGCCATTTTAGGATTAGATTATTAATCCGTGTGCATGCACGCACACGCGCTCTCGTGCCAAAAGTGCCCAAGTGCCGATCTTTGACATTTTTAATTTATATGTGTATGAATACCAAGTCATCATGTCTATTCAAGTCATTTAGTTGTATTTCAATTGTGTCTATGGTTTGCATGCTTATATATATACAAAGCTGCATATGATGTTTTGGCAATGTGGGACTAATATTTACAATGTTGTCATTAACATAACACACATAAATTAAAATTAAACACATAAATTAATTCAAAACAATTAATTTAACAATTAAATACCATGCTCAAATACCCCTCTCAAATACCGCGTTCGTAGCTAAAAACACATTCCCCGCTCGCTACAGTACCACGCTCACATTCCCCGCTCAAATGCCACGCTCAAATACCCCGTTCACGTTCGTTAAGAACGCACCCTAAGTTAATAAAATGTATAAGGATCGATATATTTGGAGGTCGGGAGGTTTTAGGATTAAAATCATCTCGAAATACATGTAAAATTATCGTTTTGGGCAACTGTCTCAAATTTCAACAAAACTTGTACCATCAGAACTGTATCGTTGTCATGATGCACGCCGTCGAATTTCGTATCGTTTGGATGAGTCGTTTGATCGTGGCGAATTAAAACGTGGGTTTGATTTTGGTTCAAAATCGAAGGCATTGGAGTTAATTTTAAAACATGATTATCCACAACCTTAAAATATTATTTGCTAGCTACTGTAGCAGACCCTATAGCAACTTCTAGGGATGACAATGGATACCCAAAAAATTCGATATTCGTCCGCATCCATATCTGATATTCGAAAAATGGATGCAGATACAGATACATAGATATCTACATCCGAAAATTATCCATCCGATATTTTTTTAACATTATGCTCAAAATTATATATATTTTAGTACAATGAATCAGGTTTATTTATTGCTTTACTAAATCAAAGGTTTATATTATATGCACTAAGTGCATATCAACTACTCAAATTTATTTAATTTCATCATATATGTTTATTTTTAACACTTTAGTGATCAAGGAAATTGAAAAACATTTATGTTAAACTAGAAGTTTTCATTTATGTTTCTTGATTTATCGATCATTGGAGGATAGAATAATTATTCGATATCCGTCTGTATCCATGGATACGGATATCCGATATCCAAAAATGATTTCGGATACGGATACAGATATAACATTACTCATATCCGAAAGTATCTGTTGACATCCCTACTTCTTCCTCGTTCAAAAATGGATGCCTCCACTATTCTTATTCAAAATTCAAAATCTACTCCATCTTTCTACCAAAAATCGCGATACCACCAACATATATCTCGTATGAAGGATCTCTACCTCTTGTCCAAGTCTAAGATCTATTGGTAGTGATTTACTTCGGGTGTTCAAAGCAAGGGTTTGGTTTTGGCCGAGCTATGATTGGATTCAGCGCGAGATTAGGCTGCCGTCAGCCTTGGGGAGGGGAGGGGAACCATCGACGGGATTTTAGGGTGGTCCGGTGGTGCCTAAGGAGGCAAGTGCTTCAGGGAAGCGAATGACCTGGTGGCGTGCTCCAGGGGACGTATTCTTCAATAGGGTGCCAGGATAAGTGAGTTTGATATGTATGCATTGGGTTCGAGAAAAGAAATACAGCAGTGGAAACGTATTCGAAAACGATCAAGCGAATCTCCATGTCATTGTTTAGCTTTCACGGATGGAACAACGATGACGCATGGCTTGAAGTATGTAAGGATTGAGGAAGAAAGGTTATGAAAGGTAATTAGAGAGTTTAATAACTTAGTTAAGTAATTTAGTTATTTTAATAATGACGAAACTTATAACATGTATAACTTTTGTGGACGAGGTCGGAATTGGACACAGATTTCCTCCTATATACTTGTATTGACGAGCTCTACATTTTAGAGCTGGTTTGGGCTGATTTGACTAAGGTGAGTGATATTGTCTTTCACTGGACGGTTATTGTTCGTATAGTATAAATTTAACGTTTTAAATTGATTTGTTAATTATAAATAATATTGAGGATAATTGAACCGAGTAAATAATAAATTAAAATACTGAAAAGTGCTTTGGGTAGTTTAACCATGATTAGGATATTTTACCCTGATGCGCTCTATTAACTCATTAACGCGCTATTGCGCACTGTTTTGACCATATAGCTAGATATGGACTATTTGGACAAACATTTAACTTCATTGCCATAGATATGTTTTATTTGATTTATTATCACTATATGGATGCTTGTATGCTAGTTTAGGAATTTGGATGACTATTGGTTGTATGATTGAATTGTTTGCTTAGTTTAGACTAAAATGTCGTTCATAGGCGACCTAGTTCTAGGAAATATTTCGTTTGTGAGAGTTAGGGGTCTTTATCGATTGAATACACACGTTAATGTATATTGATTGAATTCTAGTAGACCCGAACGGGCGAGATATATTTGTTGTATATAACAGTGTTGTATACACAATTATATGATTTTTGTTTGATGATAACAACCAAATATATATTATTTTAAATGTGTTTGTTACTTTACTGTTCTATATATACATCACAGATAGGAATATAATATTTATATCTAAATAGAATATGATTGTACAGACATTCATATATTCATACAGTATTTTATTGAATATTATATTTCAGTCATTCAAACAGTACATCTTCTTATAACTCCACTATTTAAACACTTCACATGAATCTGTACTTGTAAATAAACAGTATACGATAGACTAATTTGTTTGAACATAATGAAATGATATTTTATTTCAATCAGATTTGTTTAATACAAACATCAGTACAATTCTGTTGTTACACAGCTCCTCACTATAACACTCTGTCTATATATCTCATACATATATACAATCACTCATTTTACATTTTCATATCCATATATATTCACTGATACATTCACATTCACTGACTCTGTCTTCAGTCTTCACAGCACTCCACTGTCAGTCCAGTCATCTTCTGCTCACTTGTCAAATAAAACAGAAACACACACAGTACACTTCAACCGGAATAAAACAAAATACACACGAATACAAATTTTATTTTTTAAAATTTTATTTGTCTCAGTTTTCTGGTGTGTTTCTCATCATTTTTCATGACTTGATCTGGTTCATCTGTGTCTAGGCAGACAGATTGTATATGTACAGGGACAGAAAATTTTCTGAATGGCTGCATATACACACGTGTGCATTGCCACGCCAATTCAGTGTGCATCTGAGGAGTAGCCACGTGGACCTTCTCGACTCAGTGCACATGTCAACATAGTTAACACATATCAAAGTGGTCGAGCCATGTTTAAAGATAAATGCAACATAAATGAAGGAGCAACATATACATGAAGGTGAACAAGTGCACAATACAGGTGTCGAGTGCATGATACAAGTGTGCAGTTCAAACAACAAAAGAAATGGTTCAAGTGTAATAAGCATGCATGAAAGAAAAGTTACAAATTCAGATAATGCAAGTTTTTTCAAATTCAAGTGGTCAGCATGATAAAATGGTTCTAGCAGCATAGGTGTTCAAATATGGCTGAGCACAAACCAAAATCAAAAGGGTGGCAGCATGTATAGTAGTGATCAAGTCAGTTCAATAGTGAACTACACAATTGGTCGAGAAGGCAAAACAGTAGTGTTGTGAACATGACATGGTGGGTTTGGCAAGTACATATAAATACATTGTGCTACTACCCATACTGTGTGCATAAAACAAATATGATACGGAAGATTCAAAGTAATCAGGTTCAGCATGGCACAATAACATGATTCAGCAAGTTCAAAACTACAGCAGTTCAAGTGACGACGTGTAACACCCCGTATTTTCTGTAAACGTATAAGTAACAAATCATAAAATAATTAATTTTTAAAATAAGAATCAAGGGAAATGGGTTGCGTCATTGCGTTCGTCTCGAAATTCTGCATGAAATCGAGTCCGAGTTTTCGAAAATCGGAGTTCGTATGACCAAGTTATGACCCTCAGAAGTTTCAGGAATTTAAATAAAATAAAACAGCTCGAAAATAAAGCCAGAAATTCGAAATTCAAACCCAGAGAAGGCTGGCGGGAAAATTCCCGCCCATATACCCAGGTCGACTGGGGAGCCCCCCCCCAACCAGGTTGACTGGGGAGTCGACTGGGGTGTCGACCTCCCCATGACCAGGTCGACTGGGGAGTCGACCTAGGGTCGACCTGCTCCCGAAACCCAATTTTTGAACCTGATTCATTCTGATGTATCTGGTCTCGTTTTCTGTCTATATTCGTCCGCCTAATCCTATATAAACAGCCCCCTAGCCTCATTTTCTCTACACAATTTCATTCTGCCTATACTCTGCCTCTGTTCTAATTAAAAATAAAAATGGTGTCACTACTCTGCTGGAATCAAAACTTGGACTGATGCATCTTCTTCCAACCTGAATCGAATTAAAAGCTAAATCAAATCTCAAACCAAAGTTTAGAGCCACAACAACAATTAAAGAGGAGTAATTCAGCATTTCTGCATCAACAACAGTTTATTATCCTTTCTTATAACCGCGAAAGGCAAGTACAATTATTTTCCGCTATAAACTGTAACTATAATTGTGACATGATTGTAAATCTGAATTTGAGGTTGTGTACGTTCTGTTCTGATATATTTTATTCTGTATCTCTTTCTTCTTTCTGTTCTATAGCCAGGCTACCACGAGCCTGCGCTACATCTCATA
This sequence comes from Allium sativum, assembly GCA_030737875.1. Taxonomy (NCBI): domain Eukaryota; kingdom Viridiplantae; phylum Streptophyta; class Magnoliopsida; order Asparagales; family Amaryllidaceae; genus Allium; species Allium sativum. Next base: position 571,941,805 of record CM060922.1, read on the forward strand.
AGAGATTAACTCACGAACGCTAAATTTTGGGACAAATAATAATGCATAATTGGACATGAGACTATTGCCTATGACTATGATTCATGCCTATGAGACTATTGCCTATGACATTGAATAAGAAACTATTATGATTAGTCGCCATGACTATTGTGGTTAGTTGCCTATAACTATTGTAGTTAGTTTCTTATGCCTATTCCCTTAATGATGTTAGATCTCATATTTAGTATGTAACTTTGCTAGTTTATTCCCATTCACTGTTATGTACATCGAGCCTATAGGGCCATTTCATGAGTATTTAGAGAACTTGTGGAGACATGTTATACGGGGATTGGGCGTAGCTTAATTAAGTAAATCTGGCATAGCAAAAATGTTGGCATAATCTGAGTTGGCTATAGTAGAGAATGATTTACATGTGTATTAGTCTTGGACATAAATTGTGAACTAGAATATTAAATCTAGTTTTGACATGAACTGTAAATGGGAATATTAAGGCTAAAATTTGGGGCATATATTGTATTATGAATTATGACCTTGGTTTAGGCATGTAAGTTTAGGCTAAATTTATGATTAGGAAAGATATGTAAATCGAGTTTTAGATATATATAATCTGCTAAATCTGTTAAATTGCCTAATCCGTTATCTGCTAAAAGTGTTGAATTGCCTAAACTGCTAAATTTGTTATCTGCTAAATCTGTTGAATCGCTTAAACTACTAGATCTGCTACCTGTTGAATTGTCTGATCTGTTGAAACTACATAATGGTAATCTGGGTATGGAAATCCGTAGGCTCGACCTAAGATTTAGTAGAACATGGAAATTCGTTAATCTGTTATATCCTATGAAGAAGTTTAATCTGTGAAATGAACAGAATTAGTTTGATATTTGAAAAATCTGTATTGGAATGAATTGGCTATGACACGAGGTTAGGCTCTGTTTGCGGTAGAAGACTACCCGAAACCAACCGGCTTAACCAGCGACCGCAAACTGCCAGTCTAATGTGAGAGGTCGTATGCATAACTAAAATATGCTTAGACACGAGGTTAGATCTGGCTTGTGGCAGAAGTCTGCCCGGAACCGCCCGGCATATCCAGCGGCCACAAGCTACCGACCTAATGTGAGAGGCCTGTGCATTAATATTTAATTAATGTAAATCTGGGATAAATATGATGTCTAAAACGTGTTGGGTGGATAGGGTTAAATCAATTGGACTAATGAATTTAACAAACCCGTTTCGTGAATCTGTAGGCCCAATTACAAAGTTAGACAAATCTGTAAATCTGTTAAATCCGTATATCTGATCCATTAGTTTGAAAACTTGTCTGATATGTGAACTAGTTGATCTGAACTCTGTATGTCTGAACTTGTAAACAAGTTAATCTGAAATCTGTTAGTCTGGGGACACAAGGTTAGGAGGGCAATTACTTGTGTCATCTGTTGTTTGGGACCCATATTAGTCAGTAACCCATTCTGGTATCAAAACTTTGACCCAACAGTAGGTAGGGTCTGGGCACGCTTACTGAACTAATTATAAGCGGTTCATTCTGATAATGGCGAGAGGTGTTGATGGTGCGTTCCAACCAGGTCATGTACGTGCATGGATCCCGGTCTGCCTCTGAGGATGTAAGGCGCCATGACATCTTTAAATAGGTCTGTGCCAATTGGTTGTCACTTTAGGGAGTGATACACCCTACTATGGGGCCGACACAGGGTATTTATGTATTAGGGAGCCGATCGCTTGGGGTAAGGTTTTAGGGTACACTTAGTTCTGTCTGTTTCTGTTGGTACCGTCTGTTTCTGTTGGGTGGCAACACCTGTCTGTTTCTACGTGGTACCGTCTGTTCGGGTGGTAAAGGCCCATTTACAAGTGTACACCTAATTCTACATTCTGTTTCCGTAGGGACTGTTTCTATTTCCGTAGGGACTGTTTCTGTTTCTGTACCTTCTGTTCGGGTGGTAAAGGCCCATTATTAGCATTCTGTTTCTGTCTGTTTCTGTTCGGGTGGTAAAAGCCCATTATTTGCATTCTTTTTCTGTCTGTTTCTGAAACACCCCCCCCTCCGTTAAGGTCACTCACAAAGGGAATGCCTTAATTTTGGTGGAGGTTTATAAGTAAAAGCCACAGATAAACTCAAGACAGATATAAATACACATATTTTAAAACAGCGGAAACCAACAGACTTTTATTGCATCAATACGTGTTCAAAACAAAACATTTCATAATTGTCTCAAAATACTTCCATCATTACAACATCATAACTGTCTTGATTATTAAAGAAGCATAAAACATAAATAAAGTGACAAAAATTCGCATAGTGATATCCAAAGCCATAGTCCGAGCAAAAGAGACCCAAATCATACATCTACGTTCTTGGAGCTTGAACAGAACCTGACTGAGCTGAGCTATTTCCTCCCCGTGGACCGAGCGGGGGGGGGGGGGAACGAAAGAAAGAAGACGAAAAGAAAATAGGGTCAGACATAAAGCCTGAGTAAATCTAGTAACTCTTCAGTATGTGAATAAGGAAAGGGCATGATAGATATATACTGAAGATAGGATGGTGTCACAAGCTAAGGGAGTGTTGAATGTGCTATCGCACCCATACTATATCTCTGCATCTATTTGAGTTTACTCTAACTGGCACCCCATGGTGAGGGTGAAGTGATCCCCAACTTTATTTAAAGATCGGCTCCTACTCACGTTAACATGTGTCATACGGCCCCCAAGAATTGTAGATACCTATGCTGGTCCCACCATGGGGTGTATCAAGACCCATGGTGGCGGCCCCGACACAAATTCTAGAAGGCATAGGTTATACTACTGGTGTCCCCAGTGCCCTGGTTGTCTGCTCCGAAGTGTGTGCACGCCCGCACTCCGTTAGACCTGCACTGTGCACCCACCGCCGTCGTTTGACCGCTTACAATCAGCCCAGTAATCGTGCCCCACCCTGCCTAGTTTCAGGGTACCGTTGATACGTAAATTGGGTTATTGCTGAAATAGGTCCCTCGTTACCAAGATTTTCTAGTCAAACATGTTAAGTGGTTAAGTGTCTGTATTTACCTAACCCCCACCCATCAATTCTTGTTAACATGTTGAATTTGGTTAAGTGTTCTAGTTGACTTAACCCTACCACCTGCCCTTAGCCTCTTAGGAGCACCAGACCACTCACATTAGACAGGTATTGCTACAGTTACTGGATATGCCGGTCGGTTCCGGGCAGGTTTACACCGTAGCTCAGTCTAACCTCGGGTCTTTATTGGGCTTAATGCTTAACCACCCACATTGGATAGGTATTGTTGTGACTACTAGACAGCTGGGCGGTTCCGGGCAGGTTTACATCATAACTCAATCCAACCTCGGGTTAAGCATATCGTGTTTTCTAAATTTACATATTTTATTATTTCTCAAATGTATATATGTAAATGTCATAACTATTATTTTTGGGTATAACAATTCATACCGCTTTAAATGTCATTTTCATTGGCATGTGCCAAACATGCCAACATAAGTTTTCATGTTTTACACCCAACGTCATTACCCCCGTTTATACGTTCGCAACGTTATAACAAATGTTGGGCTTGACACAATTCAGCCCAACCTTATAAGCATAAGAAAAAGGGGAAATCAAGTACATGTAATGTTTGACAACATATAAGGGTGTGTAGCGCATGAACTTGCAATTTTACGATACTAACATAAATGATGGATCATGTGAACTTGCATTCAAATCAAAGTACAACTAAGTAGGTGACATATGAAATGGCATAGTTTAGGCTTACACAACTTGTGTTTAAATATGTTTAACTTGGCATAATGTCAAACACAAAACTAGCATGATGAATATTCACCAAAAGGTCCAATAATGTCAAACACAAAACTAGCATGATGAATATTCACCAAAAGGTCCAATTATTAAATCACATAGCCTATTTCAACATGAACTTGCATAGTTTTTAAAACGATACTTTAACATGGATCCAATTTCACTTGCAAATAAACATGAATTTGCATAGTTTATGAAGCACGAACGATACTTAACATAGATCCAATCATTTTTGCAAATAGACATGAAAAAGATAACATAGGCATAAAAGGTTTCAAGTCTGAATCATTTTTACATAAACTCTAATTTAGACTACGGGAATATACATAGTCCATGTCATCGACATATACATAAAAGGATCAGTTTTATTCTTTTGCCACAAACTTGCAAGTGTCATTGTTTTCATATACACATGTTCAATAGGCTTGCATCAATCAATTTATGCCACAAACGTCAATACACAAGTCATGATAGAATCATCAAAATACATAGAATTTTATACAATACAATAACACAATTCTATTTTCATTCACATCGAATCACATCGCAATTCTTATTCATATTCTGAAAGGTTACTATACTTACAACGAATGCAGAATCTTGAATTCTGGATTCTGGATTCTGAAATTGGAATGCGCTCCTTTGGGTGGAATAACGTTGCGTTGAAAACTTTTGATTTAAACTTTAAATCTTCTTCTTAGTTTGAATCATCTCTAGGCTTTTCTCTTGACGGCTATGTTCAATTCCTCCCTAGCAGCATGACGACTCCTTTCTCATATTTTTGTGTGAATTTTCAGTTGAGAGTTAGGGTGTATTTATAGATTTTTAAGTTGTTTTGAGCCGTCAGATGAAGATAGGAGGAATCTAGGCCATTCAAAATTCAAAGAGCCAATCAAGAGGTGACACGTCAGCCCTAGTGACACACAGGGCCTCAGAAATTCGAGCCAGAGTCAGACCTAGCCAGCCAGGTCGACCAGGCAGGTCGACACTATGGTCGACCTCGGGGGGACCAGGTCGACACTATGGTCGACCTGGTCTCTTGGGCGGGAATTCTCCCGCCCAGCCCAGTTTGAACCTGAATTTCGAATTTTGAATTTAAAACATAGCTGTTTGAATTTAAATTTGATTCAGAAACTTCCGAAGGCCATAACTCCTTCATACGGAGTCCGATTCACGCAAATTCGGACTCTATCTCAAGCAGAATTCCGAGATGAACGCAATGGGGTAACCCGTTTCCCTTAATTCTTTCATTTAGAATTAATTATACTTTAATTTGTGAAGCTTAGCGTTATAGAATTCACGAGGTGTTACATTCTCCCCCCTAAAAGGATTTCGTCCCCGAAATCTTCAAGTTAGGAAGAATGTATATCCTACCATCCAACAGTCCATCTACTCAACCAACAAACACAGGCATCCACTGGATATATGCGGAAGTCTATTTCCCATCTCGGAGGTAAGCCTTTCACCTCCTCAAAGACATCCAGATATTCCCGGACTGCTCTAACCGATTGCAAATTTTCATCAGAAGCATCAAGTGACCCTAGATAGCTAAGCATAACAACATTCAAAGGATTACAAGAAATTTCTACAGTGTTACCAAGCCGAGTCAAGAGCCTAACTACTCTTTTCTCACAATCAAGAATGGCACTTTTACTGGATAACCAGTCCATGCCTAAGATCAAACCATACTCCGAGAAGCCTAAGACAAAGGCATCACAACTAAACTCAACGCTGAGAATAGAGATTTTCAAACCCAAACAAACCATTGACAAGTAAGCGGAGCCCCTAATTGGATTTGAAACTACTAAGGGATCTTCTACCATACTAGTGTCTAGATGCAGAGATTCTACTAAGGCAGATGAAATAAAAGAGTGCGATGCACCAGAGTCAAAAAGTGTACGAACTGGATGATCATAAAGATAGACTACACTTTCTACAGAAATATTACTACCTCGTTCCTGCTGAGGTGCCACTAGCGCATGAACCTGACCCCCTGAAGTGGATCCGGCTTTCTGTCCCTGCCCTTTCTTCTTTGGCAGTCCTTAGCTTGGTGCCCAGTCTCTCCACAATGGAAGCAACCACCCATCTTCGCCTTCCTTTTCCGGCAGTCTTTTGATATATGGCCCACAATGCCACAGAAATTGCACATTCTCTTCTCATGGGGCTTATTGTTCTTTCCTCCTTTCTTGAAGTCTGTTTTCTTTGCTTGTAGACCTTCTTTCTTCTCTTCCACCTTAGTTTCTTTCTTGCCGTGGTCTTCCTCATGTAGCAACGCCATGTCCACCAAGCTTTCATAAGTCGCTCCCGTGGATACATGGGTCATGGCAAGGCTGTGTAGAGGCTCATTCAAACCCTTGACGAAGCGAAGTTCCTTCTTGTGTTGGGTGTTTACTAAGTCTAACCCAAATCTGGCCAGTTGATTAAACTGATTAACATATTCCTTGATTGTCATGCTCCCCTGTTTCAGAGTTAGAAACTTCTCCATTTGCAGGCTTCTTTCTGCTTGGGAGAGGAATTTCATCTCAAACCTTGTCCTGAAGTCTTCCAATGTTTCCACCGCCCTCTTAGCATTGGTAACTTCCCACCAATAGGAAGCCTCATCCTTAAGCAACCATACCGCTAGTTGTATCTTTTGCCTGTCATCCACTCCAAAGATGACAAACAGATCCTCAGACTCCTTTAGCCAGTTTCTTGCCCCTACAAAGGATTCTGTCCCATAAAAGTCTTTTCCACCCATTGCCTTGAAGTCTCTACATGTTTTTGCGAAGGAATTACCACGAGGAGGTGGAGGAGGAGGAACAGCGGCCACTGGAGGAGGGATGTCTGCTGGGCCCGCGCCATTGGCCCTTGCTTCTAAGTACCTCCTAAACCAGCCAGGAATCGGCACTCCTTCCGGGAGGTTAAGGTCTCCAGACATGCTGAAACAGAAAGGAAAAATTCAAAATGAAGGATAGAGAGAGATAGATGGGGCACATGGCTTTGGGGGATTTTGTCTTTTCATAAATATAACACTTTTTCTTGAAAAATGCTTCTTTAATTTTTCTTTTTGAAAACAATTTCAAAAACGTTTATCTTGTCTGGTAAACCTATGCTCTGATACCAAGTGAAACACCCCACCTCCGTTAAGGTCACTCACAAAGGGAATGCCTTAATTTTGGTGGAGGTTTATAAGTAAAAGCCACAGATAAACTCAAGACAGATATAAATACACATATTTTAAAACAGCGGAAACCAACAGACTTTTATTGCATCAATACGTGTTCAAAACAAAACATTCCATAATTGTCTCAAAATACTTCCATCATTACAACATCATAACTGACTTGATTATTAAAGAAGCATAAAACATAAATAAATTGACAAAAAGTTCTCATAGTGATATCCAAAGCCATAGTCCGAGCAAAAGAGACCCAAATCATACATCTAAGTTCTTGGAGCTTGAACAAAACCTGACTGAGCTGAGCTATTTCCCCCCTGTAGACCTGGGGGGGTGGGGAAACGAAAGAAAGAAGACGAAAAGAAAATAGGGTCAGACATAAAGCCTGAGTAAATCTAGTAACTCTTCAGTATGTGAATAAGGAAAGGGCATGATAGATATATACTGAAGATAGGATGGTGTCACAAGCTAAGGGAGTGTCGAATGTGCTATCGCACCCATACTATATCTCTGCATCTATTTGACTTTACTCTAACTGGCACCCCATGGTGAGGGTGAAGTGATCCCCAACTTTATTTAAAGATCGGCTCCTACTCGCGTTAGCATGTGTCATACGGCCCCCAAGAATTGTAGATACCTATGCTGGTCCCACCATGGGGTGTATCAAGACCCATGGTGGCAGCCCCGATACAAATTCTAGAAGGCATAGGTTATACTACTGGTGTCCCCAGTGCCCTGGTTGTCTGCTCCGAAGTGTGTGCACGCCCGCACTCCGTTAGACCTGCACTGTGCACCCACCACCGTCGTTTGATCGCTTACAATCAGCCCAGTAATCGTGCCCCACCCTGCCTAATTTCAGGGTACCGTTGATACCTAAATTGGGTTACTGCTGAAACGGGTCCCTCGTTACCCGGATTTTCTGGTCAAACATGTTAAGTGGTTAAGTGTCTGTATTTACCTAACCCCTACCCATCAATTCTTGTTAACATGTTGAATTTGGTTAAGTGTTATAGTTGACTTAACCCTACCACCTGTCCTTAGCCTTTTAGGAGCACCAGACCACTCACATTAGACAGGTATTGCTACGGTTACTGGATATGCCGGTCGGTTCCGGGCAGGTTTACACCGTATCTCAGTCTAACTCGGGTCTTTATTGGGCTCAATGCTTAACCACCCACATTGGATAGGTATTGTTGTGACTACTGGACAGCCGGGCGGTTCCGGGCAGGTTTACATCACAACTCAATCCAACCTCGGGTTAAGCATATCGTGTTTTCTAAATTTACATATTTTATTATTTCTCAAATGTATATATGTAAATGTCATAACTATTATTTTTGGGTATAACAATTCATACCGCTTAAAATGTCATTTTCATTGGCATGTGCCAAACATGCCAATACAAGTTTTCATGTTTTACACCCAACGTCATTACCCCCATTTATACTTTCGCAACATTATAACAAATGTTGGGCTTGACACAATTCAGCCTAACCTTATAAGCGTAAGAAAAAGGGGAAATCAAGAACATGTAATGTTTGACAACATATAAGGGTGTGTGGTGCATGAACTTGCAATTTTACGATACTAACATAAATGATGGATCATGTGAACTTGCATTCAAATCAAAGTACAACTAAGTAGGTGACATATGAAATGGCATAGTTTAGGCTTACACAACTTGTGTTTAAATATGTTTAACTTGGCATAATGTCAAACACAAAACTAGCATGATGAATATTCACCAAAAGGTCCAATAATGTCAAACACAAAACTAGCATGATGTATATTCACCGAAAGGTCCAATTATTAAATCACATAGCCTATTTAAACATGAACTTGCATAGTTTTTAAAACAATACTTTAACATGGATCAAATTTCACTTGCAAATAAACATGAATTTGCATAGTTTATGAAGCACGAACGATACTTAACATAGTTCCAATTATTTCTGCAAATAGACATGAAAATGATAACATAGGCATAAAAGGTTTCAAGTCTGAATCATGTTTACATAAACTCTAATTTAGACTAAGGGAATATACATAGTCCATATCAACGACATATACATAAAAGGACCAGTTCTATTCTTTTGCCACAAACTTGCAAGTGTCATTGTTTTCATATACAATTGTTCAATAGGCTTGCATCAATCAATTTATGCCACAAACGTCAATACACAAGTCATGATAGAATCATCAAAATACATAGAATTTTATACAATACAATAACACAATTCTATTTTCATTCACATCGAATCACATCGCAATTCTTATTCATATTCTGAAAGGTTACTATACTTACAACAAATGCAGAATCTTGAATTCTGGATTCTGAATTCTGAAATTGGAATGCGCTCCTTTGGGTAGACTAACGTTGCGTTGAAAACTTTTGATTTAAACTTTAAATCTTCTTCTTAGTTTGAATCGTCTCTAGGCTTTTCTCTTAACGGCTATGTTCAATTCCTCCCTAGCAGCATGACGACTCCTTTCTCATATTTTTGTGTGAATTTTCAGTTGAGAGTTAGGGTGTATTTATAGATTTTTAAGTTGTTTTGAGTCGTCAGATTAAGATAGAAGGAATCTAGGCCATACAAAATTCAGAGAGCCAATCAAGAGGTGACACGTCAGCCCTAGTGACACACAGGGCCTCAGAAATTCGAGCCAGAGTCAGACCTGCCCAGCCAGGTCGACCAGGCAGGTCGACACCCAGGTCGACAATATGGTCGACCTGGGGGGGACCAGGTCGACACTATGGTCGACCTGGTCTCTTGGGCGGGAATTCTCCTGCCCAGCCCAGTTTGAACCTGAATTTCGAATTTTGAATTTAAAACTGAGCTGTTTGAATTTAAATTTGATTCAGAAACTTCCGAAGGCCATAACTCCTTCATACGGAGTCCGATTCATGTAAATTCGGACTCTATCTCAAGCAGAATTCCGAGACGAACGCAATGGCATAACCCGTTTCCCTTAATTCTTTCATTTATAATTAATTATACTTTAATTTGTGAAGCTTAGCGTTATAGAATTCACGGGGTGTTACAGTTTTTGTTCGGGTGGTAAAGGCCCATCATTAGCATTATGTTTCTGTTTGTTTCTGTTCGGGTGGTAAAGGCCCATTACTAGCATTCTCTTCGGTGGAAATTATTCTGTTCCCGTTTCTGTTTCAGTTTAGACATTAGGGTGACACCTAATCCTGTTATACTAGTTGTTAGACCCAAATGTGGTTCTAACACCCAAATTGATTTGAAACAAGATAAAATGAGATAAAAATAAAAACGAACACACAAGATTTATAGTGGTTCGGCAAACAAATGCCTACGTCCACTTATTCTTTGCTATATTCAATAATTCAGTTGTAAATACAATGATAGATTCACTCACAACTCACTTTTGTTCACTCAATTGACTAAAACAAGAAATAAAAGATGATTTGGATTTTCCAGGAGTAATGGAGTTCGGATGTTGGAGATGATTGAATTCTTTAAGTGCTGAAAAAAGATCCTTCTCTTTGTCTCCAGATGGGGTATTTATAGGTGTGAATTTGCCTGAGATTCAATCCGGGTCGGACCACGTGTTATCCATCGCACTCTCTTCGGGTTCGGATGAACTATCAAGCTGACAGCACATCAAAGAGATGAACGTTAGGGGTAGGAATCAGTCATAGCCGGTCCGGTTCTCCAGGCGATATTTCAGGAGATTAACCTGGATCATGGGTGCGGGTCGGAGGCGTGCAGGTTGGGGGTTCGGATCGGAATACCCGATCCGAACCGGAGTGGCTTGGACGTCTCTCCTTCTCTAACATACTCCGCTCCGCTCCAGCGTCGTGGCAAGCAGATGGCTTTCCGATCCATTTGAGATTTATTCGCCTTCCGATCCGATTGGATATGCTTTGCCAATTTATCCAGTAAGAGACAACCGATCCGAACAGAGAACTCTATCCGATCCGAACCAATATGCTGCTATCAATCTGAATTGTGGTGTTTTCTTCCAATCCGAACCGAAGTCTTATAACTTAAAATACTCTTCAATGGTTGGTTTCTTGACTTTGTGTTGCCTAGTTCACAAAGTAGGCTAACATTTTGCCCCCTCAAAGGATGCTTCTGTTGTACAAAGCGTGCTTTGACGTTGTTTAAATGCTAGTTCTTGAATCAGAACAGTCAGGAGTAATGCACAGATTTCCATTCGGTTCGGCATCCGACCCGAGCACATTTTCTTCATTTCTGAGCAAATTTGGGAATTCTTCTCGCCATGTAATGCTTCTTGCAGGTATGCTCTTCCTTTATTCTCCTTCTCTTCAATTCGAGTTGGATGCTAAATTAACGTGTGAAATTTGCTCGGTTCGGATTCCGATCCGAAGCGTTTTCGTGGATTTGGTTCTTAGACATTGGGCCTTCAGGGAGAGTTGTGCTTCTGGGCCTTCACTCCGGTTCGAGCGGGTGAGAAAGAATAGGAATACGAGGAGTCAACATTACCCCTTATATAAACTCACCACCGTCTTCTTTCTTTTCTTCTTCTTTTCCACCGCCGCTTCCAAACCTAGCATTGAAAACGTCAAAAACTCCAATATCTTGAAATCATTCGTTGTAGATTTCTCAAATCGAACATATAGGTAGCTTTTTAATCTCGAATAACTTCGTTGCATCTGTACTTGATTTCAATTCGCGGTTGACTGGGATGGTTTAGCCACGAGGCTCTACTTGAACTCCACGTCGTTACTGGTGGATCCGCCATCGCTTCGAGGCGTTGCGATGCTGGAGAGGGCAAACAATTGTCCTTAACGGTAGCTTTGGCGATGGAACAGGTTTGTTTGCGAGTGGGGGGGAAAGAGGAAGAAGATGAGGAGCGTGATGACAAATTGGAGCTGGTTCGGGCAGAAGACGAAGGAGCAAAAAGGAAGGAGAAGGAAAGGGGATCGGTTCGGGTTTCGTACTTTAGAAAGACGGGAAGGAAAGAAAACGTCGGTTCGGGTCGGAGAAGTGAACGGGATAAGAGGTTGAAATAAATGGATCGGTTGAGTGGTGCTAGTTCGGTTCAGATCAGGTCACCCGATCCGATCAGATCAGTCCTGCTTCCGAACCCATCGTTTCTCTTGTCTCGAACTAACCTTGCCTTACTGAAGCACCCGAACCGACTGTTATCTGTATTTGTATTGAGCCAGTCATCATATGCATATCCGAACCGAACCGAACGTATCAAATTTGGCACATAAAGACTACCCAACTAATTCAACTAACACTTACTCTAGACGAATATGCTTCGCGGACAGTTAGGATAGTGCCTTGTGAACATAAACGAGAATTAAGAACAACTCTGACTATCACCTTCTCTTTAAAGCTTCGTCTTACATTGCTGTACTTTTATTTTGTATTTCCCACATTTGCTGCACACACTTTAGTTCACACACATACACAAAAAAGGGGGACACGGGATAATTTACTCTAATTCGTGCTATTGCTTCTTCAATAGTTCCATGACAATAAGGCCCAGACGCTCTTCTCGTCTAGCTGAGAGGAAAGAAGCTCCGGAAACTTCCAACAAAACCACTCTCGAGGATATATCTTCTTCATCTGACCCAGAATGGGACAGCGAGGGTCCGGATTACGGAGTTGGTCATCGGGAAAGCGACGAAATGTCTTCAGAAAATGAAGTTTCCCTAGGCTTTGAGGAGGAAGGAGGGATTGGTGAAAATCGAGCACCCGATGAATTTGACTCAGCCATTATATTGGAGTCACCTCCAGATTCCGTAGAATCGACAATTGACAACGACCGACTCGTTCGAATTTGCCTGAAGTATGGAATAATGAAAAGGGACACTCTAGTGCCCTCACGCTCTGACCGTCCCCACAACCCTCCGGAAGGATATATGACGGTCACTCGACTGATGTGCATGGTCGGCGCCATTCCTCCATTCTCGCCTTTCATCGTTGACTTCTTAAGACAAATGCGGATTGCCCCCATGCAGTTGCATCCCAATTCATATGCCTATCTGCATACCTTATTCATAGCATATCGTGAAATTCTTGGCGTAGAGCTCACGTTCGATGATGTTCATTTCTTCTATAATTTCAAACATCGGACTAGAGAAACTCCATCTTTCTGTTACTTTGAATCAGTCCCAAAAAGGAAGATAATCTCTACGCCGTTTAGCAGTAAAGCTGGAGATTCCAGACTAGAGTGGTTCTATATAAAGCAACAGTCTGGATGCGCCAGGAGATGGACAAAATCAAGTAAAGCACTGATTTTCTGACCCTGGACTCTATACACTTGAATCATCACTCTGACCTGTTTTCCTTTTTTGTTTGCAGTCGACAATCCCAAACAGATATCAGACCAGGCGTTCTTTGATCGGATGCACCGTCTTCTTAATGGCGATCAAAAATTCCTGACTATCGATGAGGTCCTTAAAGATGAATACCTTCATTTTCACGGGCTGCTATCCGTTTTCCGTAGCATCGGTCATGGGACGGTCCCTTATGCATACATTCCTCCAGTGGAAACAGTTCCAGAGATAGGAGAAGGCTCGGGAATTCCTGCAGCTCCTCTTCAAACTTCACCTTCTCCCTCTTCCACACAAGATGACGAACTGGCTAATCTGGCCGAAAAACATCGTGAAGGGTATATTGCCCCCGAGGAGACTACTTCTCCAGACAAGTCAAAGTCTTTCCAAGAATCGCCACTTCGCGCTTCCGAAGGGGATGTTCCTAGCACCGACGAGCACATATTTCAGGGTTTGGGGAATCTCCCCTTACCTGAGACTATATATACTTCAGAAGATTTCAGGAAGGACCCTTTAGTCTTCACTTCTTCTGAAGAAACTACTCCTGCTAAGGCCAAAGAGCCTGCCCGCACCAGTCTAGCTTCAGACTCGGGTTGGTTGGGGGGACACACACACCACTTAGGATGCACTTTACACCACAGCATTAGCATTCATTGCACCTCTTTCTCCATGAATCCATTGATTCTAAACTTCGCTTATTTCATCGTGCAGGTACAATGTCTCGGTCCTATTATGATATAAGAAAGCTTCGTCGCAGCATGTCCAATCCTCCTCAGGATGTCGAGTATGATCGCCGGGATGACCGTGGTAGGGAGGAAAGAAGACCCTATGATCCCTATCGATCTCGACCCTCACGCTCCCGCTCACCAGTTCGACCGGAACAAGAGAAATACAAAAGCTATCAAGGTCGTAGGGAGGAGGATAGACCACAATCTAGGGATTCCACTTCCTCCCATGAAAAGCGAAGTAGAGAGAAAACTCCTCCAAAGGAAACTGGGTCTCGAAGTAAGCAAAAAGTCCCTGCTACTAAACGACCTAGGACAGACAAGGGTTCTACAGAATCTTCTTCAGGAAGGGACACCGAACTAACAATCCTTGCTCCTCCTCCACCAGATGCGGGAACCGCAGTAAGGCTGGCATATTTAAAGGAGCAATTTCCCGAGCACTACTTCGAGACTCTGACCTTTCTACCTACCCTTGAACCTATTTCTTCTAATTGGGCAGAGGAGGCCAAGGCAAAAATCGATTTGGTGGAAAAACAATATACCGAGATGTTCAAGTATTCCCGCAATCTTTCTAGAATCATCCGCACTCTAATGACAAATGCTGACTCAATGCAAAAGACTGCAGAGGAGGATGCTAAGGCCTTAAAAACCTTAGGAAAGGACCTAGAAGACACTCAAGCCCAACTAGCTGTTGCTCAAAAGAACGCTTCTAATTTCAAACAACAATTTGAGGACATGCAAAAGCGTTATCATGACTTACTTGAGTCCCACACTCAGGAGCGTTCTGAGTTGAAGAAGCAAGCTGACGAGGCCAAATCAGAGGCTGCTAAGACACGCCTTGCTTATGCTGAGCTTGAGCAGAAAAACGCCGAGTTAGCGAAAAGGAGTGCTGAGTTAGAAAAGAAAAACGCAGACTTGGCTTCAAAATTGTTGGAGGCGGAAAACAGGGCTGCTCTGGCTGAGGGCAATGTGGAATGCGCTATTAAATCTGCGGAGGAAACCCGCAAACAACTATCAGAGGCGGAGGCTGATATTCAGGGCTTCGACGAGCTAATGATAGAATTCTTCGCGCACATTATTCGTCGTCGAAACATTTCCTGGATCGAGGACTATCCATCCACTCTGGTTCAAGTGTGGAATCAAATCGTCGAGTGGGAAAAAGAAGAACTTAAGGTCGATTCCCTCGATGAAGATAAGCTGATGGAGAAATACCTAAGAGACGACGAACCGGAGCGCCTAGCTGAAGGGCGCCGTCTAATTGCTGAGGCCATGGAAGAAGAGAGGCGGAAGTCTAAACAGAAAACCATTCCTGAAGCTGGTTCCTCCTCTTCTGCTCCTGTAACTCCCGAAGTAGAAGGGTACGATCCCGAAAACCCGGGAATTCCCCGAACAACTCTGCTATCTCCCATCCCTGAAATAACTCCAGAGGTAGTAGTCACCCCCGCTGAAAAGTCTTCAGAAGGTATCCCTATCTTTTCTCCTCAATTTGCCAAGGCTACTACTACCTTTGGCTACATGATGGAACGTTCGATGAGAAATCCTTTGCTTTCGCCTGAGTTGATAACCGATGTTTCTCATTTTGTAGGCGTTGAATCCTCCGCGAAGACAGATGTAGCTCAAGGAACTACTGCTGGGACAAAGCCCACTGATAGGGTCAAAGAAGGGGAAGACAAGGCTGCTTCCACAGACCTGGGGGAAAGAAGTGAGCCAACTAAGGTCACTACTCCCCATGATGAAGAAATGATTGCAGCTTTAAAAGACGACGGAGGAGACGAGGGGCATGATGAGGAACCGGAGGTCACAATAACCGGGGAGTCAAAAAGCGCCGATGACGTTACCTTGGCGGCCATGAAGGCCGATCAAGACAAGCGCTTGCAATTAAAAGCTGAAGAATTAGACCCTGAGGTACTCAAGCCCCTCGCAGTTGTGGATGCAGGCTCAAGGTTAGTTGTTAAGCTCTCAACTAGATCTATTACCGAAGAACTTGCTAAAAAATCTTCTCCTGATTCCAGTGCCCCGCCCTCCGGGAAGAAGTCTGCTGGCTCCAGTACTACATCTTCAGGGAAAAAGAAATCAAAGCGAATCTTGACTGAAGCCGAGAAGGAAGCAAAGGATGCGGAAAAAGCTGCCAAAAAATCGAAGGCTCATCCCAAACCCAAATAGTGGGTTCCCCTGTGTCCTTTTAGCCTCTTTGTAAACCAATAAGTGCTGCTACAACAGCAGCTTCCGCACTTTCTTTTTTAGTTATTTCCCTGTACAAATTCATTCATTTGTAAATAAAAATAATTCACTTTTTGCAATGTTTATCTGTTAGCAGTTCTGCACTTATGTAAAAATGCATGTCTATAGTTATGAAACAAAGCTGGGGAGAGGGGAGATATGTGTATGTATATGTGTCCCCAGTCAATTTCCATAAGTTATTCAATGCTCAGCTATGCAATCTGAATGCTCCCGATTCTCTAACGGGATGGCATTTTCTGTGTCATCAATACCTGTTGTTTTTCCTGGCATTTCTTTTATACTCTCTCTCATTCTCTTGAGAGTTAGAGTTCGAGTTCAGTTATTTGTTTATTCCCCGGTCGTTCAACGGGAAAAGATTTCTTTATCGGCGCTCGGTCGGAGACGCCTTTATACTCTCTTTCTCTCTGGAAAGTTAAAGTTCGGAGTTGAACCTCTTTCTCTGCGCTCAGTCGGAGACGCTTTTATACTCTCTCTCTTTCTCTGGAGAGTTAGAGTTAAGAATAGAATTTCTTTTTCAGCGCTCAGTCTGAGACGCTTTTATACTCTCTCTCTTTCTCTGGAGAGTTAGAGTTAAGAATAGAATTTCTTTTTCAGCGCTCAGTCTGAGACGCTTTTATACTCTCTCTCTTTCTCTGGAGAGTTAGAGTTAGAATGTCGTTTTCTCATTCTTTTACGTCTTATTGCACAAATAATCATTGTGCTTCTTTTTATGTCCAGACTGTTTTCGACCTTTTTTAGGCTCTTAGTTATCCTGTATTTTATAATCACAACAGAACAACTAATGAATGTAAATGCATAAAAGTAAATAACACACAATATTTTTATAGTGGTTCAGCTAAGTCGTAGCCTACGTCCACTTTATAGTCCTTTATTCATATCATCAGATTTTCCCAAGGCAGAGCATGTCTTGTTACAGAATCCACAGTAAAAATAAAAAATATAGCGTTTCTAATCCAAATATCGCATTAAGTGTTGGGCATTCCATGCTCGAGGAACTTCTTCGCCATCTACGGTCGTTAACTTGAAGGTTCCTTTTTCAAGTTTCCGTTGGATGACAAAGGGTCCTTCCCATTTTGAGCCGAAGTGAGGAAGGGATGGAAAAACTCTCTTTAGCACCAAATCTCCTGGTTCAAAAGTTCTGAGACGAACTTTTTTGTCATAATAGCGTGCCATCTGACGCCGATGTCTTGCTGCACGCAAGTCTGCTTCGTCCCTTTTCTCTTCGATTTCATCAAGAGACTCAAGTAAAAGTGCCCGATTCGTCATCGGGTCATAATACGTCACCCTGTGGGAAGGAACTTCCAGTTCAACTGGAATTACTGCTTCTGAGCCAAAGGAGAGAGAGAAAGGGGTATGACCGGTAGCCGTTTTGAACGTTGTTCGGTATGACCACAAGGCTAGGGGCAATTCATCAACCCATTTTGCCTTTGCACGCTCTAATCGCTTCTTGAGGATGGATTTTATTACCTTGTTTATCGCCTCTACTTGCCCATTAGATTGTGGATAGGCAACTGCAGTATATCGTTTGTCTATCTTATATTTCTGGCAAAAATTTCTGAATTCAGTGCTATCAAATTGGGTCCCGTTGTCAGTAACAATCGTCCTTGGGATTCCGAATCGGCATATAATATTTCTGACCACAAAACTTATCACCTTTCTTGTGGTGATCTTAGTCAAGGGCTCAGCTTCCACCCACTTTGTGAAATAATCCACGGCTACTATGGCATACTTAGCCCCTCCTTTAGGAATCGGTAAAACTCCAATGATATCGATTCCCCATGTGGCAAATGGCCAAGGACTCACCATCGATTTAAGCTGGGTTGACGGTGCCCTGGGGATTTTGGCGAATCTCTGGCACTTATCGCAGCGTCGTGAATAATCAGCTGCATCTTTGTTGATCGTAGGCCAGAAGTATCCGTACCGCAATATTTTCTTTGCTAAAGTTTGACCTCCTGTATGATCTCCACACTCACCTTCGTGCACTTCTCTCAGTACACGCTTGATGTCGTCGTGTGCGATACATCGTAACAGGGGCATAGAAAATCCTTGTCTATAGAGACTATCGTCTTGCATAACATATCTGGCAGCTTTGCGAACTACAGCTCTTTTCTCACTTTTCTTCGATGGGAGTGTCCCATTCTTAAGAAAACTCTTGATTGGAGTCATCCATGACTCCTTCTCTGGTTCCGCTTCAAGAACGAATTCAATTTCCATTGACTCAAAGCTTGGCGACTCCAACGTTTCAATTGGAATTACCTCAGTCTCTTCTGGATTGTCGGAACTAGCCAATTTTGCTAGTCTATCGGCTTTCTGGTTTTCTACTCTGGGAATATGTGTTATGTTGTACCGCTCTAAGCTATTTAATAGCTCTTTCACTTTCTTGAGGTAAGCGACAAGTCGAGGTCCTCGAGCCGCGAATTCCTCTCGCACTTGACAAACAACAATCTTAGAGTCACAAAATATATCCATCATTTTTACTCTGAGGTCTTTAGCGAGTTTCAGCCCGGCAATCAGGGCTTCATACTCAGAGTCATTGTTTGTTGCCGAAAATTCTAATCGCAGGGCGTAATATAACGACCGTCCCTCGGGAGTGACCAAGACAATTCCAGCTCCGGATCTTCGGTCATTTTTAGCTCCATCTGTATATAATTTCCACGGATTCATCTCTAGCTTATCCTCGGATTTGACCACTCGGTCATTGATTATTTCTTCCTCTGGAACGGTGAACTCCGCAATAAAGTCTGCTAGAGCTTGCCCCCTGATTGATTTTCGTGGTTGAAAATTCAAATCAAACTGGCTTAGTTCTATGTTCCATTTAATCAACCTTCCCGATGCTTCGGGTCTCTGCAACACCTGTCTTAACGGCTGATCGGTGTATATGGTTATTGGATGGGCTTGGAAGTAGTGACGAAGTTTTCAGGATGCAATCAGGAGGCTGTAAGAAAGCTTCTCGATCTTTGGGTAGTTGCGCTCTGCCGCTGCTAATTTCTTACTCACATAGTATACTGGCCTTTGTACTTTGTCTTCTTCTCGAACCAGGGCTGTGCTGACAGCGTGAGCCGAGACTGCTAGATAAACAAATAGTTCTTCGTGATCTACGGGCTTTGATAAGATTGGCGGTTTCTCTAACAGCTCTAACAGATTTTGAAAGGCCTCGACACAATCGGGAGTCCACCGGAAGTTCTTCTTTCCCCTTTTTATCAAATCAAAAAACGGAACACATTTATCGGTAGCTTTGGAGATGAATCTACTCAGCGCCGCTACCTTCCCTGCCAGACTTTGGACGTCTTTAATTCTCCTTGGTTCTTCGATATTTCTAATTGCCGCTATCTGGCTAGGGTTGATCTCAATTCCTCGGGAACTCACAATGAAGCCAAGGAACTTTCCCGATGCCACTCCAAATGAACATTTTAAAGGATTCAATTTCATACGGTATTTTCGCAAGATACCAAACATTTCCGCTAAGTCTTGCGTATGACTGGACGACTGCTTTGATTTAACAAGCATATCATCCACATAAACTTCCATAGTTTTTCCTATTTGATCATAAAACATTCTATTTACCAACCGCTGATAAGTAGCTCCAGCGTTTTTTAATCTGAATGGCATTACAACATAACAATATAGCCCCAAATTCGTAATGAAACTCGTATGCTCTTGGTCTGGTACATGCATAGGAATTTGGTTGTATCCAGAGTATGCATCCATGAAAGAGAGAAGTTCATGACCTGCTGTCGAGTCTACAAGCTGGTCAATCCTGGGAAGTGGGAAACTATCTTTTGGGCAAGCCTTATTTAAATCTGAAAAGTCAATACAAGTTCGCCACTTTCCGTTTGGCTTCTTTACCAAGACAGGATTCGATATCCAGTCGGGATAAGTCGAATCTCGAATAAATCCATTTTGCTTCAATTTCTCTACTTCCTCTTTGAGAGCAGCCGACCTCTCTGGGCCCAGCATGCGTCTCTTTTGCTTCACAGGCGGATGCTTCGGATTTACATTCAATTTGTGACTGATAATGGAAGACGATATCCCACACATGTCAGCATGGGTCCAGGCGAACACATCTAAGTTTGCCTTCAAGAAGTCCGTCAGCTCTTCAGCACGACGTGGATCCAATTGGGAACCAATCTTCAAAACTTTCGTCGGATCAGCTTTATCAACAGGAATTTCCACTGTCGCTTCATTAGGAGTTGCATTCCTAGCCTCTGGTTCCTCGTCTTTTCTAGGATCCAGGTCTTCAGGCGTTCCTTTGGGCAACTCCCTTGGGTTCAATCTCTCTAATTGCTATGCCGAGTCCCCTTTGAGGGAGATAAGGCATCCTTACTCTCAGCATTAACTCCTTTCATCAACCTCTTCAGTTCGGCCACATAGCAGGCCCGTCCAGAAACCTGATCCCCTCTTATTACTCCAGTCCCGGCTTCGGTTGGGAACTTTAGTAACAAGCACCAAGGGGCGATACAAACTCTAAATTCAGCGAGGGAAGGTCTCCCTAAAAATGCGTTATATGGCGAATCTACGTCCAATACTACGAACTGCAGCATTCTCACTCTTCTACGTTCTCCTTGCCCTAGGGTCACGGGCAACTCTATATATCCCATGGGAGCTGTCGTCGCTCCGTTGAAGCCTCTAATCCATCCTTCACAAGGTTTCAGATCTTCGGGCTCAAGCTTCATCTGATCAAATGACTTCTTGAACAAAATATTAACGGAACTTCCGTTGTCTACTAATACCTTATGGACCAAGGCCGGCCCAATGGTGGTAGTAATAACCAACGGATCATTGGTGGGAGATTGTATCCCCGTGTTGTCTCGGCTGCGAAATACCACATCATCGAACATGGTTTTTTGTTGTTTTATAGGGGTGACATCTTCCAAATCGTCACCTTCATTCACATCTAGATGCTTGGCAGCATTCACATATTGGTCCATTGACCTAAAACTTCGGATTGCCGGGTGAGGTCCGCCTACTATGGAGTTGATGACGATCCCTTTACCTTTCTGCTGCGCGGTAGGCTTAGGAGCAGGTAGGATCTGTTTTGGAGCCTGCTCTCCTTGCCCCCTGTCCCTCGGGGCAACCTTGTACTCATCCAACTTTCCTTCACGCAGCAGCTTTTCAATTACATCCCTCAAATGCCGACACTCATTGGTCGAATGTCCATGTGTTCCGTGAAACAAGCAAAATTTCCCTGTCGCCATTTCTTTCTCGGTCGAATCACGAGGTGGCGGTCTTTTGTACTGCAACACATTGTACGTATCCAGGTAAATATTTTCCAGGGTGTCATTCAATGGTGTATAGTTCTCGTAGTTCTGGAATCGGGGCCTTTTGTTAGGGTCGCTTCCCCTATTTCTGTTTCTCCTGTTACCGTTCGAATTACGGTTGTTGTTGTTTCCCCCATTTCCAGTATTGCTGTTTCCACCCTTGTTTCCTACATTTACTTCAACCTTGCCAGAACTTTCCCCAGACTGCTTCACGACAATATTACTCTGCACATTCTCCTTTGAAGCTATCTCAGACTTTCTCTTCCGGTTTGCCCTGGCCTCCTCTCGTCTTAAATAAATATCGGCTTTTTCGTAGAATATCGCCCTTGTGGGGGGTGTCTTCCCAGAAAGGTAGTCTCCAAACTCAGATTCAGGATCGACTCCTTCCTTCAATGCCATCAGAATAGTGGGCTCATGCGGGTCACTGACCTCAGTTACAGCTTGGTTAAAACGATCTAAATATGCCCTTAAAGATTCTCCTGGTGCCTGTTTGATCCTCGACAATTCAATAACACTCTTGGACTTTCGGGCATGTAGTCGGAACTGGTTCATGAAACGCTCGCTTAGTTCTTTGTAATTAGAAATTGAACGAGGAGGAAGTCGGGTAAACCAGAATAATGCCACATCTTCTAGGTAGATTGGGAATGCTTTGCACTTCACTTCGTCAGGGGCAGCAGCGGCGTTCATGAGCCACGAATACCGCATCAAATGCTGTCCCGGATCAGTCCTTCCGTTATATTTGTCCATCTGTGGCAAGTTAAAGCGTCGGGGAAACTGGAAGTCTAGGATATCGTCAGTGAACGGAGTATGGCTTCGCTCAATGCCATAGTCTTCATTTGTATAATTCCGGCTCTCGGACATAATTCGGCGAACCATTGCCTGTACATCGGCACTAGTTAGGGGCTGCTCAGGTTCCCTGGCCCTAGTGTCCGAGTTCCTTCTGGGCTCATGCTCAGGAGATGCCCTTCTTCTTCGAGCTGCCTCTGCTCGATTCCGTTCCCTGTGTTCCCGGTCGATCTCGGGAAGAGGGGACTGGAGTCTTTGCCCCCGAGTGGGGTCATCGTTTCCTAATGCTCGTGCGATATCCTCGCGAGATCCCAAAGATCCAAATGTTAGCTGCTCCACGTTCTGAGGTCGTTCGAGTGGCCTTCGTTCACGGGGCCTCTCTTCCTCGGAAGATGAAGATTGATCTACGGGTGTGTGACGAACCGGTGATGGAGTTCTCTGCCGACGGAGCTCATTGATCTCCCGACTCATGAGCCTCATATTTTCCTGCATCATGAGATTAGTGCGCTCATGAACTCTCATAGCTTCCCTCGTGCTCTCAAGCATATCAAGCAAGCGCGAAAAATCTCCTTGAGTGATGGGCGCAGATGGGTTGACCTGATCTCCAACCCTGGCAGCTGGAATTGGAGCATTCGTGGGGACTCGAGTAGATGTTCCAGCTTCACCAAGCATCGGGTCGGATCGGAGGTAGGAAGCCGGGTCGGATCGGAGCTGGGGTGCCTGGTCGGATCGGTGTGCAGCGAGCAACTCGGGTCAGTTCAGATTGGGGGAGTGCACTGCTTCAGAGTCTCCTACCCGGATCGGATCGGAGCTCTCCCCTTGCTGTCGGTTCGGATTTCCTGCATTGATTCTTCCTGCTGCTGAACTCTGCCCCCGAGACCTTGTTACAACAGCATGTTGCTGATCTTCGCCAGCTCCATTTCCTTGAACAGACTGAACTTCCTTGCCTTTTCCTTTGGCCATGAGTCTTTGTCAATTACTTCAACGAATGTAAGAAAGCGGAGAAACTTAAGGATTCACTTCTTTGAACTCAACGGTCCAAAAAGTAGAAAGAGATCCCGGAAAATAAAGAATTTAGATGAGGTTTCTCAGTGGAAGCACCAAAATGTTAGACCCAAATGTGGTTCTAACACCCAAATTGATTTGAAACAAGATAAAATGAGATAAAAATAAAAACGAACACACAAGATTTATAGTGGTTCGGCAAACAAATGCCTACGTCCACTTATTCTTTGCTATATTCAATAATTCAGTTGTAAATACAATGATAGATTCACTCACAACTCACTTTTGTTCACTCAATTGACTAAAACAAGAAATAAAAGATGATTTGGATTTTCCAGGAGTAATGGAGTTCGGATGTTGGATATGATTGAATTCTTTAAGTGCTGAAAAAAGATCCTTCTCTTTGTCTCCAGATGGGGTATTTATAGGTGTGAATTTGCCTGAGATTCAATCCGGGTCGGACCACGTGTTATCCATCGCACTCTCTTCGGGTTCGGATGAACTATCAAGCTGACAGCACATCAAAGAGATGAACGTTAGGGGTAGGAATCAGTCATAGCCGGTCCGGTTCTCCAGGCGATATTTCAGGAGATTAACCTGGATCATGGGTGCGGGTCGGAGGCGTGCAGGTTGGGGGTTCGGATCGGAATACCCGATCCGAACCGGAGTGGCTTGGACGTCTCTCCTTCTCTAACATACTCCGCTCCGCTCCAGCGTCGTGGCAAGCAGATGGCTTTCCGATCCATTTGAGATTTATTCGCCTTCCGATCCGATTGGATATGCTTTGCCAATTTATCCAGTAAGAGACAACCGATCCGAACAGAGAACTCTATCCGATCCGAACCAATATGCTGCTATCAATCTGAATTGTGGTGTTTTCTTCCAATCCGAACCGAAGTCTTATAACTTAAAATACTCTTCAATGGTTGGTTTCTTGACTTTGTGTTGCCTAGTTCACAAAGTAGGCTAACACTAGTATTAGTGCAGAGAAATGAAAAGTAATATTATTCTGTTTCTTCTGTTTAACCTAAGTACATCTGCTGCTCCTGTTACTGTTATCTCTTATCCAGCTTATTTTCATGTCATAATTATTATTATCTGTTTATATGCTGAAAGTCACTGGACTTGCCAGACTTTATGTCTGACCTTGCTTGTTTTCGCCCCTTTTTCTTCCGTTTCCCCCTCATGTTTTCCAAGGAGGTAATACTTTAGCTTGATCCGGATTTCTTCTGCTTGAAGTACTTGAAGTGCGTAAAGTATGGCTTAACTTCTTATGGCATCTTCTGTGGGGATTACGATTTTAAAGTTTTGTACTCTGATGATTTTCTGAACAAGACTGATACTTATGTACTTGAGTTTTTGGTAAAGATGTAACCATACTGATTTCAGTTTTCTGCTATAATAAAGTTATAATTTCTCAAGTATTGTTTATCTGTCTTGAAATTTTCTGTTCTGTTTACTAAAATGCTCCACCAAAGTTAAGGCATTCCCTTTGTGTGTGTCCTTAACGGAGGTGGGGTGTTACACGACGCATCAGTGAAGGATATGTACATGTGCAAGTGATGTGTACTACATACATGTACAATGTAACCAATAGCAAGTAACATAACATATACATGTTATATGGTCGAGATAGAGTAAATGTTTCAACATGTACATGAAGCAATTCAGGAATGGTCAAAACAACATTGGTGATCAGTTTCAATCTCAAGCTGTTGCTAAGATGGTGGTATAGTCAAAACCAAACGTACATGGCACAAAAGTTGTGTGTACACTTGCAACATCAGTTTAAGTGAAATACAAGTATGGTACACGCTAACACTATTTTGAAACAGAGCATGGAATCATATTAGCAACACAAATCATGCAATCATTTTTGGCAAGTATTCAAGAGCATGAAATCCATGAAAGTATGCAAGTGTGAATCGCAAAGCCAAGCAGATCTTATTTCCAGCAATGATTCAATGTGTGAAAGGTTAAAAAACGCAAATTGAATTATGAAATCACTGAGAAACAAATGCATACATTAAAGGATTTGCATATGGGACAAATTCAATTTTATTTCCTGAAATAAACATAGACATCTCGGCATGATTTTCAATCAACAAAGAATTTGCTCAAGACATTTTTGCCAACTGGTTTAAGGGAATTTGAAACCGCAAACCAAAGTAAAGGTTCTTTCCAGTTTTGAAATGCAAGAGAATTATTTAATTTCGAATTGTTTCCAGAAATGTGAAATTTTGTTTTGGGTCTAAATTTATATCAATCAGCCAAATCAAAAGAGGAGACATGTAAATCAGGCTAAATCTTTTTATTGAAAAAATCAGAGAAAGATTATTCGGTACATTAACATCAATCACACAATCAAAAGGGAAAGCAACAACAAATCAGTCGAGCCGTATATTCGAAATCAGAGTCGATTAGGGTTTTCTATACCCTATATTATTCACACCAACTCATCATCGGCAAGTATTATTGAAACCGCAAGCAATCCAAGCAATATAGGTCGAAAACCCACAAAATAAATTCAAGGAATTCCAAGAAAAATCCAGAGAACTCACATCTGTTTTCGATCGCAGAACCAAAACCTCAAATCAGTGACAAGAGAGAGCCAAGCATCATTCGTTCGAGCTTTAGAGATTTAGCCAGAGAAATCTCTTTCTAAAATCGATTTCGATTTGGAGATTTAAATTACAAACCCTAGGGAAGCCGCCATTTTCTTTCTCCAGAGAATAAAAGGAATCGGGACAAAGTGAAAGGGTGCAATCAATTCAATAATGGCCGGCCTTATTTTTCGAAAGGGGATGACCCTTATTATTTATCTCCTAGGGTTTAAATTTTCTATTTGAATTTGTATTTGTTTTATATATTTTTTTGTTTGTAAAACAATTCCGAACAGTTTCTATTATTTTGTAAAAATCTAGGGGAATCAGTCAGGGTGTTAACTGACAGTTGCTAGAGTCTGTAAAATCTGGGTTACTGGTTAGGGGAAATCTGATTGAGGGGACATCGATCGGTCTAGGATTTTGAGCGTAGGGTTAGGACAGGAGAAAGCGTTGCGAGTGTACATGGTCTTGTATGCGGGATATGTTTATAACACCTAGTAGAAACCTTAGGAATGCAGCAGTAGGCAGGATTTTGCCGAAGCTGGGTATCTCTGTGTGTTATTTCTTTTCTGCTTTTTATTTTCTATGATCTATTTATTATTTAATATTCCGTCAGTTTTTTAATTTATGAAAAACTATGTAAAACCCTATTCACCCCCCTCTAGGGTTATTCTAGATCTAACAATATTCTCGATGAAACTTCAGAGCGCACGATTGGATTCGACGACGGAGAAGCATTGGAGCTCAACATCAGATCCAAACACTTAGGTGGAGGAAAAAAGTTGCAGGACGGAGTGGATCCTGGTTCGACCAAGTCCGGATCAACATAGTTGATACAGAGTTAGTTCGATAAATCCCGAATCGACTATATCGATCTGAATTCGTGTTAGTTAAGTCTCGGTTGACTATGTCGATACGGCGATAGGCGACTAAGATCTGATCAGCTATGCCGATCCGGATCCGGTTCGACATGGTCTAGCGAAAGTTAGATCAACCCAAAATTGGCCCGATCAAGGGGAAAAGGTGACAAGAGTGACTTCAGAGACTGGACTTCTTCATAGTAGTATTTCTTCTTGGAAAGGGACTAGATTTTGTGACAAATGTCGGAAGTTTTCCTTTGGATGTGTATTTAACCAATTTTGGTTAGATACGTGATCCAAGTAGTCCTTATCGATTACTATTGAGTGGTCGATATTAATTATCGTTGTTGTTGTCCATTCTGGCCAATTTCAGATCGATGACCATGTGATTGGGAGGAGACGGATATGATGATTTGTTATTCGATGAGGGTGAATCCAGGATGGCAAGCGAAGCAGCGCTGACCTCGATGATGGATAGCGATATTCCGAGATGCAGAAAAACGCACTAAGTCGTAATGAGGTGATTATTAGATAGAGGGAGATGGGAGGCAATGGATAATATCCTATGACATCCGATGGTCGTCGGGGTAGTTCCTCAATTGAGACGACTTCAGATGGAATTCTTATAGACAGTCTAGTGATGGAATTTTGCTGTGGGGTACATATGCTAAGGGAAGACGATCAAGCGTCATCGTATGACTGAAACATTGAGTGAGTGAATGTGAGAATAATTGATGGATGTTATAGTTGTTTATCTATTTATCGTTATCTTGTATTCAGACATCTGTTGCCCTATTTATGTGATGTTGATCATGGTAAAGCATGTATCGACTGCTATGTGCTAACAATGTGGATGCAGGAGTAGGGCAGGTATGATTCTTATACCCACTATGCCATATATACTATTTCGACTTTTACAATACTTTGAGATTAGTTTATCGCTCACACCAGGCTTTAGTCTGACCAAAGTTTTATTTCCCTCTTATTACTTTGGGTGCTCATAGATGATGCTGATTAGAAGACTGAGTGATGGATACAGGTGTTATTTAGAGCCACACAGGTGGATTCCTCGGAGGTGACGGTTTACATACTTATACGTGTATTATGTTTATTCATTTCCACTGTGGAGCCTTGACAGTGTTGTGTGTTCTGTTAGAGACAATATATTAGTTGAGCTTATTCATCTCTTGTATAAACTCTATTTTTGCTATGTATAATAGTATGAGACCGTAAGCACTGATTATCTGGTTTATATAGTAATTACTGTCTCGCCTGTTTTATATACGTGATTTAATTATTATATGTTATCTGATGCGCTGTGAGATATAAGATAGGTTCTGTGATTGGGTTTTGTATTCTCTTCTTTCTCTTCTCTTCCATTTCCTTCTTTTCTTTCTCTTTTCTCCTCTCTTCTACTATTTCTTTCTCTTGACAATTGCTTTGCATCGATCGGGTACTTGTACAGTGCAAGTTTTAGTTATAAGCGGCAGTGGTGTAAGGCAGGTCGTCATAAGTAGGACCGCTCTACCATTGATTTGAGCTGTTAAGGCTGTCGTAAACATCATCTCATTCACCTCTTCGAATTTGAAGAAGTTCATTCCAAGATGTCCATACCTTCTTTAAATTATCTCAGTTGCTCTTCATTTGGGTCTGCTTCAGATCATCATCGAACCGCTCATTAAGTTGCCTTTGAAAAGCAATCAAAATTCATCTGATGCCTTAGACATTTAAATTATTAAGGCAGGTTTATATGAACGCCTCCATCCTTTCGACGTTCCAGGTAGCAATGGACGTAGATGAAGATGCAGCAGTACCGAATGTATAAGAATGTGTCATTTAACTGAAAAAAATTAACCAAAAAATCACGAAGAAAATATATTTTATACATGTGAACGTTTAAAATATATTGGTAGAGAAATTTACGTGAAAATAAGCTCGAATCGACCGAGAAAAAATTGAAATTGAATTAGATGAAGAAATAAAGGGGGAGAGGGGAGTACTTACAAGGGATGGAAGGGAGCCAAAATATAGCTGTTGGGGCTCTAACGTGTCGTACCCCAACAGC
The DNA here is from genome assembly GCA_030737875.1 of Allium sativum. NCBI lineage: Eukaryota > Viridiplantae > Streptophyta > Magnoliopsida > Asparagales > Amaryllidaceae > Allium > Allium sativum. The sequence continues at coordinate 571,970,605 of CM060922.1, forward strand.
CATATTTTGGCCCGTTGGGGAAACGATCTAATTTGGACCGTAGCGTCCGACACATTGAAGCCGCAGACGGTCCAAATTGGACCGCCGGATGGCCCCGTAGAGTGAGTGCAGAAAAGTCTACATTATCACTGGTACTCTAGTGCAGGAGCAAAGAAACATGAACATCATAAATGCTTTATAAGCACAAGCTTATTACAAGCATCAACAAAAGCATAATATACAAACCATGGAAATGCAAAATGCTCATGTATTCCTATGAAATTGTTACCTATGTATGTGTTTTGTGCTTAGACTTAACAAACGGTTCCTTTCGGAAGTCGCTAAATGTTTGGTCTATAATTTCATCCATGCACTATACTGTAAGGAAACATATAGCATGTGGCACATCATCATGTAAATTGAAAATCTACTTCCTAGTGGCTTAATGTAATCCCTCATGATTTCGAACTCTTCGATGTGCTTTAACACCATGCAACACCCAAGGTCGACTTGAGGAGAAGGGTTGTTGTGACAACCCGAATTCTCACAAACCGATTTTTTTTCAAAATTCCAATCTATCGAAACTCAGATTGGTTTCCTCTGGCATCCTGCAGAAAAGACAGAGACATAAAACATGTCAGAGCTCAGAAATTATCTCATAGCGGAATGGATAAAATATAATGTTATCAAAATATAGCCTTACCGTATTAATAATACTACCTAACCAGTATCCAAGGCTATCATGTTCCTGCCACAAATCTAACCTGGGAGTATGTTATGAGGAGGGGGTCAGAACACAAGTTCTGGTGATAGGATTTAAACTATACACTTTGGATAATCCTACATATACTGTTCAATCATATTTTCTTATTTATTAGGTTACTTGGGTTATCAGCACTCAAGGCTTACACACACGTCGTACCCATTTACTTTCCAGTGGATTAACCTAATATAGTATATATGTAGCTACCCCTCAATATTAAGGTGCACCCCATGGTACCCCACTCGCATGGTCTCCACCGTAACATTATCGAAATATACACAGTCCCTCATCCTATGTCGTAGTGATGTACGGATAACAATATTACATTGCGCATACATCCATCATTACTATGCTATGTAAACGTACTGATTGCCAACTTTGTTCGAACTAGACACCATACCAGAGTAATGCCCTCAAGTCTACGATACACCACCCAGAGCCGACATGCATGTATCTAGACTATCCACCATGCGTATCTTCAATTGTAGCTCGATGCCTCAATCGCACGTCCTCTAATGTGCATCATGTTCCGTGGAAGGGCAATACAAGAAGCATGAACTCGATTGGGAGCTTTTCCATATTTGTACAGGTATGTCTTTAAAGAGCCTCTATATACAGGTATACCTAGGGTCTGTTTTCATGGTGCCTATGGTCCCACCTCGGTCACTCCCTCAACTAGTAAAGACTACCAGAGCTAAGCGACTGCCCCTACGCAAACAATCTAAACATCTATCCGGCGTCTCCCCTTAACCCCTTACCTCGATAGTGAAGGGTGACACAGTATCTTGGGTTTAGCTCGAGTCTTTCCGCATCCCACTGGCTTCCGATGATGGGTGTCCAACGGTCCACTTTCCTTGTTGGTTGTGACCCTCTGCCTCCTCGTGAGGCAATCGCGAACCACCCTGGTGTCACCTCGTCATAGCATTCAGACTGCATAGCTACATCTGCAGTCAAGGCCTACCCACCTAGTAGTTACGCGCAGACCCAACCTCTGCGGGCACAGCCTAAAACATCCGCCGCCGCACAGAGGACTACTAGGAGCTCCTTACATACCTCAGGAAGCTACGTGCTTCTCCTTCCAGTCCTTTGGAGTTGTCAGAACAATCAGATGAATGTGCGCTCCCCATTGTGCATTATAACACCATGATGATCTACCCCGTTGGATTATTCACCCTCAAACGTGCGGACTGGTTCAAGAGCCTCACTTTAATATGTTATTAGACCCTATGTCTAAATATTCTTTTATGCGCTTTCCTAACCTCATTAGATTTCCTTTTAACTTGGTTATTCTCATTCATATATAATTCTCATTCAAATTACCAAGTTTCTCTTGCTTATTAATTTCAGTTATACAACTTAATCCATTTAAGTTTATTAATAAGCCCACAACATATTATTCTCTAGAATGTGGCCTAAGGTCTGTAATCCACAACCCTTTTTTTATCTTCTTGTTGATTTCATCATTACAATAACATGTTTTACTTAATATTTAATTAAGTATATCCAATTCAAATGTTTTCTAATTAATATGTCGCTTACCATTTATGATTAAATATAACTTATTTCATTTCATAAGTTTTCCTCATTCTTTCTCATTTAATCATAATTCCATTTTACATTGCCAATACAACTTATCGTTGTTTACTTATTAACTTAGTTCTATTAACTAAGGCCCATTAATAAGTTTCTCCACCTGTTTATTATAACCTATGTTATAATTTCCTCTTGTCCCTATGACAAGCCTAAACATTCTTATCAACGGGTTTCAGACTTCCAAGCTTACAGATTACTTAATTTATAATTAAGTACAACTTCTAATGTTTCATATATTTCCCCCCTTTTATCAACTGGTTTCTGGCTTTCACCATTTACTGATTACTTAATTTACAATTAAGAGTCCCTTATCTCATTTCGCTAGTTATCCCATTTCCTTATTAGTTTGTTATATCCTAAGTTATAATCTCCACTTGTTGCTAGGACAAGTCTACCTATTATACAACACTTTCATTAATGTTATTTATTTATAATAGGTGATTATCATTTCTACAAGTTATGCTTACCCTAAAAGGTGTCTTTAATCACATAACTTTATTATTTCTATCGATTATGTATACCACTAGGTGTCTTTAATTACATAACCTTATCGGGCTAAGTTTGCAGGCATATATGTAAATATTACCCACCCCCTTAGATTTGCCTAGCCCACCCACTGTCCAACCAATTTTTTTATTTAACCCTAACTTCAATTCATATTCATTCAATCCTTATGGATTAGATTAGGTTAAGCAGTCCAATTCATTACCATGTCCATTTATGGTTTATAATGGGATAAACCTCCCACATTAGGTCTACAACTTGTGGATGTTGGATATGTCGGTCGGGTCCGGGCAGACTTCTTCCACAAGTTGGGCCTTACCTTGTGTCATAGCCCTTCTCGTATTTGCGCACTTAGACCTCTCACATTAAGTTCAACATTAGTGGTTGCTGGATATGCCGTTCAGGTCCAGGAAAATTTCCACCACTAATGCAACCTAATCTCGTGTCATAAGTGCAATTACAATTTCTAATTGTAATCCTAGGCATTCATCTTCATTTACTCAATCCTTTGTATATAATCATACAACCATTCTAATTCACCTAGGTAAGGGCTCTGGTATATAAAGGGGATAAATCAATATACAATATGAACGGTGGTAGTTACTGCCAATATTTTTAGCAAGTCTATAACATATAAACATTTCCAATATTTCAACTAATCTTATGTATGAATTTTCAACCATTTATATTCATATCAGATTGTGCCTCTAAATTAAACTCTCAAAACATAATATATGTTATGTTTCAAAATCCCATTTCAAATTATACCCCAAATCCCAATATATGTCGCGTGTCTTTCTACATGTAATTAACTTTATTTAAAATAACATGTAGTTCTCCAATGGTGTATCATTTACCCAATTGATAGGTTCATAAAATGGATCTATACAATGGTATTCATTTTTCTTAAACATTCAAGTAAATGTTCATCTCAACATATTAACTAATTAAACATATTATCCATTTTAGCGCAATAATGCATTTCATCAAATTAAACCTTCCAATATGTTCATTATGGGGAATGCCAAATGATAGAGGTACTATTATTCAAAAAGTATATTTTAAACAAACTCACCTTTCATGCTTTTCTTAAATTTTGGATCCGATCCGTTCTATCATCCATGGTTTCCCTTTTTCCTTTAATTTGATTCACAACCTAACAACTATGGATTTATTATTTCATGAAAAGAGAAGGGAAAGAGATAAATAGATTGGTTCTTAGAAGTTTACCTTGATTCTATGATTCAATAATCTTTTTATTAGTGTAGATTCTGTCTTCCATATCTGATTGCATAATTCTTCTAGGCTAACATTTTAATTTCAGAATAGATTTGAGAAGAGAGAGAGAGAGAGAGAGTAATGGCAACATTCTGGCGTAGAAATCAAATTATGTGGCTTGGGGTTAGGTCTAGGGTCTTATTTATAGGTGTATGGAGCAACCGTGTAACGAACCGGGATTTTCGACTCCGAAAATCAACATCAAACTATCATGTTGACTATTCAGACATCGAACATTCCAGATCATTAATAGAAAGAAGTTAGAGGGTGAGATAAGAAAGAAAGAAATATTAGAATAGAAGAAGAAGAAGAAACACGACACCACACAGAGTCTTACATCGCAGCAGAACAAAATATAATACAGAAGTAAATCTTTATTGAAAGCTTTTGAAATACTTACAATATCAGAGTACACATCTGGACAGTGATAATAATCTGTCCTCATATAACACACAGCGGAATAGTAATATCATACGTCTGGACTCTTCCAGCTCATCTCTTCACAGCAGTCGATAACCTGCACCTGTACAACTCGGTCTAACCCGAGCATTTACAAAACACCGGGTCAGTCTGGTGAACCAGAGCGAGATAAACTCGCACAGTAATAAGGGTGAACCATCCAATCGTGATTTAGAGTTCAAAAATCTTTTCAAAAGAAAAGGATAATCGTAAGACCAAATCCACACATAAACACGGACGGTTTTTACCTTACGATAACCCAAAACAGTTTTGAAATCAATATCTCTTCTGATATTATAATAATGTCTAAATACAAGTAAATAGAAATCTAGTGGAACGCTTGCATCTCACGCTCCACATATATAGTATACAATCAAAAACCCGCAGGCGCTTACTGAGAATTGGATTCCGACTTGACAAGGTATGGGTCCACCTTCCGATAGTGTATCTCTAGAGACGAATACACTGGGTTCAACAAGAACTTCTTGTAACCCGGCCCTCACATGACCGACCACTCATTTCGCTTGAGTGTATCGAATGTATATCACCGACGGTTGGGATCAGCAACCGTCTCCCGACAAGGGACAGCATCGAAACATAGATTAAGAAACAAATAGGATTTCCTCTAGATAGGTGATCATACACCCTAATGGGAGCGACCCACATAGCCATGCTGCCTGCCCGATTTTTGTCATTTCCTGGTTGATGAGGCTTGAGGCCCGAATTAACTCTTGAACATCTGGTCGTCATTCACTTTGAATGCCACATCGTCAGATCCGTCAGATATCACTAATTGACGTCCACAAAAATACTCTAGCTGAAAGCTAGAGAATGGCAATTCCCTGCCAACAACTATCGTACGTTTGAAGAAATCAACGTACGTGATCCTTTGGAAATACTCTGTCAGACATTCGTCCATACACGTCATCCAGGAACAGGATGAACCGAAGGCACTCTCCTACTGCATCCAATATAGGAATCACCCCATGGATCAGTAGCGAGAAGTCCTTGCAACCCGTTGATTCCAACTACGACAGAATCACAGCTTTTCTCTGCTTGCCAGGCGGAGAATATTAGTGGTTCTTCCGTTTATGAAGATCCACGGTCTTCAATGCTCCATCTCGATCACCTTCTGATATCTTCACGTATTTGTTGGTCGGAATGGTTTTCGAATATAAATTCGATCCCGGTCTTTCCATACCAACAATCGTATTGGCCAGATTTGATAGTCGGTGTTTTAACTATCAAAATATACAGTGTTTCAAACATGACACTCCAATGAGTTCACTGGTTCAGTATTCAGCATCATTTGGCCTTTAACAAACTGATTTCCTTTTTGTTAAACTGAAACTTCCAATTCTTTTAATATTCAAAAATACGATATTTGAATAACTCTAATCGATTAACTAACATTCGTCTTAACTCCATTCGCTTGACTCTAGATCACAGCGATCACAATGGTTACGCCTGAATCCCTCAGGAAACATCCGACCGCCGTAGGCTATCTGCAGCCCTGCGAATTATGCTAGCAGTCGTACGAAATGGCAACTCAGCCGTATAATTATGTTTGGCGAATTCTATCTCGAATAAATATATTCAATTTCCCATTTTGAAATCTCATTTAAAATTCTCCTTTTTACTAGATCTCGTTTTCAAATAAGGTTAATGTAAAATTAACGTCTTAACACTTTGAAACTTACTTAAAACCTCTGATTTATAATAAACCTTTTTATCGAAATCTCCTTTCACTTAATTCATATAATTGAGTACGTTTATTTCCTTTCACCATTCAATTGGCTTGCATCTCACATTCGGTAACTTTTTAAATGAATTCCCATTTAAAAATATATTCCTAAATTCTTCATTAATTAAAATAATAACTTATTTCAAACATTAACTACTTTAGTAGTTAATCCCTTTATTAACTAAATTAGATATTAAATCCCTTTTAAATCCTTATTTAAATTCAAACAATATTCATTTAACTATTTTAGTCAAAACACATTAATTTGATAAACAATTCTAATTCCAAACGGTCGATTTAATTAACTCAAAAACTTGATTACCTCATTAACCGATTTCAACAATCCTCGCTTTAAATTAATTAAAAATATAATTAATTTAGATAGATTCTAATTATTTGATTTCTTTACAAAACAATGATCAAAGTTTAACTCTTTCAATTCATTCCTTATCTTCATACTTGAAAATCTGATTAACATCAGCATATACTTTATAAAATAAACCAACCATAAATCAAGGTCTTAAATAAATAAAATATTTATTTAATTCCCTTTTATACTTTATTCAAATAGTATATTTCAAGATCTGAGTCCAGTTATAAAATAAACTTTATAACTTCACTTTTATCGACTCACCTAACGGTGAATTCATATCTATAAACCGATTGATTTTTAAAGGCCATACTCTGCCAAACACTTAACCAATATCGCCCATTGGTTTAAACCAACAGATGTTGAATATCCAGTCAATAATCAACCATCAAATCAATCACACAAACAGATCAGTTCATATATGATCATATGAAAGTAAATAATACATTTGAGGAATCCGGTTGGATCCCTCCAACCTGTTCTTCCCTGTATTCAAATGGTTTTTTTTTCTAATCAGACGGTTCAGTTTTGTTTAACTGATAAATTAAATAACGACCATTTAACATCAACCATAAGCAATCCAAACAATGCAACCATTTAAACACGTTTATAAATAAACGTGACCAACCAAGGTGAATCACCTTTATTGGAACCAATCGTTAAAAATAACGATTTGGTATTTCACTGAAATTAAACATAGTTTAATTTCATCAGTTAAACTAACAGATGAATAGATAATTAGCAAAACAGTCAATCATTGGCAACAGGGCACACAAAATAAAAACACCCAATTTATATAAAATATAAAAAGGGTAACTGAGTGAGTTTAACTCACCTTGATTTGATACCATTGTTAAAATGGTTCATTTTACAAGCCTCCAACTGCGTTCTTCTCCATCCGTTCCACTTTCATAATATTACGCCCGTCGGTATGGTGCCAACGTCCTTTAGTTTGTCCAGCTCTGTGTACGAATGACACAGTTATAATCTTAAGTACGGTATTCCCTTAAATAAATTAATATTATTAAATTTAAATAATAAGTTATTAATTTAAATTCTTAATTAGGGTCATTAGGCACAGTCGAAGTGTTTCCATCACGTTATACATACTACGCATATATTTTGTTAAAACTAAACAGTCCATCTCCTTTTGCCACGTTATGGTGTATATGTTTACCAAAACTTAATTTATACTTAACCAAATATAACCGTTATGCATTTATATATATATATATATATATATATATATATATATATATATATATATATATATATATATATATATATATATACACATTTAGAACAATTTCGATCACATTAACTTTGGTCATAGTTTCTAAAACAGGCCACGTTAAAATAACTTTACCAGTAATCTTACCTTAATGTAAACGCATGGTTTGGCACTTACGGTTTCTCCCCATTTCCACGCCATGCACACTGCACGTCCTCTTGCTCCATCCGCTCCTCCTTTTCCCTTTACTTCTTTCCACCGCCAGTCCCTCTCCACCGTTCCCTTTTTTTTTTTTTTTTTTGCTGTAGCTTCCCTCGCTGGCCTTCGCACTCCTCACAATCACACCACCGCCCACGTTCAACACAAAAGTGCCCCCCTCCCAATGCACCGACCTCCTCATTTCTCAGTTTTCACGTCCGTATATATATATATATTTTTTTTTGAAAAGGGACTCACGGTTTTGTCTTCAGTAGAGAAGTGGATGAGAGAAAATAGAGCAGCATGTATGTTTATATAGGAAAAAGAACCGTGAGCGGCAAGGCAATATAGAAGATAGGTCTGCTGATAAATTAGAGTAGCGTGTGTCTCGAGGGTCTACTTGGTCCGCACGGTGTTACAGATAGGCAGACAGGAAAAGAAATGTCCAGGCGCCGACAAAGAAATGAGAGCAGTGAATGTCGGTGCGTCCTTTTAGTTCATTCAAAGCTTGGTCGACTGAGTTTTAAATATTTGTGTGACGAACGATTTCTGTTTACTGATAAAAGAGCTATTCTTGGTGTAAAAAGGTATTCCGGACCCAATGGGACAAGTTTCGTCGAAATCCGAGGTCATATGAAAAAAATTCCTTTATGAAACCGGAAATGAACACGCGTTTAATTTTTCCACGGTCACCAGATAAATCAAATCAACTTGAAACTGCGAACATCGACAATAACTTTTCGATACGAACCCAACGGCACTAATTTCGTCGCATTCTGAGACTGTTGCCCCGGTAGGCTGTTTTTACCCTGAACCGCCCTACCCTTTTTAACGCCAAATTTCTCGATCTCTAAAAATAACAAACTGTATACATATCCTGACTCTAATCGACGATACGAACTCAACGGAACTGGTTTCGTGGCCTAATTCGATCGTCTGCTCAAGTTATGCCAAATATCCTTTTATTTATTTTAATATGCGTTATAGAAATTTGAACGGCGTTTACGGCTACCATGGTCACATACGACATCAGTTTTCCACGCCACTCACCACCATACAATAATTTAACGATACGGTTCTAATGAAACTGGTTTCGTCGAAATCTGAGTCCGTTTGCAAAACGGCTAATTTAAAGGCCTATAATTAAATAACGGTTTTCCATAGCGACTATTTCAAATTTTGATTTGGCCATAACTATCAAACTATAACACGAAATCTGGATTTTTCTCTTTCATATGAAAGCTATTGCCAATACGGCTCCAACGTGTCTTGTTTCACAGAAATCCGACTTATATCGAATCCTGTATTCTCAGTTGAATTTAAAAACTCAAATTACGGACTGCACGCCATTTTAAAGCTCGATTTATATTATATATAAATTATAACGTTCAACTTCGTTTCAATAACGAATTAAATATTAAATTCCATTAATATTCCCTGATATAATATTTAAAACTAATTTAAATATTCATATTCAAATGGTCGAAAAACACGGGTCGTTACAAACCGGGACCCTCAAATTTGCCCAGAAGCTATCCGAATCGTCAAAATATCACAAAACCTAATCTGCCCAAATCTGCCGCAGATGGGTAAACCTACCTTTGAATGGGTTGACCCTGGTGTCGACCCACCCTTGAGAGGGTCGACCCTGGTGTCGACCCACCCTTAACGGGGTCGACCCACATGGGCGGGTAATCTGCCGCCTTCTGAAATTTTGAATTTTGAAACGATTTTCGTTTTTTTGGGCCCATTTTTGGATTTCTGAACCTAATACATACATATATATATATATATTTATTCCTTGCGCATATACAAACTTCAAACATTAATAACTTCTTCATATGTTGTCCAATTTATGCAAACCAGGTGTCGATTTTGACCAGAATTTCGTGACGGACGTAATGGCGCAGTTAGTTTTATTAAATTCTGAATATTTAATTAAGTTATTATTATTTTATTATCTTACACTAAAAATACACGGTGTTACATTCTCCCACCCTTAGGAAATTTCGTCCCCGAAATTTGATAATGGTAAAATAAATCAATCCTTCGCATAAAATACATCCATCATAAATGAATCCAATTTTTGCAAACATCGTGCACTTGTGTGAAGTGAAGTACAACATAATAATGCATGCATGCCTAAGCAGTACCTCATATGTGTATGCAAGCTTTCCAAAAATCTTTTTCAAATATGATGCTCACATCCAAAAAATACTGGCAGTTTTGGAGAATGCAATATTTGAAAATGAAAATGCTTTTTCATCCAAATTTTCCCACACTCTGACTGAGTATGTGCATTGTTCATCCAATTGTTGCGTCCATCATCCTACCAATAAACTTTATTTTTTAGAATTTCAGAAAAATCTAATTTTCTAAATTAAATTTCTTATGTTAAAAAAAGGTGGAAAACGGAAAACTCCGCATCTCACGCTTTTCTTTTTCAACCTTTTTCTAATAGTACTTGGATTTTTATGTAACTATTTATAAAGATTCCCTATTTTCCTATCCAAGCACAACCCACATAAGAAAATTTCTTTGTTAGTGTTTTCCTTTTTCATCTTATCTTGGAAAGTTTTATCTGTATCCATCTTTTCTCATAATTATCCATTTGTGTTGCTTTACTGAATTTTCTGTTTCCTTTTCTAGTTGTACATTTTCTCTTTTCTTAGCTTATTTATTTATCTAATCTTAGTTTAAAAATAAGCCTCTAGTCTTCCAACTAAAACAGGAGAACAGACACCCTACGCTGCTACCACTTAGGGCAAAGAATCTCGGGACTATGTTCCCCTCAGACAGAAAAGTCCAACTATGGTATCCATGACAGGTTTAGGTGTTACCCTAACTACCTAACAAGAACAAAATAGTGAAACGATCCCAATAGGAGTGCAGTAATAGATTTTGCCTATAACATGACAATTAGCAACAAGATTTAAACACTTACTTGCCCTTTTCTATCTAGTAGTCTGTAACAATGCGGAAAATCTGAACCAATTAAAAAAAATTATTTTGGCTATTTCAGTAAATTTAGAATAGTTAAAATAATTTATTTTAAATAATAATGATTAAAAATTTATTTTAATCGAAGTTGGAGCGAATATATTTATTTTGACTTTAAAAGGAATTAGAAATAGTTCGGCAGTTTGAAAAGTCAAACCTGAACTTTGACTGAATATACTAGATTCAAAATCTAACGGATTTTAGTGAAACCAAAAATATCTAAATCTGTTTGAAAATATCTTTCCAATGAATCCGAAAAATCGAAATTTCATAGCGAGAATCAAAAGTTATGGCCAGTTGAATATTCAGAATGGTCGCTTTAGTATGATTTACAGCCCGTATAAAAGGCAATTTTTCAAATGACCTCCGTTTTTGACGAAACCACTTTTATTGAATCCGGAACATCAAATTGTTGCAAAGTTTAATTTTCCAGAATTTTTGGAATTAATATGGGAGCGTGGCAAATGAAAATGTGTTTTTGTCAATTTCAATCAAATTTGATCGACTTGAAAATGACCATTTTTCAAATAGTCTCAAAATTCGACGAAATTAATTTTGTTAGGACCGTATCGTCAAAACAAAGCCAGAAATATTTTTTCTGGAATTTTCTGAGTCTGTATGTGGCCCTAGTGAATTTAATTATACAATCGAATTAATTTAATAAAAGATTTAAATATTAAATTAAAGAATTCAGGCCACAGACAGTCGTTTGGGAAGACAAGACCTATCCCATCGGATCCGGAATGGGGGCTATTGGGTTGGGTCAACTCTTGGTTGACTGAAATCGGATTGGTTTAAGATTTATGGATTTTTTTTGTAAAATTTACATTAAAATATTATAAATAATAGAAAAATCATTTCCAATACCCTAGCCCTCACTGTAGCCGCCGCTACTCTCGTTTCCATGGCTGATATTGCTTCCACCTTCTTCCACTGAATTCTTCTCCTCCTCCACATATCAGACCTCACTCCTTTAGGAAACTCCGAAGAGATTTTCTTGCTCTTCATTTCTATATGGGTGGATCATCCCCAAGTGGCCCGGACTTCAAGAAACTGCGCTCCAAACCCGACGTCTTGAAGTCGCCGCCCCCAGGCTTGATCGAGCTGCACTAAAGCGGGCTCCCTGTTGCGCCGCCCGTAGCCCTTCGACGTGCCGCCTTCCGACCGGCCTCTAGTGCTTCTGATTTTGTGCAAAATCGATCTGAAGTTTTGAACCTTTTTGAAAACTTGCGGCTGTTTTCTGAAAGAGGAAGAAGAAGGTTAATTCTTTTTGTTATTTTAATAATTGAATTTAAGACTATTATATATCTTGTTTAAATCATAACTAATTCATACGACATCGAAAATGAACGATTTCAGATTCTATGCGATCGTAGAGACGAGATCTACGCGGCTGTTCTGACTAGAAGCAATTCCGAGCTGATAAAATTTTGACCAAATTTGCGGATCCAAATAATTCAGATTCACGACTGTGATATTTCTGATTTTAAATAATTAATCAATTTAATTATTTTTCTTATTGTTAAATAGTTGTATGTATGTTAATGAATTAGTTCTACGATGTGATGAAATTTTGGATGATTAATTTGTTTGTTTGTGATGTATAAACATAGGTTTGTTCGTTAAATTATAGATCTGTATGTGTTGGTTAAAATAAATCATTTTTGTCAATATTTTGTGAATCATATATATTAAACAAAAATGGAATATCATTTTGTTATATTATTGAATTGGATTAGAATTGTCAATTCAATAAAAATATATCATTTTGTTATATTACTGAATTGGATTAGAATTGTTAATTCAATAAAAAATATATCATTTTGTTATATTATTGAATTGGATTAGAATTGTCAATTCAATAAAAATATATATTATTTTGTTATATTATTGAATTAGATTAGAATTGTCAATTCAATAAAAATAAATCACTTTGTTTATGTCATTGAATTGAGTTAGAGCTTTCAATTCAATGTAAAATATATCATTTTGTGTGTTGTTTGATAAATACATCACCTTTGTTGTTGTTTGATTATCATATAAAAAGTTACATTTTTTATTTGCAAATTTAGATGCAAATAAACATCATAGAAAAAGTTACGTTTTTTATTTGCAAATTTAAATGCAAATAAACATCATAGAAAAAGTTACATTTTTTATTTGCAAATTTAGATGCAAATAAACATCGTAGAAAAAGTTACATTTTTTATTTGCAAATTTAGATGCAAATAAACATCGTAGAAAAAGTTGCATTTTTATTTGCATTCTTTGATGCAAATAAAACGTGAAATTAAAAGTTGCATTTTTATTTGCATTATTTGATGCAAATAAAACATGAAATTAAAAGTTGCATTTTTATTTGCATTCTTTGATGCAAATTAAAAAATGAAATTAAAGTTGCATTTTTGTTTGCATTCTTTGATGCAAATAAAACATGAAAATAAAAGTTGCATTTTTGTTTGCATTCTTTGATGAAAATAAAACATGAAAATAAAAGTTGCATTTTTGTTTGCATTCTTCGATGCAAATAAAACATGAAATTAAAAGTTGCATTTTTATTTGCATTCTTTGATGCAAAATAAAACATGAAAATTAAAAGTTGCATTTTTATTTGCATTCTTTGATGCAAATTAAAACATGAAATTAAAGTTGCATTTTTATTTGCATTCTTTGATGCAAATATAAACATGAAATTAAAGTTGCATTTTTCTTTGCATTCTTTGATGCAAATAAAAACATGAAATTAAAGTTGCATTTTTGTTTGCATTCTTTGATGCACATAAAAACATGAAATTAAAGTTGCATTTTTATTTGCATTATTTGATGCAAATAAAAACATGAATTAAAGCTGCATTTTTGTTTGCATTCTTTGATGCAAATAAAAACAAGAAATTAAAGTTGCATTTTTGTTTGCATTTTAGATGCAAATAAAACATGAAATTAAAAGTTACATTTTTATTTGCATTTTAGACGCGAATAAAACAATAGATAAAAAGTTACATTTTTAGTTATATGTTAGATGTAAATAAAAAGAGTAGAATTTAAAAGTTACATCTTTATCTACATTGTAGATGTAAAGTAGAATTAAAAGTTATATTTTTATTGTCAAAGACGAGAAAAAAAATAAAAAATTACATTTTTATTTCCACTTTAGAGACAATGAAAAGAGTAGATTAAAATATCACGATTTTAATGTCATTTTAGTTGAAATAAAAAGAATTTGACCAAAGGTTGCATTTAATTCAAATTTTATATACAATAAAAGAATAGATTCAAATGTCACACTTTTATCGTCATTTTGGATGAAATAAAGATAGAAAAATTAAAAATCATGTTTTATCATCATTTGGTTTCAACCAAAAAGAGTGAACATTAGGAATACATATTATCAATGTAATTTAGTTACCATTGGAAATAATTAGTCATTAAAACACGATTTATTTTATATCATCATTTTTATCATGTTAGAAGAATTTTGAAAATCATATATAAAATTTCTAACATGAATATAGACTGTATTTAGCTTGCATGTGATTGTTTGAAAGTAGTTGAAACCGCTAAACGATTTTATATATATATATATATATATATATATATATATTAAAATTAAAACGAATCTCGCGCGATAGTTTGCGTTTCGGCAATCGTAACTTCAAACAATTATACCGTAAGATCCGACCGTCGGATTTTCCCAAAACCAGAACCATTATTACCGCTTTGAGAAGATCTTTCCATTTATATGAATTTTGTTAAAATCCAACGGTTATATTTCAAGATAAGTATAAATCAAATTTTGGTAAAAACAGCGCCAGGGCCGCCCATCGACCCGAAGCGTCGTTAAATAAATTTGGCTATTTTTATATAAACAAAAATCGCGATTAATCATTATTAAATACCATTAATGATATGAAATGATTTTAAAATATATATATATATATGCGAGGATCAGTTGAAAAGACTGAGTTAAATCTCATTTCAAATGGTCATACGACGATCTAAATTGAAGATCTTAAAGATGGCGATTGAAGACCGACGATCTTCACATCGAAAGGATAACTACTGATGCCTGACATTGGCTAACTACCAATAAAGGGTTAAAGTGGTAGTTGTCCGGACGTACTTGTTGATCGTCCGGATACGCGAGCACCTCACTTCCGTATTGGACATACGGGACGAGGAATAAGGTGACTCTGGTTTCGTTCAGACCCGGAACGGACTTGTAAATGGATGTATGTACGATATTGAATTTCATTCCGTGTAATTAAATTGGTATCTATTAATATATATCTGTGGTGACAGAGAATTTATTCTCTTTCTTAACACCCTTCTTTGAGACGTACGAGCTTAAAGGTTATATATTGGTAGTTATCAATCGCATGGTATGAATTTTCAATGTGACATGCTAAGATTCAGTTGATCGAGGCTTTTGTTGAAAAGCAGAGCCTTGTGGATGATGATCAAAGCAAAGCCTATTTAGGCATAGCTTTGTGTATTACATAACCTCGTGAGCCCCATACCCCGGTAAAATCAAAAACGGGATAAGGGAACGCAGGGAGTGCACATGTTTCTTTCTAGCTAGAAATGGTGTTTGGGTTTTTACAAGGCCTGACATTTTTACTTATGTGGTTGATGGAATGAGGCATCTCGGATTTTTCTATTGGTCGCCAATGACCAATTTATAGGTCCAATAGGATCGGGAAGTGTAATAACCCGGAAAATCTGAGCCAGTTTAAAATTTTTATTTTGGCAATTTTAGCGTATTTTGAACATTTAAAATGAATTATTTTAAATAATATCGACGAGAAATTTATTTTGAATATAATTCGACGTATATATTATATACGTCGTCGTTAGAATATAATATTCATATATAATTATAAATAGAATTGAAAATGGCGCGGTAGTTCGATAATTCGATTTCAAACTTCAATTGAATGTACCGGGTGCAAAACAATCCGGATTTTAGTGAAACCAAAAATATTAGGATCTAATTGATGATATCTTTCCAACGAATCCGAAAAATTGAGATTTCATAGCGGGAATCAAAAGATATGTCCAGTTGAAAATTCTGAATAGTCGCTATGAAATTCAGGCCCTTAAAAATAGACATTTTGCAAACGACCTCAGATTTCGACGAAACCACTTTTGTTGGATCCGCAGTGTCATATTATTGCTAGATTCCAAATTTCATAATTTTTCGAATCAATATGTGAGTGTGGAAAAGGAAAACGCGTTTGACCAGTTTCAGTTGATTTTAATCGACTGGAAAATGGCCATTTTTCCAGTGGTCTCGGAATTCGACGAAACTAGTTTTGTTAGGACCGTATCGTCAATACGAAGCTAGAAAATATTTTTCTGTAATTTTTCGAGTTAGTATGAGACCCCGGTAAATTGAAATGCGCGTTCAAATTCAATATACAGAGTTATATGTTGATTTTGACGAAAACCGATCGAAACGATCGAATCATCCTACGATATATATCCCATTGTGTTCGGAATGAGGGTAATACGCTATGGACGACAGGCGGTGGGCCTCGTTTAGAGGTCATATGTGAAGGTCAACTTTTTGAAATAAATTAAATAAAATAAAACCCATTTCTTTCCTTTCCTTTATACTCTACCCCCCCTTTTTCGATTTTCAGATCTCAAATTAAAAAAAAAAGACGAAGCGGAAAGGAGCGCCCCCCCCCCCCCCCCCCCGCATCGACCATCGCGACGCCGTTGAGGCGCACCCGCCTCCTCCTTCCCCCGCTCCACCCTCTTCTCCTCCCGCTCCTCTCTCTCCTTCCAACTGAAAGCCACCGAGCCCCATCGAAGGAACCGACGTAGCCACCCCCCCTGGCCGACCACCGCACCCCTGCTCCGGTCGCCTCCCCCCCTCTCATCGATCATCTCCGCCATTCCCCTCCTCTCTTCCTCCTTTAGGACAGTGACACCCCCCCTCCTTCGCGCAGACACCCCCCCCCCCCCGGCGTGATAAACAATGAAGAAGAAAAGGTAATTTTAAATAATTTATTTATTTAATGTAATTAGTTTAGTTAATTTACTAATTTAGCATAGTTTAAACGAAATTAGCTTTGTTTTTTTTAAATGAAATTAACATTCTTTTTGAAATGAAATTAGCTTTGTTTTTTTAAATGAAATTAGCTTTTTTGTTGAAATGAAATTAGCTTGATTTTTGAATAGGATTTTTAAATAGAAATGGCGATATAAAAATATGATTTTTAATATATATATATAAACGGTGTAAAAATAGAATTTTTATATATGTATATAATTAAAAATATGATTTTTATGTTTTTGTTAAGTAAAAATATATATTTACTATATAAGAGCAGTTTTTGAAAATATAAATTAGCCTATATAAAATTCATTTTTAAAAAATGTATAAAATGCAGTTTTAAGATATATAACATTGTGATAAAATAGAAGTGATTTTAAAAATATAAAAAGACTTTGTTTTGATAATATAAACATACTTTGTTTTAAAATTAAAAATAACATTGGTTTTATAAAGTAAAAATAAGATCTTTATATTTGAAAAGGCGTGATCTTTATATTTGAAAAGGCGAAATCTTTATATTTGAAAAGGCAAAACCTTTATGTAGAGAATAGCATGATAGAAATAGAATTTTTATCTATATAACATCGATGTAAAAATAGAATTTTTATCTATATTGAATAGCGAAGTAAAAATTCGATTTTTATATATTGAATAGCAAAGTAAAAATTCGATTTTTACATATGTAGAGGATACGGGCAACGAAAGAGATGAAAAGGCGAGAATGATGAAGATTTCTATCAATGAAGAGTCGTGGTATTGGATAGCTATTGGTGAGAATTTCTCACCTTTCAATTTCATTTTCTAGTTATATATATATACTAGGATGCAGACGGTGTTTAGTAGCACCCGACATAATCGTCCACAGACCATGGACTTGTTTGTTTGATTGCAAAAATTAGTTAGATTATTTGATTGAAATTTGATTGTTTGGTGAAATGGAATGGATTTGATTGATGTGTGAATGTCGTGGGCCTTCACTAGACCGGGGATAAGGCTAGGCCTCATCCCGTTTCTAGTATCGTGCCGTTATGCCGCCGAAATTTTCTAAAATAAGTTAGAAAAATAAAGATATCATTTTATTTAGTAAATGAACCGAATAGAACATTCATAGGTTGAATAAAATAATCTGGTCATTAAAAATATGATTTTCAACGTGAATGTGAATAAATAAATATTCATTTACAAACCGGACGGTTTGTTTATGTACACCTATTTGAAGGACATTGATTGGGACGATAATTTTTACACATCGCCCAACTGTACGAATAAAATCTGTGTTTGATTGTTTGAAACCCCACACGGGTATTGGGATAAAATACGGTATACACTAATCCCAATAATTAGTTGTATGTCGATCGATTGATTGACAGGCTGTTATAAGCGTTAGATATCTATATTTAATACTTATACAGTGTAGTGCACTTTGGATGATGGTTGATTATTTATCGTTGCTATTATATACATGTGTTGTATGGAATCCATATAGTTAACGCTATATGGTAATTGATTGGGCCTCATTCCAATTTAGAAGATAAAGAATATTATAAAATAAAGGTTCATGTGTTGACAGTACTCATCCGTTGAGATTAGTCATGTGTTGAATGAAATATTTTAATAATAAAATTTATATCTTTATCATTATAAAATGAAGGTTCATGTGTTGACTGTACTCATCCGTTGAGATTAGTCATGTGTTGAACGAAATGTTTTAATAATAAAATTTACATCTTTATCATATATGAAATTAGAAATTAACTGGAAAATAGATGAGATGAGTGGTCTCCTGGATATTGATCTGATGTTGGTTTCGGCCTTCGGGGTTAATATTCAGGGAATCGTTCTCTTACTAATTTACGTTTGGAGTCTGATTTAATATCAAACGATAGATACCTTAATTTTCATAAAATATATTAAATAACAAAAATAGTCACACGTGGACAATACTCATTCGTTGAGATTAGTCGTGTGTTGACAAAAATATAGATTCACATATTGAATAGAATAATTATTCATTTGTTGAATAGAATAACGAATTTATTGAAATATATAAAGCCGTGTTGATTAGAGTTGCGCTATTTTGACGTGAACGATGTTTATATCGATTATATTCGTTTTTATAATGAATATAAAAAAGGAAGTGATTTCAAAATATAACGTTTTGAAAATATTATCATTTATATAGTAATGATAGGGAATATTCAATTTTGATTTGAAATTGAATATAGAATTGAAATGTTTTGAAAACGAATTTAAAACTATTTATAAATTTCGTTTTAAATAGAAATCGACGAAATATATATTATATATATAATATAATGGCCTGAATAGAACGCGCCGCGCCGCGGCAGTTCGTGAATTTCGACAATTTATTTCAAACAGACATTACAGGAGATCCGACCGTCGGATTCTCCTAAAACCGAAACCGTTGGGTTCGTATCGAAAAGAGCTTTCTAACGAATATTAGAAATTTGAAATCTAACGGTTGGATTTGGAGATACGTCCAAATCTAATTTGGAAAAGGTCGTTGTAAGTGCAGTTCGATGGCCGTTGATGGAAATCGACTGTACGGGCCTTGATAAAATTATTAAAAATATCAATAATTTGTGTAAAATCATAAGAAATGATTTAGGAAAAATTAGGGTGAAAAACTCCGTACTTGAAAAGATAAAAATAGATTTTTATCAAAATGAACTAGTTTAGAACTAAAATAAAAACCCATTTATTTTAAATACATAAATTGGATTTGAAATGGGTTTTAAATAGAATTGATTTGTGGGTTTATCGTGAACAGTGTTTTAAATAACATTTGTTCTTTAACCCGATAGTAAATAGAATGTGATTTGGGTTTGTCGTGAACTGTGTTTTAAATGACATTAGTTCTTTAACCCAGTAAAAGTAGTTTTAATGAATCTGCAATTAGATTGAAATGTGCATTGATAATCTAAATTATCAAATTTGGAAAATAAGCGAGAATGGAGTATCACCAGTTTTGCTCCAAAGCGATAGTTAATTCTTTAATTAGATTTGAACGTGAAATGGTAATTAATTTTACCGATAACACCGTGGTGTTAGATATGGAGTATTACCAGTTTTGCTTCATGGGATGAATAGGTTGGGATTGGGAAATAAAATAAATAATTACTTCGGTGCGGTTCGCTAATCTCGACTAGTTTAGAAAACCAAAATTTGGTTTAATATGACATCCAAAGGAAGATTAAAGGATAAATTTTAAAGAATTTATCTTGGATAAAATTAATGGGAACCTTTCCCTAAGGACATGAAATTTAGAAACTATCGGTAGGTTAGTTAAGAAGAATGGTTTCCTGGATATTGATCTGATGTTGGTTTCGGCCTTCGGGGTTAATATTTGGGGAATTGCTCTCTTACTGATTTACGGTTAGTGACTAATGAATTGGAATGAGGCGTATGTTGTGTTTGTGTAACATTTGTTTTTAATATACGCGGGTTGTTCGGAAAGGCCGGGTTTATACCCCTTCTGAATAACCGATTCGACGATATGTCGAAGATGAAGACGGTGGTTGAAGACCGGAAGTCTTCACATCGTTTGGATAATTACTGACGATCCTGATTGGGCTGTACACCCAAGAGGATGGAAATAGTTGGTGGTCGTCCAGGCGTACTTGGAGATCGATGGATATGCGAGGAAAGCGCCTCCGGTTTCGTTCAGACCCAGAACGAACTTGTAAATGGATTGTGTGTCTGACATTGGATTTTATTCTGTGTTGATTGATTTCTGTTAAATATATATCTGTTTGGCGGCGGAGAATTTATTCTCTTGCTTAACGCCCTTCTCTGAGATGTACGAGCTTAGAGGTTATATATCGATAGATATCAATCGCATGGCATGAATTGCCTCTGTGGCATGTTGAGTTGCAAGGATCAAGGCTTCTGTTGAAAAGAAAAGTCTTGTGGTTGATCATCAAAGAACGGCCTACGTGGCAGCTTTGTGTATAGCGTGGATTCGCGAGCCTCACACCTCGGTATGAGTCAAAAACGGGATGAGGACCCAAGGAGTGCACGACGTTTCTTTCTAGCTATGGGTGGTGTCAGTGACCTACCAGCCCTGACATTTATATACTTTTCACATTTGTGGTTTGGATGCGAGGCGCCTCGATTATAGGTTCTATAGGGCCGGGAAACGTGTGTTAAGGAATAACTAATCCTCAAACGTAAGAGAGGACCGGTCTTGGAGGATCCCAGGGTTACCCAGAGTGTGTAGTCCTGAGGCATTTGCTAGAGTGTCTCGAACGCGGAGAGGAGCTTGCCCCTTGCCTCGACTCATGACGGAAATCCAATTTCCAATACGTGCATTTCAGTTTTAATTGTAGAACCTAGTATGGCGACATAGTAGCATGGGATGCTATGCCGTCTATGATTGATATTTATGATTGAAAATTGTTTTGACACTATACACTTATTATAGTATCAAATGATTTGTTTTTAAACGTACCAAGCATGTTTGGCTATTATAAGGGAAAACCCTATCCTCCGGCTTGCGTTGCATTGTGTGATGGGACCTGGGTCTTATAATAGCTTCATTTTTCGAAAAAGCATTGCGTTGTTTATTCTATGCACTGGTATTCTTGGGAGAAAACCCGTTCCGTGTTATACGGCGTGGTCCCTTGTATTACTCTCTTTTAAAGTAAAGTTTTAAACAACTGTTTTAGTTCTCACACCAGTCACATGACTGACCTGGAGTTTATTGTTTTAACCTAAACTCTGGGTGCCCCTATTTTCCGCACGGGCAGCTAGTAGTTTTGGTTTTGCAGATTTATATTCATAGGATCCTGGTTTACAGCTGGAATGATATCCAGAAAGCTCTGTATCTGTATATCACCTTCAGTTGTGCTTTGTATTATTTTCCGCTGCTATGTAATTTATTGTAATCTCTGATATTTATCGAATGTAATTTATTCATTATACTCTGTATATTCCTGTATCTGATGGAATTGTTGTAATAGCATTGAAATGTTCTTCCGTCTGCGTTCTGATTTGTCTTGTCCTCACAGTAATTCGTTCTTTCTCATCTCTTCGGAGACCGGGGAAGTTCGGGTCGCTTCATTTGGTATCAGAGATTTGGTTTACAGAGCTCTAGAACAAGGCACATTAGAACCATACGAAAGAATTCATCAGATATTGGATTAGCAATATCCAATTAGAATGACTCGTTAGAGATAGGATCAATAGTATCCTAGAACGGGTGTGAAGAGTATATTTTTCAAATGAAAACAATTTTGTTTTGAAAATTTAAATCGCTTTATACGTATTTGATAATTTTTTATTTTGAATTTGGACAATCGAGTATATAAAGATTTCGCGTATACGCGTCATGAACGTATTTTCGAAGTTTTAATATATTTGATAGATATAGAATTACATTCTATTCGCCCGGAGATGGTACTGATAATTATCATGACATCATCAGTATTTATGTTCGTGTTTCGAAGGTGTGATATCTATATATTTCCATTAGACTGGTGTAAGAACCAAAATTAATATAGCCAGGATACTTTGTTGTGAATTGGCATCAAAACAAGATTTTCAGTACATATATCAAAATTATGAATTTGAAACTCTAATTCACTAATTGATTGATGTTTGTGTTGTTTGTTTATTTGTTTGATAATTTTGAACCATTATGCCTAATTGTATCAAATATTGAATTGTATTGAAATTGGTTGCATTTGCTTGCATATATATGTGCTTACATTGAACAGATCATAGCAAGGAGGCTAGAGCAGAGAATAAATTTTTTTTGCCCGATAAATAGGTACATGTTTACTATATAATTTACTGTTTTGTTTGGGTGATGATGATCTTATGAGCCTATTGGCTAGCCGCTTGGCTTTTTCTTTTTCTTTTTGAGATCAGAAGGCCTGTACGGCAACTTCGGGATTTTACCGTGGCTCCCGGTGCATGGGAGGTTATGGCGAAATTTTTCGAAAACTTAGGGTGTTAGCCAAATTTTTGAAAATTTGAAAATTCTCAGAAACTGAAAAGTTGGAGAATGGAAGCCAGAATGAACGTAGAGTTGATTAATCAAACCACTTTCGACTTTGTTCCTTTTCGGGGACGAAAAGTTTTAAGTGGGGGAGATTGTAATAACCCGGAAAATCCGAGCCAGTTAAAATTTTTTATTTTGGCAATTTTAGCGTATTTTGAACATTTAAAATGAATTATTTTAAATAATATCGACGAGAAATTTATTTTGAATATAATTCGACGTATATATTATATACGTCGTCGTTAGAATATAATATTCATATATAATTATAAATAGAATTGAAAATGGCGCGTTAGTTCGATTTCAAACTTCAATTGAATTTTCCGGGTGCAAAACAATCCGGATTTTAGTGAAACCAAAAATATTAGGATCTAATTGATGATATCTTTCCAACGAATCCGAAAAATTGAGATTTCATAGCGGGAATCAAAAGATATGTCCAGTTGAAAATTCTGAATAGTCGCTATGAAATTCAGGCCCTTAAAAATAGACATTTTGCAAACGACCTCGGATTTCGATGAAACCACTTTTGTTGGATCCGCAGTGTCAGATTATTGCTAGATTCCAAATTTCATAATTTTTTGAATCAATATGTGAGCGTGGCAAAGAAAAACGTGTTTGACCAGTTTTAGTTGATTTTAATCGACTGGAAAATGGCCATTTTTCCAGCGGTCTCGGAATTCGATGAAACTAGTTTTGTTAGGACCGTATCGTCAATACGAAGCTAGAAAATATATTTTTTGTAGTTTTTCGAGTTAGTATGAGACCGCGGTAAATTGAAATGCGCGTTCAAATTCAATATATAGAGTTATATGTTGATTTTGATGAAAACCGATCGAAATGACCGAATCATCCTACGATATATATCCCATTGTGTTCGGAATGGGGGTAATACGCTGTGGACGACAGGCGGTGGGCCTCGTTTAGAGGTCATATGTGAAGGTCAACTTTTTGAAATAAATTAAATAAAATAAAACCCTTTTCTTTCCTTTCCTTTATACTCTGCCCCACCCCCTTCTTCGATTTTCAGATCTCAAATTAAAAAAAAAAAAAAAGACGAAGCGGAGAGGAGCGTCCCCCCCCCCCCCCCGCATCGACCATCGCGACGCCGCTGAGGCGCACCCGCCTCCTCCTTCCCCCGCTCCACCCTCTTCTCCTCCCGCTCCTCTCTCTCCTTCCAACTGAAAGCCACCGAGCCCCATCGAAGGAACCGACGCAGCCACCCCCCCTGGCCGACCACCGCACCCCTGCTCCGATCGCCTCCCCCCTCTCACTGATCAACTCCGCCATTCCCCTCCTCTCTTCCTCCTTTAGGACAGCGACACCCCCCTCCTTCGCGCAGACCCCCCCCCCCCCCGGGCGTGACAAACAATGAAGAAGAAAAGGTAATTTTAAATAATTTATTTATTTATTTGTCTTTGTTTATTTAATGTAATTAGTTTAGTTAATTTACTAATTTAGCATAGTTTAAACGAAATTAGCTTTGTTTTTTTAAATGAAATTAACATTCTTTTTGAAATGAAATTAGCTTTGTTTTTTTGAAATGAAATTAGCTTTTTTGTTGAAATGAAATTAGCTTGATTTTTGAATAGGATTTTTAAATAGAAATGGCGATATAAAAATATGATTTTTAATATATATAAACGGTGTAAAAATAGAATTTTTATATATGTATATAATTAAAAATATGATTTTTATGTTTTTGTTAAGTAAAAATACATATTTACTATATAAGAGTAGTTTTTGAAAATATAAATTAGCCTATATAAAATTCATTTTTAAAAAATGTATAAAATTGAGTTTTAAGATATATAACATTGTGATAAAATAGAAGTGATTTTAAAAATATAAAAAGACTTTGTTTTGAAAATATAAACATACTTTGTTTTAAAATTAAAAATAACATTGGTTTTATAAAGTAAAAATAAGATCTTTATATTTGAAAAGGCGTGATCTTTATATTTGAAAAGGCGAAATCTTTATATTTGAAAAGGCAAAACCTTTATGTAGAGAATAGCATGATCGAAATAGAATTTTTATCTATATAACATCGATGTAAAAATAGAATTTTTTATCTATATTGAATAGCGAAGTAAACATTCGATTTTTATATATTGAGTAGCGAAGTAAAAATTCGATTTTTACATATGTAGAGGATACGGGCAACGAAAGAAATGAAAAGGCGAGAACGATGAAGATTTCTATCAATGAAGAGTCGTGGTATTGGATAGCTATTGGTGAGAATTTCTCACCTTTCAATTTCATTTTCTAGTTATATATATATATACTAGGATGCAGACGGTGTTTAGTAGCACCCGACACAATCGTCCACAGACCATGGACTTGTTTGTTTGATTGCAAAAATTAGTTAGATTATTTGATTGAAATTTGATTGTTTGGTGAAATGGAATGGATTTGATTGATGTGTGAATGGCGTGGGCCTTCACTAGACCGGGGATAAGGCTAGGCCTCGTCCCGTTTCTAGTATCGTGCCGTTATGCCGCCGAAATTTTCTAAAATAAGTTAGAAAAGTAAAGATATCATTTTATTTAGTAAATGAACCGAATAGAACATTCATAGGTTGAATAAAATAATTTAGTCGTTAAAAATATGATTTTTAACGTGAATGTGAATAAATAAATATTCATTTACAAACCGGACGGTTTGTTTATGTATACCTATTTGAAGGACATTGATTGGGACGATAATTTTTACACATCGCCCAACTGTACGAATAAAATCTGTTTTTGATTGTTTGAAACCCCACACGGGTATTGAGATAAAATACGGCATACACTAATCCCAATAATTAGTTGTTTGTCGATCGATTGATTGACAGGCTGTTATAAGCGTTAGATATCTATATTTAATGCTTATACAGTGTAGTGCACTTTGGATGATGGTTGATTATTTATCGTTGCTATTATATACATGTGTTGTATGGAATCCATATAGTTAACGCTATATGGTAATTGATTGGGCCTCATTCCAGTTTAGAAGATAAAGAATATTATAAAATAAAGGTTCATGTGTTGACAGTACTCATCCGTTGAGATTAGTCATGTGTTGAACGGAATATTTTAATAATAAAATTTATATCTTTATCATTATAAAATGAAGGTTCATGTGTTGACTGTACTCATCCGTTGAGATTAGTCATGTGTTGAACGAAATGTTTTAATAATAAAATTTACATCTTTATCATATATGAAATTAGAAATTAACTGGAAAATAGATGAGATGAGTGGTCTCCTGGATATTGATCTGATGTTGGTTTCGGCCTTCGGGGTTAATATTCAGGGAATCGTTCTCTTACTAATTTACGGTTGGAGTCTGATTTAATATCAAACGATAGATACCTTAATTTTCATAAAATATATTAAATAACAAAAATAGTCACACGTGGACAGTACTCATTCGTTGAGATTAGTCATGTGTTGACAAAAATATAGATTCACATATTGAATAGAATAATTATTCATTTGTTGAGTAGAATAACGAATTTATTGAAATATATAAAGCCGTGTTGATTAGAGTTGCGCTATTTTGACGTGAACGATGTTTATATCGATTATATTCGTTTTTATAATGAATATAAAAAAGGAAGTGATTTCAAAATATAACGTTTTGAAAATATTATCATTTATATAGTAATGATAGGGAATATTCAATTTTGATTTGAAATTGAATATAGAATTAAAATGTTTTGAAAACGAATTTAAAACTATTTATAAATTTCATTTTAAATAGAAATCGACGAAATATATATTATATATATATAATATAATGGCCTGAATAGAACGAGCCACGCCGCAGCAGTTCGTGAATTTCGACAATTTATTTCAAACGGGCATTACGGGAGATCCGACCGTCAGATTCTCCTAAACCCGGAACCGTTGGGTTCGCATCGAAAAGAGCTTTCTAACGAATATTAGAAATTTGAAATCTAACGGTTGGATTTGGAGATACGTCCAAATCAAATTTGGAAAAGGTCGTTGTAAGTGCAGTTCGATGGCCGTTGATGGAAATCGACTGTACGGGCCTTGATAAAATTATTAAAAATATCAATAATTTGTGTAAAATCATAAGAAATGATTTGGGAAAAATTAGGGTGAAAAACTCCGTACTTGAAAAGATAAAAATAGATTTTTATCAAAATGAACTAGTTTAGAACTAAAATAAAAACCCATTTATTTTAAATAAATAAATTGGATTTGAAATGGGTTTTAAATAGAATTGATTTGTGGGTTTATCGTGAACAGTGTTTTAAATAACATTTGTTCTTTAACCCGATAGTAAATAGAATGTGATTTGGGTTTGTCGTGAACTGTGTTTTAAATGACATTAGTTCTTTAACCCAGTAAAAGGAGTTTTAATGAATCTGCAATTAGATTGAAATGTGCATTGATAATCTAAATTATCAAATTTGGAAAATAAGCGAGAATGGAGTATCACCAGTTTTGCTCCAAAGCGATAGTTAAATCTTTAATTAGATTTGAACGTGAAATGGTAATTAATTTTACCGATAATACCGTGGTGTTAGATATGGAGTATTACCAGTTTTGCTTCATGGGATGAATAGGTTGGGATTGGGAAATAAAATAAATAATTACTTCGGTGTGGTTCGCTAATC
This sequence comes from Allium sativum, assembly GCA_030737875.1. NCBI lineage: Eukaryota > Viridiplantae > Streptophyta > Magnoliopsida > Asparagales > Amaryllidaceae > Allium > Allium sativum. The sequence goes on from CM060922.1 coordinate 571,998,446, forward strand.
TCGACTAGTTTGGAAAACCAAAATTTGGTTTGATATGACATCCAAAGGAAGATTAAAGGATAAATTTTAAAGAATTTATCTTGGATAAAATTAATGGGAACCTTTCCCTAAGGATATGAAATTTAGAAACTAGCGGTAGGTTAGTTAAGAAGAATGGTTTCCTGGATATTGATCTGATGTTGGTTTCGGCCTTCGGAGTTAATATTTGGGGAATTGCTCTCTTACTGATTTACGGTTAGTGACTAATGAATTGGAATGAGGCGTATGTTGTGTTTGTGTAACATTTGTTTTTAATATACGCGGGTTGTTCGGAAAGGCCGAGTTTATACCCATTCCGAATAACCGATTCGACGATATGTCGAAGATGAAGACGGTGGTTGAAGACCGGAAGTCTTCACATCGTTTGGATAATTACTGACGATCCTGATTGGGCTGTACACCCAAGAGGATGGAAATAGTTGGTGGTCGTCCAGGCGTACTTGGAGATCGATGGATATGCGAGGAAAGTGCCTCCGGTTTCGTTCAGACCCAGAACGAACTTGTAAATGGATTGTGTGTCTGACATTGGATTTTATTCTGTGTTGATTGATTTCTGTTAAATATATATCTGTTTGGCCATGGAGAATTTATTCTCTTGCTTAACGCCTTCTCTGAGACGTACGAGCTTAGAGGTTATATATCGATAGATATCAATCGCATGGCATGAATTGCATGTGTGGCATGCTGAGTTGCAAGGATTAAGGCTTCTGTTGAAAAGCAAAGTCTTGTGGTTGATGATCAAAGCACGGCCTACGTGGCAGCTTTGTGTATAGCGTGGATTCGCGAGCCTCACACCTCGGTATGAGTCAAAAATGGGATGAGGACCCAAGGAGTGCACGACGTTTCTTTCTAGCTATGGGTGGTGTCAGTGACCTACCAGCCCTGAAATTTATATACTTTTCACCTTTGTGGTTTGGATGCGAGGCGCCTCGATTATAGGTCCTATAGGGCCGGGAAACGTGTGTTCAGGAATAACTAATCCTCAAACGTAAGAGAGGACCGGTCTTGGAGGATCCCAGGGTTACCCATTGTGTGTAGTCCTGAGGCATTTGCTAGAGTGTCTCGAACGCGGAGAGGAGCTTGCCCCTTGCCTCCACTCATGACGGAAATCCAATTTCCAATACGTGCATTTCGGTTTTAATTCTAGAACCTAGTATGGCGACATAGTAGCATGGGATGCTATGCCGTCTATGATTGATATTTATGATTGAAAATTGTTTTGACACTATACACTTATTATAGTATCAAATGATTTGTTTTTAAACGTACCAAGCATGTTTGGCTATTATAAGGGAAAACCCTATCCTCCGGCTTGCGTTGCATTGTGTGATGGGACCTGGGTCTTATAATAGCTTCATTTTTCGAAAAAGCATTGCGTTGTTTATTCTATGCACTGGTATTCTTTGGAGAAAACCCGTTCCGTGTTATACGGCGTGGTCCCTTGAATTACTCTCTTTTAAAGTAAAGTTTTAAACAACTGTTTTAGTTCTCACACCAGTCACATGACTGACCTGGAGTTTATTGTTTTAACCTAAACTCTGGGTGCCCCTATTTTCCGCATGGGCAGCTAGTAGTTTTGGTTTTGCAGATTTATATTTACAGGATCATGGTTTACAGCTGGAATGATATCCGGAAAGCTCTGTATCCGTATATCACCTTCAGTTGTGCTTTGTATTATTTTCCGCTGCTATGTAATTTATTGTAATCTCTGATATTTATCGAATGTAATTTATTCATTATACTCTGTATATTCTTGTATCTGATGGAATTGTTGTAATAGCATTGAAATGTTCTTCCGTCTGCGTTCTGATTTGTCTTGTCCTCACAGTAATTCGTTCTTTCTCATCTCTTCGGTGACCGGGGAAGTTCGGGTCGCTTCAGGAAGCGTGTGTTCAGGAATTGCCAATCCACTAACGTTATTTGTGGACCGGCCCTGCACGATCCAAGGGTTCACTGCGGGGAGCCCTGAGACATTGCTAGAGTGTCTCGAATCGGTTAGGAGATATGTTCGCTACAACGGATTTTCTATTGAATTAGAAAACCGTCGCACGAATTATCGAAATAACCGCAAGTGCACGGCGTTCTAATGTAGTACGTAGTGAGTGCGAGTCGATCCACAGGGAAAGAAGTGATTTCAATTTTATTCACTCAAATTAAACCAAACTTTGAATTGTTTTAACTAATAAAAACTAATGAACTAGAACTAATGAACTAGAAACGAAGTTGAGAGCTAAAAATGAAATTAGAGAGTAATTTAGAGGTAAATCCACTCTCACATTGATGTAAGTTATCAAACGTACAACGTATGATCTCAATAAGTGATATAAATGCAATATTTAAACCACTTATGATTCTCATGAAAATGAAACTAAAGCAAAACTATTCTAAGTATGGTCTATGAACTATTGGCTAGAACTATAGACCATCAAATTTTGTTCATACTTTCATTTCAAAATCAATAATCACTTAGCAAATATTGATGTAACTTGTGTTTATATTGAATAAGCATAGATCATTTGCAAATGCAACATGACCTATCAAACCCATATGTATAAACTTACATCCATATTCACTAACATTAAGCACATATTAAAGATCACAAATCATACACTTGTTGAACTTACACAAAGTTAGAGAGCATCATTACCCCTAAATCAAGGGATTAGCCACTCATATGTGATATCATATCAACACATGTAAGTTTCAACATTAGAAAATAAAGCAAAATGAAAGAAAAACTAAGTAAAACAAAAAGAGAAATAAACTAAGAACATAAAGTAAATCTAATCTATGAACATAAAGTAAATGAACATGAAAGTAAATCTAAGCTATGAACATGAATGTAAATCTAAGCCATGAACATGAATGTAAATAAATCTAAACTATGAACATGAAAGTAAAGCATAGAAATTAAAAGAGACATAAGATAGACATAAAAGAAATAGGCTTGGAAACCATTTTTATTTATTTGATCACTTACACTTTCATATGCTAAAAAGGAGATACCAAATACATGAAACAAAGGGGTATATATACATGATCTAAAACCCTAAAACCCTAATCACTTTTCTTGGGAATTCCCCAAAATGGCCCTTCATGAAGCTTCTTATTGATCTTAGCCACTAATATGTCATGTAGAATGCATGAGGCCTTTTGTCCCATTCAATAATATGAAGCAAGTGGGCTAGTTGAAAGATGGGCCCTCCACTATCCATAAGATGTATTAATTCTTTGCCTTCTCTTGTGTATGTGCATGCTTTCCTTCATCTCTTCATGTGTATATATCATTTTAGCTCCTAAATTCCTACAAGAGTAAATAACAAGGAACGAGTAAAAGATTTCACAAATTAAAACATGCACAAGTAACCCCCTTTTTTCCCAAAATAAGTGATGATTTTGAAAATATTTAAAACATGGTTTGATCACATAAAATACCCAAAAATGTTCATTTATTAAACTAAACAAGAGTAAATATGTGAATATAAATTTGCATTTTTACGTGCACATCAAATACCCCCACACTTATCTTTTTATTCGTCCTCGAATAAAGTAAAGAAACTAAGATAAATCCACTTTCGTAATGAGCACGATTGCATTGAGCGTATGCAACAAGCCGTTAAACCTCTGGGTGTCCCCAGTAGGACGAGCGTTGTCTCGTGAGGGTTTTCAGCGGATAATAACCACAAAATCCAAAAGTTAAATGCAAAAAATATTTACAAAAATGCAAGATTAGAAAACATGTACAAGATGAATGCAAGATTATTTACAAATGGGTAATTTACTTTTAAATTTTACACGAAGGAGTTAACACAAGTTTGGGTCGTCACTATGCAATTTAAGTCCGTTACTAATCAAAACTTCAAACAAAAGTCAGTTATCGCTACAAACTCTTCTAGCTTGGCCAGTTGTTTTGGTAAAAACATAGTGCAAATATGAAATGAATTCTCTAATTGATATCAACAATCGTAAGATGGCATCTTTAATTACTTTTGGTTAGCAAGTTAGGTCAAATAAGTGAAGAGTGTGCTTGGATTTCAAGTGCTAACTCTCTCTTTATTACAAAATATTTACATTACTATTATTTACAAATACTAAGGTATACCACCCCTACACTGCACTACGACTTACGTGAGGGTCAGTAATCCTAAGGTGTCCAACTCATAAAATGAGACCAAGATATACCGACGCTGACTTTGTCAACAAGGTGCCGGATAGAGTTTGGCAGGTTTGCACACCAACGCCAGATGTACCAGCAATGTTGGATACCCTTGGATTATTATATATATATTCTTTTTTTTAAGAGAGAGAGTTTAGCGAGAATATCTTAGCACAACTTCACTTAAACGATCTAAAATGTTAACGTAAGTAATCTAAATTAACCATTCATTTAATCGGATTACAATTTGGAAAACATTTCATACTCATCACCTACGAATCTCCCTATAAACCAGTTACACCAAATTTGTTTATATTTCAAACTTTTCTTTTGTTATCCATTAAGAGAAGTAAATTCCAAATATTTTAGTCGTACGACCAAAACCGTATGCTAAATTCATCATGTCATATATTAAAAGTAAATAAAAATGCAAAACATTTTTTTTAAAGAAAAAGAAAAAGGGGAACTTTACAACTTAGACTATGCAAAATAAAATGAAAATGAGACTCCCCCCACACTTAATTTTCGACTGTGTCCCCATAGTCAATGCATGACACGATGAGTGAACATAAGAGAAATATTTACATATTTACAAAGGAGGGTTAACTTAACTTTCTTACTTGACGTAGCATGGCTCATGAAGAATCATGAGCTCCTCCTCTCGATCAGTGGGTAATTCCAAGAATGGTTTTAGACGTTGACCGTTGACTTTGAATATGGCTCCATCCCTCGGATTTTCTATTTCGATGGCACCATGTGGAAAAATAGTTCGAACAACATATGGTCTGATCCATCTTGACTTTAACTTTCCAGGGAATAAATGAAGTCGTGAGTCATATAATAAAACTTTTTGGTCTAGCAAAAACGTTTTTCTTAGGATTGAGTTGTCATGAAAAACTTTGGTTCTTTCCTTGTAAATTTTCGCATTTTCATAAGCGTCATTCCTATGTTCTTCTAATTCGTTGAGTTGCAATTATCGGTTTTCGCCAGCTTGTTCAAGATCAAGGTTTAAGTTTTTTATTTCCCAAAGTGCTTTATGTTTAATTTCAACAGGTAAATGACAGGCTTTACCGTAGACTAATCGGAAAGGGGACATTCCAAGATTAGTTTTAAAAGCAGTACGGTAAGCCCAAAGCGCGTCGATCAATTTCTGTGACCAATCCATTCGGTTTTTATTTACAGTTTTCTCCAGAATCTGTTTTATTTGACGATTCGACACTTCGACTTGACCACACGTTTGCGGATGATAAGGAGTGGACAACTTGTGGGTTATCGAGTATTTTTTCATTAAGGATTCAAAAGATCGATTACAGAAATGTGTTCCCTTGTCGCTTATTATCGTGCGAGGTGTGCCGAACCTCGAAAAGATGTTTTCTTTTAGGAATTTCACGACAATTTTATGATCATTTGTTTTACATGGAATGACTTCGACCCATTTCGAAACATAATCAACGGCAAGAAGAATGTACAAGTTTCCGAAAGAATTTGGGAATGGTCCCATAAAGTCAATACCCCAAACGTCGAAGATTTCGATCGTAAGGATGGGGTTCAAAGGCATCATATTTCGTCGAGAAATCTTTCCTAGCATTTGGCAACGACTGCAAGTTTTACAGAATTCGAACGCGTCCTTAAAGAGAGTGGGCCAATAAAAACCACATTGAAGCACCTTTTCGGCGGTTTTCCTAGGACCAAAATATCCACCGCAGGCATGATCATGGCAGAATGAGAGAACACTCCTAATTTTGCTATCAGGAATGCATCGACAAATGATTTGGTCCGGACAATACTTAAACAAGTATGGGTCGTCCCAGTAGAAGTATTTCACTTGGGACAGAAATTTGTATTTATCTTGTTTGGACCAAAAAGAGGGAGTTTCCTTAGTGACTAGATAGTTCACTATGTCGGCGAACCAAGGGTCGATTGAAACAGAAAGGAGTTGTTCGTCAGGAAAGTTTTCGTTGATCGGCAAAGAAGATGGTGCGTTCGGAAGACGAGACAAGTGATCGGCTATAACGTTGTCAGATCCTTTTTTGTCTTTGATTGTAAGGTCGAATTCCTGCAGTAAAAGTATCCATCGAATTAAGCGTGACTTAGCGTCCTTTTTAGCAAAAAGGTGTCGAAGAGCAGAATGGTCAGTGTAGACCGTGATGTGAGAACCAATCAAGTAAGATCGAAACTTCTTAAGTGCAAAAACGACAGCTAAAGGTTCTTTTTCGGTGGTCGTATAATTGAGTTGAGCGTCGTTCAAGGTCATACTCGCATAGTAAATTACGTGAAGGATTTTGTTGATGCGTTGTCCTAAGACAGCACCAACTGCGAAGTTAGAAGCGTCACACATGATTTCAAAAGGAAGTTCCCAGTTGGGAGAGCAGATTATCAGGGCTGAAATGAGTTCGTTTTTCAGACGTTCAAAAGAGGCAACACATTCAGCGTTAAAGTCAAATGGAATGTCCTTTCCTAGAAGAGTAGTTAAAGGACGGGTGATTTTGCTAAAATCTTTCACAAAGCGTCGGTAAAATCCAGCATGCCCTAGAAATGAACGAATGTCCTTAACGCATTTTAGAATGGGTAGTTTTGAAATAACGTCAACTTTTGCTTTATCTACCTCAATGCCATTATTTGAAATTATGTGTCCAAGGATAATGCCTTGTTTGACCATAAAGTGACATTTTTCCCAATTCAACGTTAAGTGTTTTTCTTTACATCGATTCAAAACAAGTTCAAGATGATGTAAGCAAGAGGAAAAAGAATCGCCAAAGATCGAAAAATCATCCATAAAAACTTCAAGAAAGCGTTCGATCATATCGGAAAAAATGCCTACCATACATCGTTGGAAAGTTGCAGGAGCGTTGCAAAGTCCGAAAGGCATACGTCGATAAGCGAAGGTACCGAATGGACATGTGAAAGTCGTTTTCTCTTGATCTTCGAGAGCGATTGGAATTTGGTTACAGCCAGAATAGCCATCAAGAAAGCAATAGAATTCATGACCGGCTAAACGTTCAAGCATTTGATCGATGAAAGGAAGAGGAAAGTGGTCTTTACGTGTTGCAGCATTCAATTTTTGATAATCAATGCAAACATGCCAACCCATTTGAGTCTGAGTAGGAAGAAGTTCACTTTGTTCGTTTGCGACGACGGTAAGTCCGGACTTTTTAGGAACAACGTGAATGGGGCTGACCCATAAGCTATCAGAAATGGGGTAAATGATACTGTTGTCAAGAAGTTTAAGAATTTCTTCGCGAACTACCTCTTTCATCTTAGGGTTAAGCCTACGTTGCGCTTCGTGAGTGGGTTTGGCTTCGTCGATTAAGTGAATTCGATGTTGAACGATTGCGGGGCTAATTCCCTTGATGTCAGAAATGGACCAACCGATTGCGTCTTTGTTTTTAGAAAGAGTTGAAAGAAGAGAAATTTCCTGATCACGAGTTAAAATTGAAGAAATTATGACAGGACAAGTATCATTATCACCTAAGTAAACATACTTAAGGTGATCGGGAAGAGGTTTAAGATCCAACTTTGGTGGTTTCTCGATCAAAGAAATTGGTTGAGATTCAGGCTCAACTGAAAGTGATTCAAATGGCAGCGTGTATTCAACTTCGTTAGGAGCGTCATGGAACAATTTGTCGTACTCGGCCTCACACTCATCATTAAGGTCAATCGATTCGTTTTCGGAAATTTCGTGAATGGCATTAACTTCCAAGGTTTGGTCACACGATTTATTCAAATGACTTTCAAGATTGAAAATGTTAAGATCTAGAGTCATGTTTCCAAAAGAGATTTTCATTGAACCGTTGCGACAATTTATTAAAGAATTTGAAGTAGCTAAAAAGGGTCGACCTAAAATCAATGGAATTTGACTCATTTGATTATTGACAGGTTGAGTTTCCAGAACAATGAAATCGACAGGGAATATAAATTGACCAACTTTGATGAGTACGTCCTCGATTTCTCCGATGGGTTTCTTAATTGAACGATCAGCAAATTGAAGAGTTATTTTCGTTGGCTTAAGTTCACCCAAACCAAGTTGTTGGTAAATGGAATATGGAATCAAATTGACACTTGCACCCAAATCAACTAGGCATTTGTTAATTGTTTTATCTCCTATTGTACACGAGATCGTAGGGCATCCAGGATCTTTGTATTTAATGGGGATCTATTGGGTCAAGACTTCGCTAAGTCCGGCGGCTAGGAAGACTTTCTTGGGTACATGAGTGTGTCGTTTTTGGGTACACAAGTCTTTGAGAAATTTAGCGTAGGTGGGGACTTGTTGAATGATGTCAAGAAGAGGGATGTTAACTTTCACTTGTTTGAAAATTTCCAACATCTTTTCCATTTGGTCGGAGTGTTTCTTTGGTCGAAGACGATGAGGAAATGGAATACGAAATTCATTAGGTTGGTCTACTTGAGTTGGAGAAGAATTAGACTCGGAATTTGGATCAAGATCATTAGTGGTTTTAGAGGAGTCGAGAGGAAGATTCGGTACATTATTTGGGTTTTCAACTTGATTATCGATTTTCTTACCGGATCGTAAAGTCGTGATAGCATTCAACTGAGTTACATTGCTATCCTGAACAACGTGAGCTTGGTTTTGATTTGGATTCTGGCTCTTGGGGTTTGGAATGGGTTGACTCGGGAAAGTGCCACTTTCCCGTTCACTTACGGATGTGGCTAACTGACTCATTTGCATTTCAAGTTTAGCGATCGATTGACTCGTGTTTTGCATGTACGAAGTCAATACATTTTGCAAATTGTTATTTGATTGGAGATTTTGAGTCATTGCTTTAGTCAATGTTTCGAGACTTTTCTCAAGTGAAGTCAGTCGTTTTTCGTCTTGGGGAACAAAATATTGTTGCGCTTGATTTTGAGAAGGTGGCGCAAAATTTTGGAATTGATTTTGTTGAAAGGGGGGATTCGAAGGATTATTCGGAAATGGTTGGAATGAGGGTCGAACCAAATTCGAATTTGGGTTGTTTTGGGTCCACGAGAAGTTAGGATGATTTCTCCATCCAGGATTATACGTTGGATAGAATGGGTCGTTCCTAACTTTGTTGAAAGCGTTGAGTTGTTCTAACGAGTGTGGGCATTGACCAGCAATATGGGTCGGATCGTTACATTTGAAACACGAGGGTTGAGAAGTTTGAGCTTGATTCATTTGATTTGATGAAAGGACATTATCGAATTTGGTTAACATCGCGACGATTTTTGCTTCTAAAGCTGATGAAGATCCTATCGAATGAGCGTTTGATCGGGAATAAATCGATTTCTCGTTGGATCGTTCCCATTGAGCTGATTTTTCGGCCAAGTTTTCGAGAAATTGCCAAGCGGCATCGTGATTTTGGGCTAAAAAGTTTCCTTAGCACATTGATTCGAGCATGGTTCGAGAGTTATTTTCGAGTCCATCGCATAAAATTTGGCAAAGAGTCCATTTTTCGAAATTGTGATGTGGACATCTGACTAGAAGTTCTTTAAATCTTTCGAAATATTTTGCAAAGGATTCTCCTCCATATTGATGAAAGTTAACGATTTCATTTCGAATTTTGGACGTTTTTTCCAAAGGGTAAAATTTCTTTAGAAAAACTTTCACAAATTCATCCCACGTTCCAATCGTATTTGAAGGTAAGCTATACAACCATTTTTCGGCATAATCGGTAAGTGCAAATGGAATTAATCTAAGTTTGATTCCATCGTCACTTAGTTGTTGAAATTTCATGGTTGCACAAACTTGTTCAAATTTGGTTAAGAAAATGTAAGGGTCATCACGTTCAAAATTGCCAAATTTTGGAAGAGTATTTATGTGATTCGAATGAATTTCAAAGTGATTACCCGTTGGGGCGGGCAATATGATGCAAGAAGGAATAGAAACTCGATTGGGGAAGATTCTATCCATAAGAGTTCGAGGGGGTTTTCTTCGCCCATGGTTGAAGGGATGTTCGTTCGAACTAAACGATTAGTGGAAGGGTCACGTGTCCAACGATTCGTATTGGTGTCGTGAATCCAAATACTCATGCACTAGCGAGACGAATAAGAGAAGAAAAGAAAGAGCAAATGTGAGAAGAGAATAAAAGTGAAAAAAAAATCTTTACAAAATGAGAGTTGTTTTGATTTTTGATTTTTGATTTTTTTGGATCAGAGTGAAAACGATTTGATTTACAAATGAATATGAATTTTTTTTTCTTGGGATTTTTGATTTTTGATTTTTTTTTAGTTTTTTTTATATATGCATGAATCCAATGCCACTAAATGAATGCGAAGATTAACTACAAAATTTTCTGTCCTTAGTGGCTCCTAACCTAAAACTATATAATGATACGTTTGATTAAATTCAACAAAAAATTTCTTAGCCAGTTAACGGACAGGAGTTATCGGTGCACCAGGAATCACCCTAGAAATGCAACCGAAGGTTTAAGTACCTTCAGAGGAACAACTGAAATAATATTTAAGAATCACCGTAATATTTATTAGCGGTTATTTCTCTGCCGTAGTCTAGACTCCAAGAAATAATTCGTTCAAAATAAATCAACAATCAAAATATAATTAAGCCCTAAATGAGCCCGCGACTCCCTTATGTCCAACGTCTAACCGTTATTATTGGTCAAATTCTACGATGATATGCAATTTTCTGGGCTAAGGAAGGGTAATGAACTCCCCACCTTATGTGAATTGGGGTGTGACCTTAAGAAAAGAAAATAAAATGAGATGAATGCAAAACAGAAATTAAACGTGTATTAACAATGCAACTACGAATGATTTTAATTTTGTTTTTGGATTTTTTAATGCAAATGCAAGCAAACAACAATGCAAATAAAATAAAGGGGTTAAAACACGATACCTTAGTGTCTGAATTTATTAGCAAATTTTTTTAGCGGCGTTTTTTAGCAAGCAAGCGAATTAGCAAAGCAAAGCGAAGCGATCCAAGCAAACAAGCAAGTGATTCCTTGTTTTATCTGCTTTGACTACCTGAAAAAGGGAAGACGAGATATAAACAAAGGTAAGGAAAGTTTTTTTTATAAAAAAAGTCAAGATCAAAATGATAACAAAAAGTAAAATGAGTGAAAAAGAACAAAAGATAATCAAAATAAAAGGAGAGCCAAAGGAAAGAGATGATGATTTTTTTTTTTAGAGAAAAGGAGAAACAAATGATAAAACCGAAACTAAAACACTTCTTTTTTTTTATATAATTTAAAAAGAGACTAAGACACACAAAAGAAACTTGAAATCCACAAGAATATAAACAAAAACTCACACAACTTCAAAATAAAAAAAAACTATCCATGGGAAAGCGAGTTTTTTCTTTCTTTGTATCTTTCCTTTCTCTCTCTCTCTCTCTTCTTCTTTTTTTTAGGGAATTAAAGATGAGAAGCAAGGAAAAAAAAGAAAGAAAAATAAATAGACAATAAATTCAAATCGGCCCACTCAAGGCCCAAAGTCCACACCCGCAACACAAAGAAAAAGGGGACCGATCAGAAAATTAAACGAACCAGAGACTTCCTTTCTGTTTGCCACTTGCTTTTCTACAGACAAAATCACGAAAAAGAAGAGGAAAAATAAAATTGAATTTGCCACTTGCTTTTGAAGTCGTAGGTGACGCTGGTGAAATCAGAACAAGGTGGTGGCTCGTGAGGTAGCAGTTTGGCGAAGTGGTTTGGGGGTTGAACGTGAAATGAAAAGTGTTTGTCGGTCGATTTGGGGAGGCGTTTGGAGGAGATCGGTTGATAATTTTGGGGGTTCGTGAATTCGTATGTGGGGTAAATTTGTGATTTCGAAGTTTGACTGGATGAAAGGGTTCCGGTGATTTGTGGAGCCGTGAAGGTGGAGGGGCTTGAGGCTTGCGGAGGTAGGATGGCGTGATATTGGTGATGGTTTGCTAAGGGATTACGAGTATCGGCAAGTTATGGGTTGTAACATTAGGTAGTTTGAGGTGTTGAGAGGCTTAAGATGATGATGTATAGAGGATGCAGGGGGTATGGGGTTTGTTGAGGTGTCTTGGCTGAGTTGGTTAACAAGAGTTGAAGATGTGGTGTCAGAAAGAAAGCAGCAGTGTATGAGAATTGCACATAACCAGGATGGTAGTAACAGTTGTTTATTTAAGAACCAAGGTGATGAGTGAAGTGGAAGGGAGATTGTTATTGGGGTACAGTTTGTGGAGAGTGCTGTTGAGTGTATTGAGAGGAGGTGGCCGAAATGTGTATGGCAGTATGGTTTGAAGGAGGTGTAGCAGTTGAGTGTTTGTAGAAATTGAGCAGAATGGACTGTGATGGTGGAGAGAGGTCTGAGCTAATGGTTACAATTGTATTTGGTGCTAGGTGATGGAGTGTATGTCGTATGAAAGAAGTTTTGTAAATGATTGAAGAGTAAGAAGTTTTGTAAGGAGGGATTGTGTGGTGATTGAAATGATGTGTGGAGGGGAAACTGGTCGAATTGAGGTTTTCGAATTCGGGAAATTGGGCTGCGATTTGGGTGTATATAGCTATTGGGTATTGCAGAGCTGAGGCGTGGAGTTGTAGGCAATTTGGGAAGTGGTGAGGGGGGGATTGTGCAAGACAGTGGATGACTGAGGGTGGAGTGTTGATTGTGGATGTATGGTCAGAAATGAGGGCCCGTGTATGTGGTTTTTTTTTTTTTTTATGATTTGGCAAGGGGATTAACTCGTTTGAGAATGGATGGTCTGGAAGTGCTTTGGAATTGAAAGTGGAGTTGTGAAGTAGGCAATTGTGTTGATGGAAACGGGTTTGTATTGTTGATGGAGGACTGCGGTGAAGTTGGTGGTGGTTTTGGTTGTCAGGGATAGGACTGTTGTATGAAGAGGATGAAAAGGGTGTAAGTTAGAAACAGAGAAGTAGAGGATACAAATTTTTTTTCTTAATGTAACTGAGAAATGTAGGAGGAATGAACAGTGCGTGTACTTGAAACCCAATTTGCAATGCAAAGGATGTTTTCCTGTTAGCTGAGTTGCTTTCAGTTTCAAAACAGTATGTGCACAGTGAAAAACAGACAGATAAATGCAAATAGAAATGCACAACACAAACACTGGAATGAGACAAGAATATACACAATGCAAAGTAACAGTAAGAAGAAAGCACAAACCAGTAATCAAACACACAAAAAATAAGCGAACTAAACACAAAATGAATGTTTTTTTTCTTCTTCTTTTAAGAAAAAAGATTAATACTAAGTCACAAAAAAACACCCTGACACACACAAACTAGAATGAAACAACACAAGATTAACACAAAAATAAAAGAAAAACACAACTCAAAATCTACGGACAAGAAGAGAAGTTTTTTTTAAGAAATAAAACACAAACAAAACTAAATAAGATGGACAAACACAAACAAACTAACAAAATGAATGCTTAAACAAACTAGCTAAATTGAACAAAACACACTGCAACCCACTATTTTTTCTTTTTAAAGACTAATGCAAAACAAACAAGACACAACTAAACTAAAACACAACTAAACAAGACAAGAAACAAACATTTTTTTTTAAAGAAGTGAGAAACAAAAATTAATCCGAAGACTAAAATTAAAATCAAATTCCTTCCCCGGCAACGGCGCTAAAAACTTGTTCGCTACAACAGATTTTCTATCGAATTAGAAAACCGTCGCACGAATTATCGAAATAACCGCAAGTGCACGGCGTACTATTGTAGTACGTAGTGAGTGCGAGTCGATCCACAGGGAAAGAAGTGATTTCAATTTTATTCACTCAAATTAAACCAAACTTTGAATTGTTTTAACTAATAAAAACTAATGAACTAGAAACAAAGTTGAGAGCTAAAAATGAAATTAGAGAGTAATTTAGAGGTAAAACCACTCTCACATTTATGTAAGTTATTAAACGTACAATGTATGATCTCAATAAGTGATATAAATGCAATATTTAAACCACTTATGATTCTCATGAAAATGAAACTAAAGCAAAACTATTCTAAGTATGGTCTATGAACTATTGGCTAGAACTACAGACCATCAAATATTGTTCACACTTTCATTTCAAAATCAATAATCACTTAGCAAATATTGATGTAACTTGTGTTTATATTGAATAAGCATAGATCATTTGCAAATGCAACATGACCTATTAAACCCATATGTATAAACTTACATCCATATTCACTAACATTAAGCACTGTTAAAAAATCACAAATCATACACTTGTTGAACTTACACAAAGTTAGAGAGCATCATTACCCCTAAATCAAGGGATTAGCCACTCATATGTGATATCATATCAACACATGTAAGTTTCAACATCAGAAAATAAAGCAAAATGAAAGAAAAACTAAGTAAAACAAGAAGAGAACTAAACTAAGAACATAAAGTAAATCTAAGCTATGAACATAAAGTAAATGAACATGAAAGTAAATCTAAGCTATGAACATGAATGTAAATCTAAGCCATGAACATGAATGTAAATAAATCTAAACTATGAACATGAAAGTAAAGCATAGAAATTAAAAGAGACATAAGATAGACATAAAAGTAATAGGCTTGGAAGCCATTTTTATTTATTTGATCACTTACACTTTCATATGCTAAAAAGGAGATACAAATACATGAAACAAAGGGGTATATATACATGATCTAAACCCTAAAACCCTAATCACTTTCTTGGGAATTCCCCAAAATGGCCCTTCATGAAGCTTCTAATTGATCTTAGCCACTAATATGTCATGTAGAATGCATGAGGCCTTTTGTCCCATTCAATAATATGAAGCAAGTGGGCTAGTTGAAAGATGGGCCCTCCACTATCCATAAGATGTATTAATTCTTTGCCTTCTCTTGTGTATGTGCATGCTTTCCTTCATCTCTTCATGTGTATATATCATTTTAGCTCCTAAATTCCTACAAGAGTAAATAACAAGGAACGAGTAAAAGATTTCACAAATTAAAACATGCACAAGTGACCCCCTTTTTTCCCAAAATAAGTGATGATTTTGAAAATATTTAAAACATGGTTTGATCACATAAAATACCCAAAAATGTTCATTTATTAAACTAAACAAGAGTAAATATGTGAATATAAATGTGCATTTTTACGTGCACATCAAGATCGTCCCTAGCCTTGACTCTTGATGGAAATCCAATCTCTAATACGACATTATGGTTTTGATTGTAAACCTATATATGGCGACATAGTAAGATGGGGTACTATGCCGTCTAGGATTGATACATTTACTTTGAAGTATTTTTGAAACATAGTAGACACTAATAATAATATTAAAAATATTATTTTCTACGTATCAGGCATTTTTGATCAGTATAAGGTAAAACTCTATCCTCCGTTTGCGATGCATTGTGTGATGGGACTTGAGTCTTATAATGATTTCATTTTCTAAAAAGCATTGCGTTATTTTTGACTTAAAATTTATAAATCATATGCACTGGAAATCCAATGGAGTAAACCCGTTCCGCATTAGCGGCGTGGTCCAATGAGTAGCCATATTGTTAATTTAGTAAGATTTCTCATACCACTCCCATGACTGACTCGTAGTTTGTTTCACTTTGCAAACTCGGGTGCCCTCTTTCCACATGGGCAGCCAATTGACAGGTTTCAGGTAGGGATGTTTCTAGTCTAGAGCTTGCTGATGGAGATGATGAAAGATCTTTTCTTTTTATCTTTTTATTTTCTTCTTGAGACTTTGAGACAGTATTGAGTATTGATGTATTTTGGGAGATTGAGATTTTATTTCTTTCCCTGTTTTAGACATCTATTTTTCTAAGTGTATCCTGTACTATGTACTCTGATGTTCTGTGATGATGCTTGTGATGACATTTCCATTCCGCAACAATGATTTATATGTTTCGCTATTATCTGAGATCTGTTATTGTTTTATTTATGTTATGCTCCTATGATTATCCTTACTTTCGTACCGCGGAAGTTTGGGTCGTCACATAGTCACTACTAACTCTAGCTGTGTACCAATAATTATTTCAAGCAACATCCTAGGCTTTCCAATGCTTACGCATTCTACGGGAATTCACTACTTGTAACAACCCGGAAAATCTGAACCAATTAAAAATTTTTAAATTGGCTATTTTAGTAGATTTAAAATATTTAAAATAAATATTTTAAATAATAACAACGAAAAGTAAGTTTGAATCGACGTTTGAAAATAAATATAATTATTTCTAATTATAAACAAGGTCTGAAATGGCGCGGTAGTTTCAAAATTTGAATTCAAACTTTGACTAACTGTACCGGGTGCAAAACAAAATGGATTTTAGTGAAACCAAAAATATTTAAATCTGTTAGTGAATACCTTTCTAACGAATCTGAAAAATTGAAGTTTCATAGCGAGAAGCAAAAGTTATGGGCAAATGAATTTTCAGAAAGGTCGCTATAGAAATTATATCGCCCGTGAAAATAGACATTATTCAAACGGCCTCGGAATTCGACGAAACCACTTTTGTTGGATCCGGGATGTGAAGTTATTGCTAGGTTTCAAATTTCATAATTTTTGAAGCTAGTATGTGAGCGTGGCGAAGGAAAATGTGTTTTGGTCAATTACAGTTAAATTGGATCGACCAGAAAATGACCATTTTTCAAACGGTCTCAGAATTCGACGAAACTAGTTTTGTTGGGACCGTATCATCGAAACATAGCTAGATTTATTTTTCGGGAATTTTTAGGATTAGTATGTGGCCCCGGCAAATTGAAATGTACGTTCAAATTAAATATTGAATGTTTTATATTTTAATTTAAAGAAAAACTGATTGAAACAGTCGAATGGGCCTTCGAAACATAGCCCATTGTGTTTGGAATGGGGGTATTTAGCTTGGGGCAACAGTCGTTGGGTTTGAATTAGAGATCGTATGAGAAAAGGGTATTTTTGGATTTAATTAAATTAAAAATTAAAATAAAATAGGGTGGCCAATCACGTTTCTTCTCCCACTTTCTCTCTCCCCGTTTTCAAAGTGAAACCCTCCAAATGAACGGCGGTTACAGCTGATTTCTTCCCTCCTCTTTTTCTCTTAATTCTCTCCACGAAATCAAGTGCTCCGGTTAGGGATTTTGGAGAGCACCTCTCAAGCTTCAAATCCATATAAACCCCATACCCTATCACTTGGTATTTCGAGAGATCCGAGGCCAGGAAGTCAGCCCGCGTCGCAAGTCCTAGCGCTGCCGCCTGGAGTTCGAACTCGACGAGACCGGTCCACTCCGACGCGCGTCTTGGAGCTGGACGATGTGGCGCAGGTGGATCAACCCCAAGTGCTTCGGATTGCGCGCTAGATCGAGACCTAGTTTTGAATGAAAATAGGAGGTAACGGCAGTTAAAATTATTTTATATATTATAGCACTATAAAGCGCAAGGGTTTTTGATTTCACTGTAAAAATCACATCTTTTTCATTTCTTGACGAAATTCACTGAAACAAGAGACAGTGGACTCATGTGGACGTCTTCTATATTCTAGAAGAGACCACATATTTTTCTGAGCCTTCTGCTATTTTTGGTGGAGTGGAACCCAATGTGAGATTTCTGAATTATAAACGATATGGAAAACGACGATGTATAAATTATATAGTCGATGTATGAGTTATATAAGCGTTGTACACCTCATGTACAAGTGTTGTATAAGTTGTACGGTCGATGTATAAGTTATATATGCATTGTAAAAATTATATATGTGTTGAATAGAAGTGAGATTTACTTATATATATATATATATATATATATATATACACACGCGCCCCTCGTCCACAAACCATGGACAATATTTATTGGTTGTGATTGGTGTGAAAATTGGTTGATAGCAAATTGTTGATTAGAATTGTTTGGGGTTGTCACACTATTATTCCAAGATAATTATCGCTGTTTACTTTACAGCCTCAAAACTTTTTCCGTCTTCCCTGGGCACTAATTCTTACCTACTCCATACTTTTTAAAACATGGCTTGGCCTTTTCATTTAAACTTCCTTCAAAAAATTAAAAGTGTCAAAACATTATTTTCCTCATGAAAATTTCCTTTTGTCAAACCATAAAAACATGTCATCTTAAAAAAAATGTAAATCATCATTTTTTTCAAATCACAAAAACTGGAGTAGATACGAATAACTATTTTCTCAATCGGGTTTATGACTTGTTCTTACCTATAAGGTCGGTTTAGTCTCTTACTACAAGGTGCCAACATCCACTCTATTCTTATTTTCTATACCTTGTTTTGTCCACCCACAAAATTATCTTAAAATAATTTATCAAAAAGGGTTGTCACAAGAATAGAGATTTAAAATCTTTCTGTTGTAAAACTTCTTGTTATGAAATATAACAAGAAAATTAGCGAGCCATACATGCTCTATAATATGCACCTTTTTACTGAGAAAATTTTACTTTAAAAACTCAATATGTACTTCTTTACGTATTTTATTTTAAAAATAACTTTTAAGATTAAAACTTGGTAACAAAATAAACCACTTTCCCAAAAATTTATAATTTCAAGTTCTTAAAAGTTGCCAGTGGGGTTAGACTCAACGCAGGTTTCAAATTTTCTTCTAGGCTTTCCTAGACACCCCCCCAAGGTCAATTCTCTCAACTATGCATATTCCTAATCCATTTTTATCTTTTCAACTTTTTCCAATTTATAAGGTTTTCAAACCCACTAACCCAAAATACTAATCATATGGGATTCACTTTCCTTCCATACAAAATACATTGTACACTTTCCACCCAATTATCTAAGGGCCTCAAATTTCCTTATTCATTCGTTTAGTGTACAAAACAAACATCCCATTTGTACTCTTTTTATGTAGTGGGTTCCCTTATGGATCAAGGTATACATATAATATATTTATATTTAAAAAAAAATACAAATACGTTCACTCACTATTTATATAGGAATCCTAAACTCAAGATCTGATACCAGATGTGACAACCTGAATTGCGATAGACCGATTTTTTTCAAAATTCCAATCTATCAAAAATCGAATTGGTTTGCTCTGGTATCCTGCAGAAAAGACAGAGACATAAAACATGTCAGAGCTCAGAAATTATCTCATAGCGGAATGGATAAAATATAATGTAATCAAAATATAGCCTTACCGTATTAATAATACTGCCTAACCAATATCCAAGGCTATCAAGTCCCTACCACAAATCTAACCTGTGGGTATGTTATGAGGAGGGGGTCAGAACACAAGTTCTGGTAACTGGATTTAAACTATACACTTTGGATAATCCTACAAATACCGTTCAATCATATTTTCTTATTATTCGGTTATTTGGGTTATCAGCACTCAAGGCTTACACACATGTCGTACCCTTTTACTTTCCAGTGGATTAACCTAATATAGTATATATGTAGCTACCCGCAATAATAAGGTACACCCCATGGTACCTCACTTGCACGGTCTCCACCATAACATTATCAAAATATACAAAGTCCCTCATCCCACGTCATAGTGACGTATGGATAACAATATTACGTTTCGCATATATCTATAACTACTATGCTACGTAAACGTACTGACTGCCACCTTTGTTCGAATCAAACTCCGTACCAGAGTAGTGCCCTCACGTCTACGATACGCCACCCAGAGCTGACATGAGTGTATCTAAACTGCCCACCATATGTATCTTCAATTGTAGCTCAATGCCTCAATCATACGTCCTCTAATGTGCATCAAGTTCCATGGCAGGGCGATACAAGAAGCACGGAACTCGGTAAAGAGCTTTTCCATATCAGTACAGGCACGTCTTTAAAGAGCCTCTATATACAGATATACCTAGGGTCTGTTTTCATGGTGGCCATGGCCCAACCTCGGCCCCTCCCACAACTAGTAAAGACTACCAGAGAAAAGCGACTGCCCCTATGCAAACAATCTAAACATTCATGTGGCGTCTCCCCTTACCTCAATAGTGAAGGGTGAAATGGTATCTTGGTATTAGCTCAAGTATTTCCGCATCCCACTAGCCGCCAATGACGGGTGTTTGATGGTCTACTATCCTTGTTGGTCGTGACCCTCTGCCTCCTCGTGAGGCAACTGCCGAACCACCTTGGTGTCACCTTGTAACAGCATTCTAACTGCATAGCTACATCTGCAGTCATAGCCCACCCACCTAGTAGTTATGCGCAGACCCAACCCCTGCGGGCACAACCTAAGACATCTGCCGCCGCACAGAGGACTATTAGGAGCACCTTACGTACCTCAGGAAGCCACGTGCTTCCCCTTCCAGTCCTTTGGAGCCGTCAGAACAATCAGATGAATGTGAGCTCCCCCACGTGCCTTATAACACCACGGTGATCTAACCCGTTGGGTTATTTACCCTCAAACATGCGGACTAGTTCAAGTGCCTCACTTTAAAATGTTATTAGACCCTATGTCTAAATATTCTTTTACGTGCTCGCCTTCCCTCATCGGGTTTCCTTCTAACTTGGTTATTCTCATTCACATTGAATTTTTATTCAAATTACCAAGTTTCTCTTGCTTATTAATTTCAGTTATACAACTTAATCCAATTAAGTTTATTAATAAGCCCACAACATGTTATTCTCTGGATTGTGGCCCAAGCTCTATAATCCACAACCCCTTTTTTTATCCTCTTGTTGATTTCATCATTACAATAACGTGTTTTACTTAATATGTAATTAAGTATATCCAATTCACATGTTTTCTAATTAACATGTCACTTGCCATTTATGATTAAATCTAGCTTATTTCATTTCGTAAGTTTTCCTCATTCTTTCTCATTTAATAATAATTCCATTTTACATTGTCAGTACAACTTAACGTTGTTTACATATTAACTTAGTTCTATTAACTAAGGCCCATTAATAAGTTTCTCTACCTATTTATTATAACCTATGTTATAATTTCCTCTTGTCCTTAGGAAAAGCCTAAACATTTTTATGAACGGGTTTCAGACTTCCAAGCTTACAGATTACTTAATTTATAATTAAGTACAACTTCCTATGTTTCATATATTTTCCTCCTTTTCTCAACTGGTTTCTGGCTTTCACCATTTACTAATTACTTAATTTACAATTAAGTGTCCCTTATCTCATTTCGCTAGTTATCCTATTTCCTTATTAGTTTATTATAACCTAAGTTATAATCTTCACTTGTCCCTAGGGCAAGTCTACCTATTATACAACACTTTCATTAATGTTATTCATTTATAATAGGTGATTATCATTTCTACAAGTTATGCTTACCCTAAAAGGTGTCTTTAATTACATAACTTTATTATTTCTACCGGTTATGTATACCACTAGGTGTCTTTAATTACATAACCTTATCGGGCTAAGTTTGCAGGCCTATATGTAAATATTACCTACCCCCTTAGATTTGCCTAGCCCACTCACTGTCCAACCAATTTTTTTATTTAACAATAACTTTAATTCATATTCATACAATCCTTATGGATTAGATTAAGTTAAGCAGTCAAATTCGTTACCATGTTCATTTATGGTTTATAATGGGATAGACCTCCCACATTAGGTCTACAACTTGTGGATGTTGGATATGTCGGTCGGATCCGGGCAGACTTCTTCCACAAGTTGTGCCTAAACTCGTGTCATAACCCTTCTCGTATTTGCGCACTTAGACCTCTCACATTAGGTTCAACATTAGTGACTGCTGGATATGCCGGTCGGGTTCGGGAAAATTTCCATAACTAATGCAACCTAATCTCGTGTCATAAGGGAAATTACAATTTCTAATTGTAATCCTAGGTATTCATCTTCATTTATTCAATTCTTTGTATATAATCATACAACCATTCTAATTCACCCAGGTAAGGGCTCTGGTATATAAAGGGGATAAATCAATATACAATGTGAACAGTGGTAGTTACTGCCAATATTTTTAACAAGTCTATAACGTATAAACATTTCCAAAATTTCAGCTAATCTTATATATGAATTTTCAACCATTTATATTCATATCAGATTGCGCCTCTAAATTAAAGTCCCAAAACATAATATATGTTATGTTCCAAAATCCCATTTCAAATTATGCCCCAAATCCCAATATATGTCGCGTGTCTTTCTACATGTAATTTACTTTATTTAAAATAACATTCAGTTCTCTAATAGTGTATCATTTACCCAATTCATAGGTTCATAAAATGGATCTATACAACGGTATTCATTTTTCTTAAACATTCAAGTAAATGTTCATCTCAACATATTAACTAATTGAACATATTATCCATTTTAGCGCAATAATGCATTTCATCAGATTAAACCTTCCAATATGTTCATTATGGGGAATGTCAAACGATAGAGGTACTATTATTCAAAAAGTATATTTTAAACCCGCTCACCTTTCATGCTTTTCACAAATTTTGGATCCGATCCATTCTATCATCCATGCTTTCGCTTTATCCTTTAATTTGATTCACAACCTAACGACCATGGATTTATTACTTCATAAAAAGAGATGGGAAAGAGAAAGAATTTAAATAGATTGGTTCTTAGAAGTTTACCTTGATTCTATGGTTCAATAATCTTTTTATTAACGCAGATTTCCTCTTCCATATCTGAATGCATAATTCTCCTATGCTAACATTTTAATTTCAGAATAGATTTGAGAAGAGTGAGAGAGACAGAGTAATGGCAGAGTTCCGGTGTAGCCATCGAATTATGAGGCTTACGGTTAGCTCTAGGGTCTTATTTATAGGTGTATGGAGCAATCAGGACCCTCAGATTTGCCCAAAAGCCATCTGAATTGTCAAGATATCACAAAACCCTAATCTGCCAAAATCTGCCGTAGATGGGTAGACCCACCTTTGAGTGGGTCGACCCTAGTGTCGACCCACCCCTTGAGGGGGTCGACCCATCTGGGTGGATAATCTGCCGCCTTTTGAAATTTGAAACAATTTTCGATTTTATGGACCCATTTTTGAATTTCTGAACCTAATATATATATATATATATATATATATATATATATACACACACACACACATACACACACACACACACTCTTTTTGTGCATATACAAACTTCGAACCTTAATAATTTCTTCATATGATGTTTGATTTACGCAAACCATATGTCATTTTGACCAGAATTTCGAGACGGACGTAATGACGAAGTTCGTTTTACTAAATTCTGAATATTTAATTAAGTTATTCTTATTTTATTATCTTACATTAAAAATACATGATGTTACATTCTCCCACCCTTAGGAATTTTCGTCCCCGAAATTTGACATGGGTAAAATAAACTAACCCCTCGCATAAAATACATCCATCATGTATGCATCCAATTTTTGCAAACATCGTGCACTTGTGCCAAGTGAAGTACAACATAATAATGCATGCATGCCTAAGCGGTACCTCCTATGTGTATGCAAGCTTTTAAAATATGATGCTCACATCCAAAATATACCGGCAGTTCTACATAAATGCAATATTTTGAAAATCAAAATGCTTTTTCATCCAAATTTTCCTACACTCTTACTGATTAGAAGCGTTGTTCATCCAATTGTTGCATCCATAATCCTACCAATCAACTTTGTTTTTTCGAATTTCAGAAAAATCTAATTTCTAAATTCGATTTCTTATGTTACAAAAAGGTGGAAAACGGAAAACTCCGCATCTTCCGCTTTTCTTTTTCAACATTTTTCTAATAGTACTTGGATTTTTATGTGACTATTTATAAAGATTCCCTATTTTCGTATCCAAGCACAGCCCACATAAGAAAATTTTCTTTGTTACTATTTTCCTTTTTCATCTTACCTTGGAAAGTTTTATCTTTATCCATCTTTTCTCATAATTTTCCATTTTTGTTGCTTTACTGAATTTTCTGTTTCCTTTTTCATGTGTACATTTTCTATTTTCTTAGCTTATTTAATTATCTAATCTTAGTTTAAAAATAAGCCTCTGGTCTTCCAACCAAAATAGGAGAACAGACACCCTACACAGCTACTACATAGGGCCAAGAATCTTGGGACTATGTCCCCCTCAGGCAGAAAAGTCCAACTATGGGATCCACGATAGGTTTAGGTGTTACCCTAACTATCTAACAAGAACAATATAATGGAACGATCCCAATAGAAGTGTAGTAACGGGTTTTGCCCCTAACATGACAATTAGCAACAAGATCTAAACACTTACTTGCCCTTTTCTATGTAGTAGTCACTACTAACTCTAACTGCGTACCAATAATTATTTCAAGCAGCATCCTAGGCTTTCCAACGCTTACGCATTCTACGTGAATTCACTATTATTCCAAGATAATTCTCGCTATTTACTTTACAGCCTCAAAACTTTTTCTATCTTCCCTAGGCACTAATCCTTGACTACTCCATACTTTTTAAAATACGGCTTCGCCTTTTCATTTAAACTTCCTTCAAAAAATTAAAAGTGTCATAACTTTATTTTCCTCATGAAAATTTCCTTTTGTCAAACCATAAAAACATGTCATGAAATCATCATTTTTTTTAAATCAAAAAAACTGGAGTAGATACGGACAACTATTTTCTCAATCGGGTTTATGACTTGTTCTTACCTATAAGGTCGGTTTAGTCTCTTACTACAAGGTGCCAACATCCACTCTATTCTTATTTTCTATAAATTGTTTTGTCCACCTACAAAATTATCTTAAAATAATTTATCAAAAAGGGTTGTCACAAGAATAGAGGTTTAAAATCTTTCTGTTATAAAACTTCTTGTTATGAAATATAACAAGAAAACTAGCGAGCTATACATGCTCTATAATATGCACCTTTTTACTAAGAGAATTTTACTTTGAAAACTCAATATGTACTTCTTTACGTATTTTAAAACTATAATTTTTAAGATTAAAAATTGGAAACAAAATAAACCACTTTCCCAAAACTTTTATAATTTCAAGTTCTTAAAAGTTACCAATGGGGTTAGACTCAAAGTGGGTTTCAAATTTTCTTCTAGGATATCCTAGACACCCACTCCCAAGGTCAATTCTCTCAACTATGTATATTCCTAATCCATTTTTATCTTTTTAGCTTTTTCCAATTTATAAGGTTTTCAAACCCACTAACCCAAAATACTAATCATATGGGATTCACTTTCCTTCCATACAAAATACATTGTACACTTTCCACCCAATTATCTAAGGGTCTTAAATTTCCTTATTCATTCCTTTAGTGTACAAAACAAACATCCCATTTATACTCCTTTTATTTAGTGGGTTCCTTTATGGATCTAGGTATACATATAATATATTTATATTTAAAAAAATATATAAATACGTTCACTCACTATTTATATAGGAATCATAAACCTAAGCTCTGATACCAGATGTGATAACCCGAATTCCGATAGACCAATTTTTTTTTTAAATTCTAATCTATTGAAACTCGGATTGGTTTGCTCTGGCATCCTGCAGAAAAGACAGAGACATAAAACATGTCAGAGCTCAGAAATTATCTCACAGCGGAATGGATAAAATATAATGTAATCAAAATATAGCCTTACCGTATTAATAATATTGCCTAACCAGTATCCAAGGCCATCAAGTCCCTGCCATAAATCTAACCTGTGAGTATGTTATGAGGGGGAGGGGTCAGAACACAAGTTCTGGTGACTGGATTTAAACTATACACTTTGGATAATCCTACATATACCGTTCAATCATATTTTCTTATTTATTAGGTTACTTAGGTTATCAAACTCAAGGCTTACATACACGTCATACCCATTTACTTTCCAGTGGATTAACCTAATATAGTATATATGTAGCTACCCCCAATAATAAGGTACACCCCATGGAACCCCACTCGCACGGTCTCCACCGTAACATTATCGAAATATACACAGTCCCTCATCCTACGTCGTAGTGACATACGGATAACAATATTACGTTCCGCAGACATCTATCATTACTATGCTATGTAAGCGTATTGACTGCCACCTTTGTTCAAATCAGACTCCATACCAGAGTAATGCCATCACGTGTAAGATACACCACCCAGAGCCGACATGCATGTATCTAGACTGTCCACCATATGTATCTTCAATTGTAGCTCGATGCCTCAATCGCACGTCCTCTAATGTGCACCAAGTTCCGTGGCAGGGCGATACAAGAAGCACGGAACTCGGTCGGGAGCTTTTCCATATCTGTACAGGTCCGTCTTTAAAGAACCTCTAAATACAGATATGCCTAGGGTCTGTTTTCGTGGTGGCTATGGCCCCACCTTGGCCCCTCCCTCAACTAGTAAAGACTACCAGAGCTAAACGACTGCCACTACACAAACAATCTAAACATCCATGTGGCGTCTCCCCTCAACCCCTTACCCCAATAGTGAAGGGTGAAATGGTATCTTGGGCCTAGCTCAAGTCTTTTCGCATCCCACTGGCTGCCGATGACGGGTGTTCGACGGTCTACTATCCTTGTTGGTCATGACCCTCTGCCTCCTCGTGAGGCAACCGCCGAATCACCCTGGTGTCACCTCGTCATAGCATTCTGACTGCATAGATACATCTGCAGTCAATTCCCACCCACCTAGTAGTTATGCACAGTCCCAACCTTTGCAGGCAAAGCCTAACACATCTGCCGCCATACAGAGGACTACTAGGAGCACCTTACGTACCTCAAGAAGCCGCGTGCTTCCCCTTCCAGTTCTTCAAAGCTGTCAGAACAATCATAAGAATGTGTGCTCCACCTCGTGCCTTATAACACAACAATGATCTACCCTGTTGGGTTATTCACCCTCAAACGTGTGGACTAGTTCAAGCGCCTCACTTTAATATGTTATTAGACTCTATGTCTAAATATTCTTTTACGTGCTTGCCATACCTCACTAGGTTTCTTTTTAACTTGGTTATTCTCATTCGCATTGAATTGTTATTCAAATTACCAAGTTTCTCTTGCTTATTAATTTTAGTTATACAACTTAATCCATTTAAGTTTATTAATAAGCCCACAACTTGTTATTCTCTAGATTGTGGTCCAAGGTTTGTAATCCACAACCCCTTTTTTATCTTCTTGTTGGTTTCATCATTACAATAACATGTTTTACTTAATATGTAATTAAGTATATCCAATTCACATGTTTTCTAATTAATATGTCACTTACCATTTATGATTAAATATAACTTATTTCATTTCATAAGTTTTCCTCATTCTTTCTCATTTAGTCATAATTCCATTTTACATTGTCAATACAACTTATCCTTGTTTACTTATTAACTTAGTGCTATTAACTAAGGCCCATTAATAAGTTTCTCTACCTATTTATTATAACCTATGTTATAATTTCATCTTGTCCCTAGGACAAGCCGAAACATTCTTATGAACGGGTTCCAGACTTCCAAGCATACAGATTACTTAATTTATAATTAAGTACAACTTTCTATGTTTCATATATTTTCCCCATTTTCTCAACTGGTTTCTGGCTTTTACCATTTGTTGATTACTTAATTTACAATTAAGCGTCCCTTATCTCATTTCGATAGTTATCCCATTTCCTTATTAGTTTATTATAACATAAGTTATAATCTTCACTTGTCCCTGGGACAAGTCCCCCTATTATGAAACATTTTCATTAATGTTATTTACTTATAATAGGTGATCATCATTTCTACAAGTTATGCTTGCCCTAAAAGGTGTCTTTGATTACATAACTTTATTATTTCTACCGGTTATGTATACCACTAGGTGTCTTTAATTATATAATCTTATTGGGCTAAGTTTGGGGGCCTATATGTAAATATTACCCATCCCCTTAGATTTGCCTAGCCCACCCACTGTCCAACCAATTTTTTTACTTAACCCTAACTTTAGTTCATATTCATACATTCCTTATGGATTAGATTAGGTTAAGTAGTCCAATTCATTACCATGTCCATTTATGGTTTATAATGGACTAGACCTCCCACATTAGGTCTACAACTTGTGGATGCTGGATATGCTGGTCGGGTCCGGGCAGACTTCTTCCATAAGTTGGGCCTAAACTCATGTCATAGTCCTTCTCATATTTGCACACTTAGACCTCTCACATTAGGTTCAACATTAGTGGCTGCTGGATATGCCGGTTGGGTCCGGGCAGACTTCCACCACTAATGCAACATAACCTCCTGTCATAAGTGCAATTACAATTTCTAATTATAATCCTAGGCATTCATCTTCATTTATTCAATTCTATGTATATAATTATACAACCATTCTAATTCACCGAGGTAAGGGATCTGGTATATAAAGGGAATAAATCAATATACAATATGAACA
The DNA here is from genome assembly GCA_030737875.1 of Allium sativum. Lineage (NCBI taxonomy): Eukaryota > Viridiplantae > Streptophyta > Magnoliopsida > Asparagales > Amaryllidaceae > Allium > Allium sativum. The sequence goes on from CM060922.1 coordinate 572,026,796, forward strand.
GTGGTAGTTACTGCCAATATTTTTAACAAGTCTATAACATATAAACATTTCCAATATTTCAACTAATCTGATGTACGAATTTTCAACCATTTATATTCATATCAGATTGCACCTCCAAATTAAAGTCTCAAAACATAATATATGTTATGTTCCAAAATCCCATTTCAAACTATGTCCCAATCCCAATATATGTCGCGTGTCTTTCTACATGTAACTAAATTTATTTAAAATAACATGTAGTTCTCCAGTAGTGTATCATTTACCCAATTCATAAGTTCATAAAATGGATCTGTACAACGGTATTCATTTTTCTTAAACATTCAAGTAAATGTTCATCTTAACATATTAACTAATTGTACATATTATCCATTTTAGTGCAATAATGCATTTCATCAAATTATACCTTCCAATATGTTCGTTAAGGGGAATGCCAAACGGTAGAGGTACTATTATTCAAAAAGTATATTTTAAACCCACTCACCTTTCATGTTTTTCCCAATTTTTGGATCCGATCCGTTCTTTCATACATGGTTTCCTTTTTCCTTTAATTTGATTCACAACCTAACGACCATGGATTTATTATTTCATGAAAAGAGAAGGGAAAGAGAAAGAATTTAATTAGATTGGTTCTTACAAGTTTACCTTGCTTCTATGATTCAATAATCTTTTTATTAACGTAGATTCCCTCTTCCAGATCTGAATCCATAATTCTCCTAGGCTAACATTTTAACTTCAGAATAGATTTGAGAAGAGAGAGAGAGAGTAATGACAGCTTTCTGGCGTAGCCATCGAATTATGAGGCTTAGGGTTAGGTCTAGGGTCTTATTTATAGGTGTATGGAGCAACCAGGACCCTCAGATTTGCTCAAAAGCCATCCAAATCGTCAAAATATCACAAAACCCTAATCTGCCAAAATCTGTCGCAGGTGGGTAGACCCACCTTTGAGTGGGTCGACCCTGGTGTCGTCCCACCCTTGAGGGGGTCGACCCACCTGAGTGGGAAATCTACCGCCTTCTGAAATTTTGAATTTTGAACCGATTTTCGAATTTTTGGACCCATTTTTGAATTTCTAAACCTAATATATATATATATATATATATATTCTTCTTGCACATATACAAACTTTGTACCTTAATAACTTCTTTATACGGTGTCCGATTTACGCAAACCAAGTGCCGATTTTGACCAGAATTTCGAGACGGACGCAATGGCGCACTCCCTTTACTAAATTCTGAATATTTAATTAAGTTATTCTTATTTTATTATCTTACACTAAAAATAAGGGAGTTATAGTTGCCCTAGATAGATTGGGAAAACCACGAGGAAAGGTGCAGGTTGGTTGACAGAGAATGGGCAAAAAGCGATAAAGCTAAAACAATGATGGGTCTCATTCACCCCATCCAACCAAAAGAAAGTATATGGACAACCTACTAAGCTACATGTACAATCAATAAATAATGTTGATACTTTTCTAAATGTATTATCTACCAACAATCTCCATCTCCTTCTCCACCCCAGGTGTTGCTCCGTGCCAGAGGGGGGTTGTCCTCTTCGGCCGCCTGGCTGGCCTAGCCCTAAAACTAGGCCTAGCAACACATGTTTATGTAAAATGATCATAGCCAGTAGCAACAATAGCAATTAATATATGAAAATTAGATTAAAACAAAACATGGATACACCTGCACATTAATGGAACCATCAAAATTGCTTTAAAATAAACATAAATACACAAATTTGATGTTGGTGTTGGTGTTGGGGTTATCTTGCATGTGGAACGAATGAATGATGATCTGGAATTAAATTAATCTCACATCGCTAAATAATCGAAGAAGTGATATATAAATTGTTGGAATGCAAGACACCAATCTTAAGATTAAATTAACACTCGTGGGAGGTGCATAGTATTTTCCAAATTAAGTGAATCAGTTTAAACTTTTAACAGAATTATACTTAAGTTAATACAATTAATAAACACATAAACTATCACGGAACTAAGACATAAATAAAAGTAAATGCAGTAAAATAAAATGAAAGAACAGATGCGAGGCACAACCTTCATAATCTCAACATTTGGGTAAAGTTAGTTAGATTTTTGGGACTACTAAACGCAACTAATTGACATCCAAGCTTCAACCGCACCTAATTGATCTAAGGGTCAACTACACCCACAATTATAGTAGTAAGATTTAACAGAGTGTTACAGACACAAATCTTTTCACTACAAAAAAATATTGATTTTGCAGTGGCAAAATCCGCTAGAAATCTGTCACTAATAATGATTTAGCGATGGATTTCCAATAGATATGGGTAGTCGTAAAATTTTAGGTCGGTAATTTAATGTCTCTTTTACGATGGAAATTAGCATGAACTCTCCAATGTTTTTCTATTTTTAACCTAAATAGAAAATTTAAATATTAAAAAAAATTACCAGTATTTTACCGATAAATATATATTTTCTAAGAATTTATTTTTTATACAAAGACATTGATAAGCCCTTGCTAATTAGCAAGGGATTAACAACAAGTATTAGTTTAGTTGCATATTTAATCCAGCGATATCTGCAGGCAGTCCGTTAATAATCCCTTACAAATTAGTTACAAATGTAAATTTAGGTGTATAATTAATACAATGATATATGCATGTAATCCGTTGGTAATCCCTCTCAGCAACAGTTTAATCTGAATATTTTGCTGGTAATATGTTTGTATTCCACAAGTAACATTAGTTTATTTTTCATTTTTATCTTATGATTTTCCCTTTTTATTAAACTTAATGGTCAATCAATCAGCAATAAAATCATCTCTAAAAATATATAAACGCACATTTATACAAAATTCATAGCATGAACAAAAAATGCATTTATAAACAACAAAACTATTCAACTAATAATACAACACACAAATTTATTACTATTAACATAAAATAATACAACACGATGTAATACACACATGAATACACATAATTCTTCCACCAAATAATCATTTGAATAAATCTTCATTTTCTTCCTAGATTCATGCTTTTTCCTAATCAACAATAAAAGCATTGATAAACGGTTGGATGATCACTCAAGTAACTACAATAAATTCCACATGTACGAAAACCTGGTTACAAAATGCAGAAGTAGAATTTAGTTCCCAAACATGACATCAAATGAACTACAATAATGTAAGGACCTAGAAGATGGACATATGGTACAATAACTCCACTTTTTTGGAAGCCTGACAGAATACCAAATGGTAACTAGTTGAAAGTAGGATAAGTAAGAATAGTAACTAATATGAAAACAAGTAATGAAAACCTTGTAATTTATCCAATTGCCAAGTTTTTCACAATCCATTGAGTATATCCAAACGATTTAATGTGCAAGGTTGTTGCCAAATAATGGACGAGGAATGGTCATGTAAGCAGTTAAGGGTATGGATTTGTAAAGTTGTCAAAAGAAAATGCATGGTTATAAAAACCCAGTTTTTTTTTTTTTTTTTTTTTTTTTGCAACTTGTAGTACAATACACATTAATGAAACCCGTGCATGATTGCAACTTCATGGACGTGCAAGATATTGCAAATGAACATACAAAAAAATGCAGAGAATATGCCAGGAAAATAGTCGATCGGTGACTATACAAAAAAGGTAGCTGGAAAAGATGGAGCACCTACTTTGTTTGTAGAAAATATAACATGAACCTTAGGAAAGTCAACATTAAAACCATGTTAAGCCCTCATCACATTGTGTTATACTCTAGGCCAACCCATTGTAGGCTCGGGCATTGGGAATAATCCTGCGGTCAAGCGTCAATATTGTTTTAGCAACTGAAGTTGTGCTCTAGATAAATCAATTCAATAATTTCTTACTACAAAATTAGGTACCAAAAAAGTAGAAAACAAGTAGTAATTTATTTTAGGTTGACCTTTGCCTTAATTATAATCTGTACATTCATATAACGTTTTAGGTAGACAAGGTGTAACAAGCCTAACAATTCATCTAGCAGTTGCAACTATTGCACAATGCATATATCTAAGAAACAGATCATTCACACTACCTTTATTGAAAATTACATGCTGAAAGAAACAATTCACTGATATCGCAGTTGTCAATGCCTGTAAAGAAATTAAGAGATGTTGAATCGTTTGAGTCAGTTAATCAATCACACAAAGTAACGTCATTTCGATTGTTATCCCAACGAAAAAACATAAATAAATAAACTGCATACGCATTGGATGGATCTGAAATTAATTAGATGGAAGGCCATCCTAAGCATACGGGAAACAATGAAAATTATCCAAGCAACCATTTGACAAACAATATTTAAACAAAATTAAAATTAAAATCTAAAGGAATTATATTACCAATTTGACAGTTTTGAAGATTCTAAAATTGAACGCATGATGACGTTGCCAAGTCGTATATTTTGTCTTCGAAAGGTTTGGAAGCTCAGTGCGTTAACTGATGGATTTCATCATAAATCTGAAAACCCTACTAGGAGCAAGCGATAGATCAGTAACCATCGAAAGCCATGGAATACATAAACCGAGATGGCCAGTTAGGCTAAGCGATCCAACAGGGGATCACCAAGGGAGAAAGCGATGGATCCATTTTGAAGATGGGTGGGTTTGGAGTGAACTGAAAGAATTGATAGGGATTTGAAGGAAAGGAAGGAAGCGGAGGGTAACTGAAAGAAATGGTGGATGGGTGAAATAATTTTGTCAACTCGCTCAAAATTTTCGAAACCATTGTTAGCACTTATATGTTATTTCGCCTTTTTATGTATGGATAATCTAACATTTTATGTTAAAGCCTATATTTTTGGATTATAGTCGTTACAATTATTTATCATCTAAATTCAATATAATGAGATATACCTTTTTTGAGATACATTTTTGACTACATCCTATGAAGAGGCGTTGCCTCCTTGCGCCTCAACGGTTTGATCGACTAGTTAAAATCTGCTATCTATTACATATAATTAATTATAGTAATCTTTTAAGAAATATTAAATATGTTCAAAAAAACTAACGTAAACATAAAGTAAAACTAATTGTTTTAACCTATAGTGTAATAATTTTTTTTTTTTTTTTTGAAATATGAATGTTAAATATAAATATTATTTCAATTATTATTAAATAACAAATACAAAATGAAAATATGACTAGTTAATCATTAATAATTAATTATTAATCATTAGTAGTAAATATTGAATATTATTTATTTGATACAATTTATTTAATAGTAATTATTAATTAATAAAATTGCCGTGTAGCTGTGGATCGACGTTGTCGGCGTGCTGGTTGGGTATTTTCTGATTAGTGTTGTTTTTGGTTAGCGGTACTGGTTGGTCTGTCTTATGCTTCGATTTGTGTTTTGAGTGTTGGTTTGTGAGCTTTTCGACTTGGGTTTCAGCTATTCGGTGTGTCTGCATTCGGGTTATAATGTTGTTGTTGGTGATAGTGGGAGAGTGGTTTATGGTTTGCGTTGGTGGATTTGTGGTATGCCTTTTTATTCTGGAGAAGTTTTTGCTGCGAGTAGATGATTCTTGTTATTTAGAAGGTGTTGTGCCTCATTTAGGAAGTGAAGTTGATGCTACATCTTAGTGCTAGATTTTCAAGTGAAGAATATAGGTGATTGTCATGCAACATTGTGTGTGACTTGGTGGGTGATTGAGTGTTCAACTGGCTATTATCGGTTGGTCGTGGTGTTTGTAGCTAGTCTTGCGACTTTAATGAGCTTGATTTAGCTTGAAACATTCTCTAATGAGTTTGCTTTGGCACAAAGTAGGAATTGTAATCGCCTGAAGCTGTGTGCTTCTTGTTGTAATAGTAGAGTATGTAACACTTTGACTGCCTAGGCAACCATTTGTACTGTAATAGTTTCTAGCTCCTTTTCACCCCCACACAGTGTTTTACATTTCTAGAATTTTGAGTGTAAGTAGCAGATTGACAATACGTCGGTCTCATGTATTACTTTGTACTCATTATTTGTTGTAATGAGAAAAGTGTTACAGATCACTTTAAAAACCGTTTGGCCTTGCCAAGGAATAAAATAAAATTACTTATTATTCTTAATTATTTGTTAGCAATTGTTACTTATTTCCTGCTATTTATAATTTGATATACTTGTAAACATCAATTTTCTTACAACATTTTAAAACTATTGTTAAAAAAGGTATTTTTACAACTGGTACAAAAAAGGTTGTAAAACAATGGTTTGTTACAACATTTTTGTAGGAAAACTAGTATAAATTCATCTATTACAACGTTTTCAATGGAAACGTTGTAAAAATATATTTTGTACAACATTTTTTGCAAAAAAGTTATAAAATGTTCTTTTTACAACGTTTTAAATAGCAATGCAATAACTAGGGCAACATAGTCATTCCTAATTATTTCTTAAGTTGTACAATTCTCGCCAAATCGACCTGCATGGAGCTTAAATTTTTTCCTTCTATTTGCTACTTTTATTTACTGTGTATCTTATATTATCATGAGTGTTTAATTTAGAGTGAAGGTAACGAAAATTATAGATGGTAGAATGAAAATAAAAGAAAATTTAACTAGTAGACTAAAAGCATAAATGATAGAACTTATTGAGTACAAATTAGTTTTTATCTTTTAACGAAGTTGTAGCAATTAAAAATATGTTTTTTTTTGAAAGGATGGAATAAGCTACTCTAGAGGAAAAGTTTTAGCAAAAAATGAAAATTATAATGGCGACATAGGTGAACTTCAAAATTTTAACAGCAATGTCTTATCTTATTTTCTTGAGCACAGGGCTTATCCTTTTTCCAAAAATTGAAAAAAAAATATCATTCATTATAATGACTAAGTAATTAATTTCACTTTCTTGGAATTGAACTCAAAAGGATTAGACAAAGTTCGAAATTTTTTTAAGGAGAAATTAAGTTGTTTGTGCTTATTTCAACTCATAGCATGCAATTCTTAGTTATAATTTATTATTTATGAATCATTGACTATAAGCCATTAATTATAATAATTTTTAAATATTAGGTGTATATTATTATTAAATATGATTATTAAAAGTTATTAACTATTAAGAATTATTTATTATGGATTACTATTTGGACTTTATATATGGAAGTTAAAAACTATTTTATTCTCACTTGTGATCTTTATTTTGTTCATGCTGACCTAATCTTGGTTGCTTCCAAGCTAGGAAGAAAGTAATATACTTCTTTAATAATTATTATTTAGTAAAGCCTCTATAGCTAACCAAATTGAATTTGATTGTTTCCCCTTGGGATAAAGCTTATAATGTAAGTAAGAGAAGTAAAAATATAACGGTTAAGCAAAAATAAAAAGAAATGGGGAAATAATCAAATTGAATAATTGACCGATTAAAGAAAAGAGGAATAAAAAAAGATAAATAAAGGAAATGGCTAAGGTCTACTTTTGGAATGCAAATAGTAAATGAAAAGGAAGTAATTATTATGATAAATGATTTATAACGGGTTGGCACAATTTTTGGACAGAGTCTACCACATAATGGTAAGGTACCTAAAAGAGAATCTAATATCATAATAAAGTAAGAGAAAGATAAAATAAGTGCATGAAGAAAGAACTATACATAGGGTCAACTAAAAAGGTAAGGCCATGGTGATAAACTCATGAAATGTGTTTGGAGTAGCCGAAGGAAATATGCATGTAGGCCTAATGAGGCAGATCCAGCATGGATCCTTTGAAGTAGAGGAAGTGTAGAACGACAACGAACCAAAGTTTTTTTGGTATGGGTAGGTAAGATACTTCAAGAGACATGGAGGGTACCCTAGTATGGACCTCCGTTGCAGGCCTTTCAAAGCTGTCCATCAGAGGCAGGGTCCGTAGTGTACATCAAGAGGTATGCCTTGACTACATATGTATTTTAGGCCTTACGAAATGGACCTTTACGAACATTTAAAAGGCTGATGGGTGACCTGAGTATTCATGTGACACCTGACTCATGGTGTAGGTTACCTAGTTTTGGAGTAGGTTTAAATGATAGTAGTCGTTCGGGTTCCAGTCGTTATCAATTAGAGTGAGCATGGGGAAGTTCTTGGGTGAAACAAAAATGTCATGATCTTTCACTATCGAGACATGGACGAGGTAGGAAACTCACATAGAAGTTTGTTTGTTTAGGGTATGGACATTAACCCACTGGTCATACCTTCCAACTAGTTGAGGGTTGGATGTGTGAGGCCATAGCTATGCTGATAAAGGGACAACACATATAGGACATATGTATTGTAGGCTATGCATTTAAAGTACTCAACGTATCCAATGCGGTGGAGGTGCAAAATGTTGTAGCAGGGATAAAGCTAGGAAATAACAGGATTTAGAGGATGGGTCTAAAATAGCATATAAAACTCATATTTAATGTTTTTTCGAGTATACAAATGATAAATAAACGAAAAATTAACATTAAATATAATTACAATCAGTACGTTCTTAAATTTAAATAAAAGCATATGCAAATATATGTAAATAAATGTAAACTTCTATTTAGTTTGATTAAAATTTAATAAAATATTATAGTATTTTCTATTCTTAAAAACATATGTCAAAATACTAATTTTATAAATTTTATACTGTAAAAATATATGTTTTCAATTCATTTCTTTTATAGAAGATATAGCGGAAATAGCGGAATATAGTTCAAATAATGGGATATATCGGAATATCATAAAATAGCGGGGTTTAAAGCGAAAATGCTATTTTAGAGGCTATTTGGAAATAGCGTAGCAGTAGAAATCCGCAAACGATGTAACAGGGATATGACAGGGAAATAGCAGGGCGTAAACTGCATAGATTGTAGGCCTAACGATGCGGAAATTTACAGATGCCATAAATCCCCAACTCAGTTCCATACAAAGTGATCCTTGGTGGTTCCACTCGTGATCCAAGCTTAGAAATATAGACATGACAATTACGTATAGATCCACAATGTAGGCATTAGAGCAGTCCATTGTGAATATCCATGATATAGGTGTTGGAACAGTCCATTGTGGATGCAGTTTACATTTTTTCTTATCATATGATGGAACATTTGTATTATAAGGCCTATGAAGTGTACCTTTACAAATGCAGTCTCAGCACTCTCTTGGCGAGACAGTAACATCCTAGTGAGGAGGAACGTAAGGGTACTCTGGGTGGTACCTACCACCAAGGCAGTGTAAGAGCATGTGTTTGTGTGTGTGTGTGTGTATATATGTTATTAGGTTTGGCTTACTTGGGGCTTGATGAGTACGATTTATGCATGGAGGTGAGAGTAATGCAATCTTAATAAACCAATATAACAAAAATGAAAATAAAATAGTGTATGTAGTGTTATGCTTGAAGGTATATAATTTTTCAGTCAACAGAACTTTTGTTCTGGCCTCTCCTCATAACAACCCTAGGTTAAATGAAGGCAAGGTTTTTCATTTTAGTGGCACTAAGTCTAGAAAATGTCATTTCCTTGGTGAGTATTTATTGATTGTTATATTTTAATCATTTTTTATATAAGTTATTTATTGAACTATGATATATGGTCTTTGCAAATTTGCAGCCAAACACACAAGTCGTACTTCAGTGGACTTGGGTTTTAGCGTTTTATGAAAATCAGGACCTGTTGGGGTTTGGGTTTTTACATTTGGTATCATAGCCTAGGTTCAGTGGTCCTAAATAGATAGTAAGTGAACGTGTTTCTATTTTCAACATATAAATGTCACTACACCATAATAGCCATTTTACAACACTTATTTTTTGCAATTGCCAACACTTATTTGTGTTGTATGGTAGTAATGCTTATATTCATTACCGTGCTAGAAATGTTTCACTAAAAATATATTTACACGCTTTATTTTTATGCCAACGCTTATTCTTGTTGATTGACGGTACTTTACTGGGTTGAAAAGGGTAAACTTGGGACTTTTATGGCGATAATTCATTCTCAACACTTATACCAAGTCAGGCCGCTTCGGAGATAAAATCAACTCACGAATGAAATTGAAATCATCCATCGATTTTTGAAAAAATTAATATTCAATTTTATTCGATCCAAACTCATTTGATCATGGAGATGTTTCGGTCGATTTCTATCAGTTTCATGTGTTCGAATTTTCAAATCCAGGGAGGTGTTGATTTTATTTTTGTTTTTCGTTCGATCTATGTTCAGGGAATCCAGGTGGACATTGATCGGAATTTTTAAATCCAGGTTGACAATATACATCGCTATGCCCAGAGAACCGCGACTTATGTTTTCTAGATCTAGGGTTTCGCGGTTCGTTCGCCTAGATCTAGGGTATCATATTTTTCTAAATTAGTTGTTCATATTTTACTAAACTAGGGTTTTGCGTTTCGTTCGCCTAAATCTCAGGTATCAACATATATTTAATGATTTAGTGTCAAAAAGAATGTTAAATGCCTTTCCTCTCAAGCTTTACTGGGGACTGGATGGCTGGATCTTCGCTACCAAGCTTTATTCGGTATGCTTTATTTATTTAATTATTCTCATTGAATGATTTGCAAAAAACAAATGATTGTTATGGGCAGTGGCGTTATTGTGGTTGTATAAAATGTGGTATGCTACCAATTTGTAAATCTATTCATAACCTAAATGAGTGTAATAATTGACAACGAATCAGCCTAAAAGTAGACAATAAAAGAAGTGAATGATTGTTGTGGCATGAAAACAACAATACACACATGTATGTGATATGGTTGCTTAGTCCCTAATCAAATCAGTAGTTTTCTTAACTTGCACATTATATATGTCTAAACCACAAGCAATGTAGGGAGAGCTTAATTCAGCATCAATACAAAACTTCATGTGTTCGATGGGCCTATGAAAGCAATACATAGGTAACTTTAGACAATCTAGCTGATGCACATCTACGAATCTATAGTAATAATAATAAAAAAGGTACTGGAACTATGCATATGCAGTGAATCATGTTAGCAAAGCTGAATATGTCCAGCTAATAAACAAAATTGAAGGCGAGACACATGGGCTATTGAGTAAAGCCAAGCATGCCATTTGGTTAAAAGCAGCAGCACTATGTGAAGATATGATAGAATCATACTTCAAACATATATCATATTATGTTGCTTCAGTTGTCAGATCCTTTTCAATCGGGAATGTTTAAGGCCTTTGCTCAAATACATTGATAATAAGTTTCCTGGTTGTACTTGCTATAGCTATTATACAATTACATGAAACTCTGCCATGTCACAAGTCTCACTATAATACTTCGCTATTTGCGCTCTAGGAGTTCATAGTCAAATTTGCATACCTCTGGAAATGAATATTCGAACTTCTTTCTTACTTTTTCTGTACTATAAAAAATATATTGTTTATATTTTAAAAGTTATCAAATATATCAGTTTGCTTTGAAGTGTATTAGCAGTTTAATCAGTAGGGCTTTTGGGAATTGATGAATTTTTTTATACTAAGCTTCTTACGTTATTATTAGTACCAAATTCTTAATTTTATTCAAAGTACGCTTTCTTATTATACTGTTATTTTCCTGTTCCGGATGCTAACAATAAGGTAGATATTTCCTGTTGAGTCTCTGTACTGCTAAAATGCAAGGGCTTCGTTAATTAGTTTGATGCAAAGTGTTCACCAGCATCAAACATTCGGCTTTTTGAAAATAACTACAAAAAAGGAGACACATGTCAGGTGGAAAATATTACCCCAACACGTATTGTGATGCAACAATATTTGTACATGAATTGCTGACCCACCAGAAAGTTGTATATATATTATCATCTTAATCCATCAATCCATCTCTTAACAATGTTTGTGTGTATATATATATATATATATATGTATGTATGTATTCAGTTCGTAGTATATGCAAATTTGTGTGACTCACCATCTCCCTGCCTGCATTTTCTAATACAACCCCACAATTGTCCCAATATCTGTAATTATCGATTAATTATTTTCGATAGAGATGAAATTTATAGGTTTTGATGATAATTAATACGATAAATAAGTGTTCATTGTATATTCACTAAGTTTCATACATTAAGCCGTTTGGTTAAAATGAACACTGTAGTGGTTTTGGAGACAAGCTACAAGGCTTATGATGACTCCTGTCTAATGAATTAAATTTACAGACCAAACTACATATTAAGTGTGTCGATTGTAGATTTCACAACTGAAAATTTGGACAACAGCTATAACTCATTTCTTTTAATCCAAATATGAAGTTTTCTTTGGTGTTTAGTGGTTGGTTAGCGGTTGGTTAAATATACCACTGTCAAATTATTGAAACCTACAGAATATAAATTTTCTCTGTACAAATAACTTTACATGCCAATCTCCACTGACAAATGTAGGTTTGCTAAATACTGATTTCATGAAACAGTGAGATAGTTGAATTTTTCTTTGGTGTTTAGTGGTTGGTTAAATACTTTAATACTTTATGCATGGTATAACTATCTTATATTTTTCTCCCTCTTGAGAACAAGGATATTGAACTGTCGCCATCTTTTCAGCTTTATCTCCTAGTTGAATACTAAGACAGAGTCTTACTTTATGAGCTGGATCAATAGCACAACCTTTTCAACGTCCGACTGAGCATGTAAATTTCAGCTACAAAGTAAGATAACCAATTTGTGTTTTCTCTTATTTAGCAATTTTATCGTTCGTCCTTGATAGTTTGATATGCATATTTTCTATGATATTCCCCTTTTTAGTCAGTCAAACTAATTATGAATGGTAATTTATGTTGTATCAGATTAACCAAGAGATCATGCAAAACTGAGCCAACGAGGCTCGGCTTTACTGAGCCTGTGGCTTAGTTTAAACTGAGCCTACACGGCTCGGTTTACTTGACCCAAGTGGCGCAGTTTAAAACTGAGCCACTCGGCTTAGGTAAACTGAGCCTGAGCCACTCGGCTCAGGTAAACTGAGTTGCAAACTCTGAACAACTGAGTATGCAACTCAGTGGCAAACTGAGTTTGCAAGTTTGCATCATTCGTCGAAACTAAGCCTCAGGCTTTCAAAATTGAGTTTCAAAACTATTGAATGTTGAACTATTTTTTTTTTTACCTTTCTGTTGTAAATTTAAATAAAGTTTGTAATGTTAAGTTTCTTTCTTTGTTTTTTTTTTTTTTTTTTTTTGCAAAATTTACTAGGTTGCATTACTTTGAGAGGAACAAATGCTTAGCGAAGCTCAGACACCGCATTCTGTTTCTGGCATGAGGTGTGTTCTATATGTCCTATTACTTTAACTACTATTTTTAACTTGTTGTTCGTGTATACCTTTTTCCCCTTTTTGTCATTTTTTTTTTGGAATTTAAACTATCTTAGTATGTTCTATAATCGGCTCACTGGCCTTGTAATTCTATAATCTCCTTAATCCATCTTTTAATTACATCTCGGTTAAGTTGCGCAACTCAGCTGGAAACTGAGTTGCGCAACTCAGTTTGCCGAACTGAGTTTGCAACTTAGTTTGTCGAACAACTCAGTTGCGCAACTGAGTTTGAAAGTTAGATTGCAACTGAATTTTATAGCTCAGCTTGAATTTGAATGTTTAACTAGTGCATCATATTTTTGTGCAGTCTTGGCTTAAATTGATAATTTCAAATCATTGTGATATTTAATGGATGTAGGTACTTCTAGAAGAAAAGAGAAGATTGTGGGTGGTTCTAGTGGTAATGATGAAGATCTTGAATTTTCAGATAGAGGCTTCGTTGTATGGCTCGAGTTTCAAATTCGGTATTTGTAGAATTTCGTTTATGTATTGAATTTAACAACTTAATTATGTATTGTATTTGTCTGTTGTTAACTGATATTCTATTTCGTTACTTGATTATGAATGTTGTTTGTTGATATTCATTGAGTTATACTTTTTAAATTGAGAATAATATTAGTTTCGGATTCATATTAAATATATTCTATATTATAATCATGTTAATTATTAATTATCATTTTAGCAACTTTAATTGACTATTAATGTTATTAACGGATTCTTCATAAGAAAATCTACCAACGCTTATAAGCGTTGCTAAAGAAAATCTACCAATGCTTATAAGCACTGCTAAGGAAGATATACCAGCGCTTATAAGCGTTGGAAGAGAAAATCTACCAATGCTTATAAGCGTTGGAAGAGAAAATGTACCAACGTTTATATGCGTTGGAAATAAATTACCATGCCCCCATAGCAACACTAATAAGTGTTGCTGAAATTGTTTGTGACGGTTATACTCGTTGGTAATCACATGTTTTGGTGTAGTGTGTGTTATATATAGCCGAATTCAAAGTAACTCAGTTTAAAAGAATAACATATGAAGAGTTTTCAGGATATTTTTGTACATCAAAATTGGTATTATAGAAACTCAAGAATAATAGATCCTAGAATGGCCATCGAATAGGATACAAACAATTCATCGAGTAGGACACAATTACAAAAGCGGGCATATTCAACACTAGTTTTATGTGGCCATAGATCAAAAAAGTGTTGCCGTAGGCCCTTTCTTCAAATAGGAAACACAGGGGGCATGGCATCCGCGGCCGTTGCATTTGCCATCTAAGGCAACACTTTTTTCCATCTACTGCCACGGAAATAAAGTGTTGCATTATAGCCGTAATGCAACACTATTTGCACGTAAGGCAACAAAACACTGCGTTAGCACTAGCAGCCAGGTCACGATAGTGGAGCCACGTCAGCTTTCCACATAAGCTGCTCATGTGTCACATGCCACATCAGTTTTCCATGTCAACTGCATACGTCTCAGATGCCACGTCAGTTGTCCATGTGTCACACACCACGTCAGCTGTGGGGCCCACGTGTCATACCATAATTGAATTAATAATGTTTTTTCAAATGCAACACCACCGCATAAAAGTAATACAACACCATTATCTTGAAATGCAACAGCAAAAATAATAATCAAATGCAATTGTAAAGAAGGAAAATGCTACATAAGAAGAAAGCAAATACAACACTTTAATTATAAATTCTGTAGTGCTACTTTTGTACATAAGAGTGTCTTATTAACAAATAACTTCAAGTCAGATACAACTAATACATCAATAACACAATTTTGGCTGAATACAAGAAGAGCATAAGAGCTACATGCTTCTATCATAAACCTAAACCGTAATAACAAGTATCATTGAACTCATTTCATCGCCTCAGCAAATCTGCATCTATCTCCTTACGCTAACAGTATCACCTCACACCAGATTATTACAGCCAAAAATACTAGATATAATGATTCGACAAGCGTATGCACACACACAGATTCAAATATTTGTCCCTGCAAATCACCTAATGTTTTATTCTGATGCAAATCAGCAAATGTATTGATTACTGTAGATAAGCAAAAAAAACTTACTTGCAAAATCAAGAATATCGGCAGCTGTTTCAACCTTCTTTGCATTGTAATTGATGTTCGCGGATGGTCACTGCTTCCTCACTGACGAAGACGCTGTGTAGGGAGATAGAGCATGGCGTCCATCTATAGGTAGTGCTACAAATGAAGAAAGTACTGAAGTTCCATATCTCCGGATACGGCTGTCGACTGTGTGATTGCTTCTATCCATGTAGCTCATTTGTCAGACACTGTCAAACAAATAGAAAAAACAATACAAATAATTTTGTTTCACTGTCTCCTTGATTCAATTGGACAACGAAAATATCTAGTTTTTCTGCTATTAAAGGGATAAGTTTCAAGTTTCAGAACTCATCACATAATTTCTAGATCTATCTTTCGATCACAGGTTTTTGACTTGTGAGTTGAATGCATCCACACTGTGAATATGTTTCAAAGCAAGCTAAGGCATTACTTTCCAAAGTGATCGATATGTAACAACCCAAAATTTTAAGTGTATTTTCATTTGATTATTTAATTTAAATTTTGATTTTGATTTTATTTTATTCGTTTAAAGCTTAGTTTGTTTGTACTTTTATAACTATTTTTGATCTTGATTAAAACTAAATTTATTATGTTTTTTATATAATGCATGAATTTGATTTGATATGAATATATTTAGTAATATTTTCAATTTCAATCTTATTTAGCATATAAATTAAATCGAGTTTATTTAGTTGAATTTGAATTTATTTAGGAAATTAAAACATGAAATTGATTTATAATGAAACGTTTATCTTAAATATTTTGTTATTTTCATTTAGAAGTGATTTAAATAATTTTACATTGAAAACTTTAATTTTTAGTCACTTCGTTTGAATCAGTTTTTTGATGATTATTTGCGGTAGCAGCAATAAATATATCTCAAATAAAAATGAAAATGTAATATAAAAATAAAAATTTAGAAAAAATATATTTGAGATGCCTCTAGCTAGACATAGCGTAGAAATTAATTTCATCGGAAAATTTGAATGTTTGTCGATCGCGCAATTTTCAGTGCAAAGCTGCGCATATTAGTTCAAATTTTAACGATTTTGTAATCTCTTCGAAACCAGTTCGGACAAACACGAAAAATATTTTATTCATTGTCACAAATCCAAAAGTAAAATTCGTTTCGTAAAATTCGGACGTTTTGACCTCTGTTTAATTACTTTCTCGTGTCATTTTTCCTTTCAAAAGGGGTCCGTAATGCCTTTTTGAATGGAGCAGCATGACAGTGCAAACCATATACCGTTGTGTCCGTCTCGTCGCGTTGATTTCTAAGATATCTTCGTTTGTCTTTTTCGATGCGCGGTTTACGCTGAAATTGCTGAAAGGCTTGCACGGTTCATTTTTGGAACAGAGCCATTTGAATTCGATGTGTCCCTTTTCAGATCCCTTATGTCTTTCTAAACATTTTAGGTCTGCAAAACGCGTCTTTTTATTTCACTAAACCACCCGAATAAATTTTTGTTTTTCTAAGTGGACACATTTACATGGAAATGCATGCATACATGAAGCCTTTTCTAAACCATTCCTTTTGCAATGCCAATAGGCGTATGTGTTCCTAAGCCCCGTTTTGTTTATGCTTTCATTTACTTTTGCAAACCATGCATACCTTGAATTTTATTCTTGCATGCGCCACCTTCCACCTTTTCCATTTTATGCATACAATCCTTTAAATATTACAAATTCATGCATCATGACATGTACCATTTCATTTCCATTCGTGCCTTTTAATTTCTAAAAGAAAGTGGAAAAAATGCATAGACGTTGTTTTGTTTCCCATGCGTTCTTACTTTCCACATTCATTACAACTTTTCCATTTCTTCTCAACAAATGTTTCCAATCGGAAAATCATTTTTCTCTTGTTTCTATTTTAACCGTATACATTTATTTTTGAATTTTAAACGGAAGGTTTTCTTCTGAATGGCTACGTTCGGTTTTAAATGTCAGTGCGTCTTCCTGAAAACAAGAACTTTGCAAATTCCTATTGTTGCCTTGAAAAACAAATGAATGGGCACGAAACGTTCGTATATATAAATTAAAAGAAACTTGAATGCTCAGTCTTTTCTTCTTCACAACCCCATCGCGAGTTTCCCACATCTCATTGTCTCTGTACCTCACCCCAACACCGTCGAGCTCCGACCAGTCATGAGCCTGCACCCCCTCCATGTTTTCTACTTCTCTCCCATCCGCCCTCTCTCTGCTGTCCTCGCCCTCTATCGACAGCTTGGCCATGACAAGCCATGGCCACTACAGCTCCGACAGTGATCTCGAACTTTCCTTGAACCCATCCGACCCGAACTACCGTTCCCTATCTCTGCCTCCCCTTTTGCTCCAATAAGAGGTGCATAATACCCCAACCAAGTCATTTCAGTTGTTGTGGCCTGTCATATTTTACTTAGTGTTTTGTTTTCTTTCTTCACGAAAATAAATAAATAAATGTCTTCTGCTTGCGGTGTTGAGTTTGGAGCCATGTGAGCGATGTTGGACCTTACTTTTTCTCCGGTTTGTATTGAGAATTTAGGTTTTACTATTTGGAAAAAAAAGACGAGGAGCTCGGTTTTACTATAGCATTGAATTGTTGTCATTGGGGCTGTCGTGTTTTTGGATCTTGAGTCGTTCCTATTGTCATGATGTGCTCGGATTTCTTCTTCTTACTTTATGTCCATTCGCTTTCTGTTTCTACTCAATGCCACGAAAGGTGAGTTTATCTCACACCTGACTTTTTCGTGGATGTTAGATCAATAATGAACTGTTATATGAAATGTATAGGATTACTAATAGAAATTGTTTGATTTGATATGCATGAACATTTCATATGTGACGCGATATATTCGTATGACACGTAGTTGCACTGATGATATATATGCTATGATTGATGTTATGTGATTGTTGATATCCTAAGTTTAGGAAAATCACTAAGGGTTGGAATGATATATACCCGAATGGACATTAGAGTAGGGAAAAATCGTTATGGGTTGAAATGATAGACCTGAACGATTTTTAGGATTGCAGATTTAAATGATAAATATCCGTATCACTTTACTATAGGGTAAGAAAGTATATACGGACACCGTTGGTCATGTTTCGACAAAAAATGATTTCGAACCTGATTTTTAAATAGTAACCTAAGATTTTATATTTTATATTTTAAAGATTTTAAACTTTTATATAAAAAATATTCTTTAAAACCAATTTCTATATTATTTTAATCTTATATATGTTTATAATCTATTTTTCTAATTTGTTTTAGAATTTTATAAACTTATATATTTATTTATCTTCAAAGTTAAATTTAAATTTATAAATATGATTTTGATTTGTATGTTTGAATTATAAAACACGATATTATTTTGAAATAGAAATATGATATGATTTGTTGAAACTGAAATATAATTTTTGTTACGAAATATACCAACGATGTAAGTATGGAAATCCCTCCTATGCTATTTTGCTATTTACTTAGATGATTGACACTATTGCATCTGGTGTATTAATTTGACGGATTCTTAAAGGATGGTGATTCCAAACATCCTTTAAGTTGTTGATTTCATTTCATCGAACACTTCATTTGAGTTGATTTACTTCCATGAGAATGTTAGTCCTGATCCGAATTATACGTTTGCATTATGGTTCGGGTCAGATCGATTATCACAACTTTCGGGATCCACTCTTGAAGTTTGGAGCTTATATTGGATTTTGTTCACCTTATCTACCTACTGATTAGTTGTTTATATCATTCTGTTTCAGACTGTTATCATTTATGTATTGTATTTGACTTCCGTTGTATTATTCATGTAAATTCTATTGTAAAATCTTATGTATTTTCCGCTGCGAGATATCATGTAACTCTGTATCTGTGTCTGTGATTCTGTGATTTATTCTATTTACCTCAGAAGCTAATAACAATCTGTCATTTTCGAGCAGTTCAAGTTGGTTTAATTACCAGTTCGAAGTGGTCCAAAATGGCGGTTCGTTACAATTGGTATCAGAACTTTGGTTTATCGAAGCTTTAGCTAATGAGGTAAAAGCTCATTAGAGATAGGGTGGTGATGCCCTAGAATGAGTGGAATCAGTCGCAGAATCCTTCTTGTGAGAGAGCGTACTTTGAAATTTAAATCCTTTTGGAATTCCCACTCTTCGAATCTGTTCTCTTCGATAGCTTTTTTGTTAAGTTATCCTTCGATTTGAATCTAAATTCCATTCTATTTTAATCGTTCCCTTTTCGACTATTAGAATCATCCAATCTTCTATGAACAAGATTTGGATTGATATTGAATATTCAAATTGATTGTAAAATTAAAAACTGAGTTGGTATTGAAATGGAATTTCGAAAATCTTTGATATTGAATATTTGATATGAGTTTTCGGACCTTATATATATATATATATATATATATATATATATATGGTAGATCTATATAAGAATTGCGATTAATTCGAAAGTAATTGATTTGGAAGTTAATTGATTTAAATGAAACCTTATATAATGAATTTATGTAAGAATGATATATCTGAAAACATGATGTTAAAAATGAAATCTTATGTAAATTGATATTTATGTAAGTACGATATGTGTGAAGCATGAAATAAAGTACTATATATATAGTATATATGTTTTCAAAATAAAGATATCGGAAGTACCTTCCATCGAAATCGTAAATCCTAAGAGAGGGATTGCGTTGGCGCTCGTCGAGAGTGTTCATCGGAAATCGTAGCTACATTGGTGCTCTGTCGATTGGAGTATCCATCGATATTGGAATCTCACTTGGTGAGACCACGTTGATTATCATTACCACTCATCTTTTCTAGCGTAATTCGGGGGGTGAGATGCCTACAGTTACAAGCGATTCCACTGGGATAGTGGCGTAAACGCCGCGTAACTGCGATTTAAATGCCATAGCGTAATTCGGGGAGAGGGAAGGGGGGCGATGCCTACAGTTACAATCGATTTCATTGGGATAGTGACGTAACAGCCACGTAACTGTGATCTATGGCATCAACCATGGCGTAATTCGAGGGGTGTGATACCTACGGTTACAAGTATTTTCACTAGGAGTTGAAACAAGTATATTTAATACTTAGAGATTTTGGTCATGCGCCTGGCCAGCGCATGCCTAATGTCTGTAAGAACAACAGTAAACTTCGAGTTATCAAGTATTTTCAAACGTTAAATAACAAACCAATAACCTGTAAATAAATTTATATATAACCTCAACATAATAAATTAAGAAATAGATTTTAAATGTTTTTAAAATAAAAATTTCTGTAATGACCCGTATTTTTGGTCGATTTATTTTAAATATTTAGTATGGTTTTAATATTGAATTTATAATATAAATGGTATTTTATATTGGATTATCGATTAAATAATCGAAATACGATTTATTTTGATTTTATATAATATCGTAATACGAGAATCTAAAATAATTCAACTCGAAGTTAGAAATTAAATCAAAACAATTCAGATAATCAGTATTTATTGTATTTGAATATAGAAGATAATAAAAATATTTTTTATTAGAAAATTTGTTTGTTTTTGAATTTAAATTTATATTTTTATCGATTTAATATGGTTATTTTATATATACACATTCGAAATAAATTTCAGAAAATATCCTGTTGAGTTCAGTATAATGCTATAACATTGGAACGACGGTCGGTACGCTAAAATAGCGGTTCACGATTTTTAATTTTGAACCCCGAGATATTTTTAATGGATAAGATCGAAATCAAATCGATATCTATTTAAAAGGATAAAAATCTCTTTATTTCAAATTGCATTAAATAGAAATCAAATTGTGATTTAATTATATTGTACTTTAAGCTACCCTACATTCCTTAACAGTGAAGTATTCTCCTCTTATAAATCGCAATACCCGTTCCTTTCTTCCTCTCATTACATTTCGTTTTCCTGAAATACATTTGAAGGCCTCAAATGTGATGAAAAGGCTGCTCCAACAATCAAATGAATATGAACCTCTTCTTTTGCTTTTCACAAATACAGCAAGAGGAAAAACTCGCGATGGCCACAAAATCGCTTCACTAAAAATCTATCATGGCACCCGTACATCCCAAAATCGCCACTTCCCTCTTCTTCAAACCTAAACCAAAGCTCCTGTAAACCAAGTAGGACCGCTCCTCCATCCTCATTAACTAAATTGGAAATTTGTGATGAACGTTATTGTACGATTTAGGGTTCAAAACCGTGAGTTAAGGAGCGAGACCTGAGGGGGCGTTCGATAGTTTCAGTTTCGACATACGGTTGGGGTTCAACTCCAATAGAAGGCAGGATAAGTGAATTCAAGAAATGGGAATCACACTTAGAATCGAGATTAAGGAGAAGGGGGCATGGCTATCATGAGTTGTAGGGAGAGTGCAGTTGAGAGTTTTAACTAACTGGGGTATGGATGGGTGACTACGAGCGAACTGGGGGAAAACTGATGAGCATTGCAGTGGAATTAATGGGAGGTTTGACCTTCTTCTGTTTTGGAAATGATAGATATAGTGGGTGAACTAAATGGCTTCATTTTGAGCGCTAGTGGAAATTGAAAGCAGGGACTGGAATGCAGAATGGAAATGTTGGGTCTACTGTGTTGGTGAAGGGGTTTGGTGTGAAGATGGCGAGGCAGAGAGGACCGAATGCTCAGGCGTAATGGAAGTAGGCCATTATTTTGGGTGGTTAAAGGCAGTTTTGTTTTGGAAGAATTGGGCGAGGTCTGTTTAACAAACTAGAGCAAAATTTGGATTTTTTCTAGTGAGATACTGTGTGAATTGCAAGGTGAAACTAGCAGTATCGATTGGTGGAAAATATTGGGAATATTAAGATGGACGATGTGTGGTATTTAATAAATGTCAGTAAGCGGCCGTAGAGGGTTCGAGCTGTTCATTTTGAGGAAGAAGTGTTTATTCAGTGAATTATAGCTAATTTATTTTGTGATTTATTTAATTAACTATATAGATAGATAATAATGTTAACTTATAAATACGATATTAAACGTAGACGAGGTCAAAGAAAGAAATCATGAAGCAGTCGACTAGTTCGTAGCTGCAGGATACAAAATCTGGAATTTAAAACCAGAATCAGAATGGATCGAAATAAAAATCACGGTGAGTAAATCTCACTCAAATTTTATATAGAATTATTTTTATCAGTTAAAAATACTTGTTTGTTGCATGTTTGGTTACATTCAATATTTTTGTTCATCTTGAATATATTAGGTATTTAGGCTTGGTGGTTGCTAATATATATATATATATATATATATATATATATATATATATATATATATATTGGTGGTTGGATTTTCCGCAGTATCATTAGCGGATGCCCGCGGTACCATTAGCGAATGATTACCCTATACGCCCCACGCTATGATAGTGGATGACCTTCTATACCGCGATATCATGCCTCAAAGCAGGATGGGTATTACTATGTTAACTAACATTTGTGGATGCAGGAAAACAGGTTGGAGGAATCCGACTGGATTCCTCAAAAATATATTATCTGTTTGTTTGTTTGGTTTCATATGTATATTCATATATGATGTGTTAAAAAATCAAATGATTGAAATTGGTTGATTTGATTGTTTAAAATATCCCTGGGGCTTGAATATATTTTTAAAAATATCAAAAAGGGTATTTGAGATTTAAAAAGGGAATTCTATTTTTATAATTAGAATTTGAATTTTTATGAACTATAGAAAATATTAACTTGTTTGAATATATATAAAACGAGAATTGAATTTATAAACTTGGTTTATAAATTTATAATTTTGGATTTGAATTAAATTTATAAACTCTGTTTATAAATTTAAAATGTGGTGTTTGAATTGAATTTTTATAAACTTTGTTTATAAATATATAATGTCGGGTTTTAAGTGAAGTTATAAACATTGTTTATAAATTTAATGCAGAAAATTCAAATGGAATTCAAATAGAATTTGAATAAGAGAATTCAAATAGAATTTGAATAAGAGAATTCAAATAGAATTTGAACCAGAGAATTCAAATAGAATTTGAATAAGAGAATTGAAATAGACTTTGAATATAGAATTCAAATAGAGTTAAAATAGGAATTTCAAGCAGAATTCAAATGGAGTTTGAATATTTGAAATTCCAAATAGAATAAAAAAAAGTGTTTGAATATTTGAAATTTCAAATAAAATTAAAAAGGAGTCTGAATATTTGAAATTTCAAATAGAATAAAAATGTAGTTTGAATATTTGAAATTGAAATAGAACTTCAAAATTGAATTAGAAATTCAAATAGAAATTGAATATAGAAATTCAAATGAAGTTTGAAAAATGATTTGAATATAGAAATTCAAATGAAGTTTGAAAATAGATTTGAATATAGAAATTCAAATGGAGATTGAAAATGGAATTTGAATATAGGAAATTCAATTGGTATTGAAATGGAATTTGAATATAGAAGATCGAAGTATTAATAAATTTATTTCCGAGTTAGGGAAAATCGACAAATTTTAGAAGATCGGAAATATTATGTTGAATTGGAAAAATAGATTTGATATATATTAAAAATAGATCAGAATGAAGTAGAATTTATTTTAAACGAGGTTTAAAAATTTATATACATAAATGTAATTAAAATGAACTCGCCGCAGCGTGGCAGTTCGTAAATTGGCGATTCGAACTTCAATTGACTATATAGAAGTCAAATTAAGTCGGAATTCTTTGAAACAAGGAATGTCAGGACTGATTTGATAATAGTTTTCTAATGGAGGAGAAAAATCTGGATTTCGTCGAATAGATTTTGAGTTATATCAAAATCAAATTTTCAGAAAAACAACGCCATAGCCATTTAAAAACTATAACGGTTTATTTAATTTTATAAAAGGATTTTAAGCGAATAAAATCCGAATTTCTATTTGAAAATTTCAGATTTTGAGTTGTAAATCATATGTGAACTCAAGTGGAGTAATGAATTGACTTTTGAAACAGAAATCATATCTTTGATTATTGAATAGAATTAACTAATTCGAATAGTAATTAATTAATGAGATTTTGAATTGATATTAGGCTTTGAATAAGTGAATTCGATTTGAAAATTTATATTCGAAATCGAAAACGAAACTAGAATTGAAATTGAAATTCAATTTGGTTATGAGAAAGTTAAATATTTTGTTTGAACATGTTATGTTCAAACAAAGAAGTGAAATAGGCAAAATAGCTAATTAAAGAATAAATGGGCGAAACTGAATTCAAATGATTGGATTGAGTTGAATTGAATTGAAAACAGGTGAACATGTGTTAGACAGGTATGGAATGAAGTATATGAAGATTATAATATAAGTGCCCGACAAAAAGGTACACGTTTAAATTCCATATGAGGTTTTATGCGCCGTATCGGCTAGCTGCTTGGCTTTTTATTTTTCTTTTTGATTAGAGAGGCCTGTGTGGCGGTTTGGGGATTTTCCCGATGCTCCCGGTACAAAGGAGGTTATGGCGAAATTTTCCAGAAATTTAAGGAGTTAGAATATTTTTATGAAAAATTTGATAGTTAGAAATAAATGTATCGATATATACAGAATTCGATAAGGAAACGAATTTAAAAATAGAATATTACAAACAAAAAGGGAAATCGATAAGCTGGTAATAGAAAGAGAAACATATATACGTTTAAAAATGAATAATTGGTTTTATAATGTTGATTATTCAGGATAAGTGGTTTTGTCTGTTTTGAAGTTAATGATGTTTTCAGTCAAGGTCTGAGAGGTAATTTTACCCCAACTTGATTGATTTCATTTTTTATTGATAAATAGCAAGAACCAGTCTCGAATAGAAGTGTTTGAGTAATAGTTAGTTGAATAAAATATTTTGGGTTGTTGTAACGATGTTTACACAGCATTCGTTTTAATCCAAGTGATGGAATTTTGGAAATATAACAGTAAATATTTCCTGAGTATAATTAAAGTAGTCGAGAAAGAGATAAGTGATTGAAATTGTTTTTCAAATACAAATAGAATATATTTTCTAACTATAGAAAATAATAGAAGGCAATATATGGAAATGTTTTCCAAATAGCGTAAGAGGCCAAGATGATTATCGAAATTATTTGGTTAACAAATATTGATAGAGAAATAGAGAAGTGAATTAATTAATGAAATATTAATTAACAGGCCCAGTGATTTATTGATGTTATGGATGAATGGATGTTTGTTTATTTTTCTTCGATAGTTAAAGAACTGACTATCGAAGTGTTTGCCAATATCGTTGTCAATATGGAGAGACTGGTTGGATTATTATCCGTGAACCACTTTGTATTGGCAGTAGCGTTCCGAATCAGATTATACGAAGGTAATCGAAGACGGTGTAAAGTGCAAGGGCTTTTTCTATTTATAGAAATTGTGCCTTCGGTTTCGTTCAGTCCCAGAATGTACGTATATGGACGAATGTCTGACAAAGTATTTCCAATGATCGAATATGTTGATCTGTACAAATATATATGGTGGCAACGGATTTATTCCCTTAGCATAACATCCAGAATATTTGTGCAAATCAATTAATGATTAACGGATCTGACAATGTGGCATTCAAAGTGATTGTGCTATCAATGAATAGAAAGTAATCGTAGCATTAGACCTCAACAACCGAGAAATGACAAAAATCGGGCAGGCAGCATGGCTATTTGGGTCGCTCCCATTAGGGTGTATTATCACCTATCTAGAGATTCATTTAATTCCTTACTCTATTCGATGCTGTCCCATTCAGGAAACGGTTGTTGATCCTAACCGTTGGTGATATACATTCGATACACTCAAGCGAAATGAGTGGTCGGTCATGTGTGGGTCGGGTTGCAAGATGTTCTTGTTGAACCCAGTGTATTCCTCCCTAGAGATACACTATCGGAAGGTGGTTCCATACCTTGTCATGTTGGAAATCCAATCTCTAATAAGCGCCATGCGGTTTTTGATTTTATACTATGTATATGGAGCGTGAGATGCAAGCGTTCCGCTAGATTCTATTTATTTGATTAGACATTATTGTAATATCACTGGATTTTTGTATTAAAGTGTTTTGGGTTATAGTAAGGTAAAAACCGTCCGTGTTTATGTGTGGGCTGGTCTTACTATTATCTTTCCTTTCGAAAGAATTTTGAAAGTTAAACAAATGGTTGGAGTTTACTTTGACCCAGAGTTTATTTTGTTTTCTCTAAACTCTTGGGTGCCCAAATTTGTACGGGCAGTCAAGTAATCGGTTTTTTTTTTCAGATTCACTTTGAAGAGCTGGAAGCAGGAGGCTTCACCAGTTAGCTATAGACTATCATATATTCCGCTATGTACAATGTTTGTATCTGGAAACAGGCATTTATAATTGTTCCAGGAATAACTGTTGTGCTCCGATGATGGTATGTATATACAGTTACTGATTTTTATTTCGAAAAGTTATGTTATTTAATATATTTTATTCATTCCGCTGTGAGTTTTTGATCTTCATTTTCTTCTATTCTAATATTTCTTTCTTTCTATTTCTCATTCTCTAACTTCTTTCTAATAATGATTCGTATTTCTGTGCAATTTGGATTGGACGTGTGGTGTTATTAGTCAACTCAGATAGTACGGATTTGCGGGTCGTTACAGTTGGTATCAGAGCTTAGGTTGAGCGAATACATAGGCTTCGGTGGGATTGTGCTCGTTAGAGATAGGGTCAGTAGTACCCTAGAATGAGTTGAGAGTGTATATATATATATATATATATATATATATATATATATATATACGAGAAAGCATATTTGTTAATTGATATAAGAGTTGTTTTATGTTGTGTTGGTTAGTCTGTTAAGTGGTTTATGAATTCTGATCGAATAGTGGGACGCCACAAAGTCGATAGGAATTTCTAAACACTTGAACAGAAGATTGGACACGATATTGTTTTAAAGTGGGTAAATGAAATTATTTTACCCAAAATTCTATTTTGATATAGAAAGAATATTTTCTGAAATTATTGTAATACATGGATGTATTGGTTGTTATTATAATCAGATGAGATTATAAAAATTGAAATGGTTATATATAACCAAATAGAATTTGTCTATGAATGATATATACAAATGAGATGAATTAAATTGAATTCCAACCCGAATTAAGAATTTAAATCCTGGGAAGTTGGAAAATATTTTCTGATGTATATTAAAATAATATAGCTTTGTTTTAAAAGGAATTCTGAAGAAAAACATTTTTTGATGGGTTTTGAAATTGTTTAAGCACTGAACTGTCTTCAGTGGCTGGAAAAACATTCTGATGAGGGCTGCAGCTTCGTCAGTGTTAATTTTTGAGTTTCTAAGTGATGGATTGCTACCATAGAAAAGTTTTGATGAAAATTGTTTAAAGAAAACAAGATGGTTGAAATTTCAAATGTTTTGAATTGTGACGGGAATAAATATATTTATATATTTATGTGATCTCGAAAGGGATTTGAAATGAAGACCCTAGGATTTGGATTCTAGAATTGAAATTTAACTTAAGCTAGTTAAATGGATTAAAGTGAATCAATTGAATATAATCAATTTGAATAGGTTTAATGGAATATAGATTGGATATAAATGGATTAATCGTAGATCATTCAAATTAAATGAAGGAAGACCAAAAGTTTTGGTGGAATTAAATTTGTTGAAACATGAGGAGTTGAGTTTCAACATAAGTGAGATTTTGAAAAGTAATGGATTTGTACCACTTCTCCTACCTTAGCAATTTCGAGGACGAAATCATTTTAAGGAGAGAAGAATGTAACGACCCGTATTTTTGGTCGAGTTATTTTAAATATTTAGTATGGTTTTAAATATTGAATTTATAATATAAATGGTATTTTATATTGATTATCGATTAAATAATCGAAATACGATTTATTTTGATTTTATATAATATCGTAATACGAGAATCTAAAATAATTCAATTCGAAGTTAGAAATTAAATCAAAACAATTCAGATAATCAGTATTAACTGTATTTGAATATAGATGATAATAAAAATATTTTATTATCAGAAAATTTATTTGTTTTTGAATTTAAATTTATATTTTTATCGATTTAATATGGTTATTTTATATATACACATTCGAAATAAATTTCCGAAAATATTCTGTTGAGTTCAGTATAACGCTATAACTTTGGAACGATGGTCGGTACGCTAAAATAGCGGTTCACGATTTTTAATTTTGAACACCAAGATATTTTTAATGGATAAGATCAAAATGAAATCGAAAATCAAATCGATATCTATTTAAAAAGGATAAAAATCTCTTTATTTCAAATCGTATTAAATAGAAATCAAATCGTGTTTTAATTATATTGTACTTTAAGCTACCATACATTCCTTAACAGTGAAGTATTCTCCTCTTATAAATCGCAATACCCGTTCCTTTCTTCCTCTCTTTACATTTCGTTTTCCTGAAATACATTTGAAGGCCTCAAATGTGATGAAAAGGCTACTCCAACAATCAAATGAATACGAATCTCTTCTTTTGCTTTTCACAAATACAACGAGAGGGACAAAATTGCTTCACTAAAAATCTATCATGGCACCCGTACATCCCAAAACCGCCACTTCCCTCTTCTTCAAACCTAAACCAAATCTCCTGTAAACCAAGTAGGATCGCTCCTCTCATCCTCATTAACTAAATTCTAAACTTCGCGATGAACGTTGTTGTGCGATTTAGGGATCAAAACCGTGAGTTAAGGAGCGAGACCTGAGGGGGCATTCGATAGTTTCAGTTTCGACGTACGGTTGGGGTTCAACTTCAATAGAAGGCAGGATAAGTGAATTTAAGAAATGGGAATCACACTTAGAATCGAGATTAAGGAGAAGGGGGTATGGCTATCGCGAGTAGTAGGGAGAGTGCAGTTGAGAGTTTTAGCTGACTAGAGTATGGATGGGTGACTACGAGCGAACTGGGGGAAAACTGATGAGCATTGCAGTGGAGTTAATGGGAGGTTTGACGTTCTTCTGTTTTGGAAATGATAGATATAATGGGTGAACTAAATGGCTTCATTTTGAGCGCTAGTGGAAATTGAAAGCAGGGACTGGAATGCAGAATGGAAATGCTGGGTCTACTGTGTTGATGAAGGGGTTTGGTGTGAAGCCGGCGAGGCAGAGAGGACTGGATGCTCAGGCGTAATGGAAGTAGGCCATCGTTTTGGGTGGTTAAAGAAAGTTTTGGAAGAATTGTGCGAGTTCTATTTAACAAACTGGAGCAAAATTTGGATTTTTTTTTTCTAGTGAGATACTGTGTGAATTGCAAGGTGAAACTAGCAGTATAGATTGGTGGAAAATATTGGGAATATTAAGATGGATGATGTGCGGTATTTAATAAATGGCAGTAAGCGGCCATAGTGGGCTCGAGCTGTTCATTTTGAGGAAGAAGAGTTTATTCAGTGAATTATAGGTAATTTATTTTGTGATCTATTTAATTAACTATATAAATAGATAATCATGTTAACTTATAAATACGATATTAAACGTAGACGAGGTCAAAGAAAGAAATCATGAAGCAGTCGACTAGTTCGTAGCTGCAGGATACAAAATATGGAATTTAAAATCAGAATCAGAATGGATTGAAATAAAAATCACGGTGAGTAAATCTCACTCAAATTTTATTTAGAATTATTTTTGTCAGTTAAAAATAATTGTTTGTTGCTTGTTTGGTTGCATTCAATATTTTTGTTCATCTTGAATATATTAGTTATTTAGGCTTGGTGGTTGCTAATACATACATACATACATACATATATATATATATATATATATATATATATATATATATATATTGGTGGTTGGATTTTCCGCAGTATCATTAGCGGATGCCCGCGGTACCATTAGCAGATGATTACCCTATACGCCCCACGCTATGATAGTGGATGACCTTCTATACCGCGATATCATGCCTCAAAGCAGGATGGGTATTACTATGTTAACTAACATTTGTGGATACAGGAAAACAGGTTGGAGGAATCCGACTGGATTCCTCAAAAATATATTATCTGTTTGTTTGTTTGGTTTCATATGTATATTTATATATGATGTGTTAAAAAATCAAATGATTGAAATTGGTTGATTTGATTGTTTAAAATATCCCTGGGGCTTGAATATATTTTTAAAAATATCAAAAAGGGTATTTGAGATTTAGAAAGGGAATTCTATTTTTATAAATATAATTTGAATTTTTATGATCTATAGAAAATATTAACTTGTTTGAATATATATAAAACAAGAATTGAATTTATAAACTTGGTTTATAAATTTATAATTTTGGATTTGAATTGAATTTATAAACTCTGTTTATAAATTTAAAATGTGGTGTTTGAATTGAATTTTTATAAACTTTGTTTATAAATAAATAATGTGGGATTTTAAGTGAAGTTATAAACATTGTTTATAAATTTAATGCAGAAAATTCAAATGGAATTCAAATAGAATTTGAATAAGAGAATTCAAATAGAATTTGAATAAGAGAATTCAAATAGAATTTGAATAAGAGAATTCAAATAGAATTTGAACAAGAGAATTCAAATAGAATTTGAATAAGAGAATTGAAATAGACTTTGAATATAGAATTCAAATAGAGTTAAAATAGGAATTTCAAGCAGAATTCAAATGGAGTTTGAATATTTGAAATTCCAAATAGAATAAAAAAAAGTGTTTGAATATTTGAAATTTCAAATAAAATTAAAAAGGAGTTTGAATATTTGAAATTTCAAATAGAATAAAAATGTAGTTTGAATATTAGAAATTGAAATAGAACTTCAAAAAGGAATTAGAAATTCAAATAAAAATTGAATATAGAATTTCAAATGAAGTTTGAAAATAGATTTTAATATAGAAATTCAAATGAAGTTTGAAAATAGATTTGAATATAGAAATTCAAATGGAGATTGAAAATGGAATTTGAATATAGGAAATTCAATTGGTATTGAAATGGAATTTGAATATAGAAGATCGAAGTATAAATAAATTTATTTCCAAGTTAAGGAAAATTGACAAATTTTAGAAGATCGGAAATATTATGTTGAATTGAAAAAATGTATTTGATATATATTAAAAATAGATCATAATGATGTAGAATTTATTTTAAACGAGGTTTAAATGTTTTTATATATATAATTAAAAAGAACTCGCCGCAGCGCGGCAGTTCGTAAATTGGCGATTCGAACTTCAATTGAGTATATAGAAGTCAAATTAAGTCGGAATTCTTTGAAACAAGGAATGTCAGGACCGATTTGATAATAGTTTTCTAATGGAGGGGAAAAATATGGATTTCGTCGAATAGATTTTGAGTTATATCAAAATAAAATTTTCAGAAAAATAGCGCCATAGCCATTTAAAAACTATAACGGTTTATTTAATTTTATAAAAAAATTTAAGCGAATAAAATCCGAATTTCTATTTAGAAAATTTCAGATTTTGAGTTGTAAATTATATGTGAACTCAAGTGAAGTAATGAATTGACTTTTGAAATAGAAATCAGATTTTTGATTATTGAACAGAATTAACTAATTCAAATAGTAATTAGTTAATGAGATTTTGAATTGATATTGGGCTTTGAATAAGTGAATTCGATTTGAAAATTTATATTCGAAATCGAAAACAAAACGAGAATTGAAATTGAAATTCAATTTGGTTATGAGCAAGTTAAATATTTTGTTTGAACATGTTATGTTCAAACAAAGAAGTGAAATGGGCAAAATAGCTAATTAAAGAATAAATGGGCGAAACTGAATTCAAACGATTGGATTGAGTTGAATTGAATTGAAAACAGGTAAACATGCTTTAGACAAGTATGGAATGAAGTATATGAAGATTATAATATAAGTTCCCGACAAAAAGGTACACGTTTAAATTCCATATGAGGTTTTATGCACCGTATCGGCTAGCCGCTTGGATTTTTCTTTTCATTTTCTTTTTGATTAGAGAGGCATGTGTGGCGGTTTTGGGATTTTCCCAATGCTCCCGGTACAAAGGAGGTTATGGCGAAATTTTCCAGAAATTTAAGGAGTTAGAATATTTTTAAGAAAAATTTGATAGTTAGAAATAAATGTATCGATATATATAGAATTCGATAAGGAAACGAATTTAAAAATAGAATATTATAAACAAAAAGGGAAATCAATAAGCTGGTAATAGAAAGAGAAACATATATACGTTTAAAAATGAATAATTGGTTTTTATAATGTTGATTATTCGGGATAAGTGGTTTTGTTTGTTTTGAAGTTAATGATGTTTTCAGTCAAGGTCTGAGAGGTAATTTTACCCCAACTTGGTTGATTTCATTTTTTATTGATAAATAGCAAGACCCAATCTCAAATAGAAGTGTTTGAATAATAGTTAGTTGAATAAAATATTTTGCGTTGTTGTAACGATGTTTACACAACATTCGTTTTAATCCAAGTGATGGAATTTTGGAAATATAACAGTAAATATTTCCTGAGTATAATTAAAGTAGTCAGGAAAGAGATAAGTGATTGAAATTGTTTTTCAAATACAAATAGAATATATATTCTAACTATAGAAAGTAATATAGGGCGATATATGGAAATGTTTTCCAAATAGCGTAAGAGGCCAAGATGATTATCGAAATTATTTGGTTAACAAATATTGATAGAGAAATAGAGAAGTGAAATAATTAATGAAATATTAATTAACAGGCCCAATGATTTATTGATGTTATGGATGAATGGATGTTTGTTTATTTTTCTTAGATAGTTAAAGAACCGGCTATTGAAGTGTTTGCCAATATCGTTGTCAATATGGAGAGACCACTTGGATTACTATCCGTGAACCACTCTATATTGGCAGTAGCATTGCGAATCAGATTATACGAAGGTAATTGAAGATGGTGTAAAGTGCAAGGGCTTTTTCTATTTATAGAAATTGTGCCTTCGGTTTCGTTCAGTCCCAGAAAGAAAGTATATGGACGAATGTCTGACAAAGTATTTCCAATGATCGAATATGTTGACTTGTACAAATATATATGGTGGCAACGGATTTATTCCCTTAGCATAACATCCAGAATATTTGTGCAAATCAATTAATGATTAACGGATCTGACAATGTGGCATTCAAAGTGATTGTGCTACCAATGAATAGAATGTAATTGTAGCCTCAGGCCTCAACAACCGGGAAATGACAAAAATCGGGCAGGCAGCATGACTATGTGGGTCGCTCCCATTAGGGTGTATTATCACCTATCTAGAGATTCATTTAATTCCTTATTCTATTCGATGCTGTCCCATTCGGGAAACAGTTGCTGATCCCAACCGTTGGTGATATACATTCGATACACTCAAGCGAAATGAGTGGTCGGTCATGTGTGGGCCGGGTTGCAAGATGTTCTTGTTGCACCCAGTATATTCCTCTCTAGAGATACACTATCGGAATGTGGTTCCATACCTTGTCATGTTGGAAATCCAATCTCCAATAAGCGCCATGCGGTTTTTGATTTTCTACTATGTATGTGGAGCGTGAGATGCAAGCGTTCCACTTGATTCTATTTATTTGATTAGACATTATTATAATATCACTGGATTTTTGTATCAAAGTGTTTTGGGTTATAGTAAGGTAAAAACCGTCCATGTTTATGTGTGGGCCGGTCTTACTATTATCTTTCCTTTCGATCTTATTTAGCATAGAAATTAAATTGAGTTTATTTAGTTGAATTTGAATTTATTTAGGAAATTAAAACATGAAATTGATTTATAATGAAACGTTTATCTTTAATATTTTGTTATTTTCATTTAGAAGTGATTTAAATAATTTTATATTGAAAACGTTAAATTTTAGTCAATTCGTTTGAATTAGTTTTTGACGATTATTTGCGGTAGCGTCAATCGATATATCTCAAATAAAAATGAAAATGTAATATAAAAATAAAAATTCGGAAAAAATATATTTGAGATGCGTCTAGCCAGACATAGCGTAGAAATTAATTTCGTCGGAAAATTTGAATGTTTGTCGATCGCGCGATTTTCAATGCAAAGCTATGCATATCAGTTCAAATTTTAACAATTTTGTAATCACTCTGAAACCAGTTCAGGCAAACACGAAAAATATTTTATTCATTGTCACAAATCCAATGGTAAAATTCATTTCATAAAATTCGGACGTTTTGACCTCTGTTTAATTACTCTCTCGTGTTATTTTTCCTTTTAAAAGGGGTCCGTAATGCCTTTTTGAATGGAGCAGCCTGACATTGCAAACCGCATACCATTGTATCCGTCTCATCGCGCTGATTTCTAAGATATGTTCGTTTTGTTAGTTTCGGTGCGCGATTTACGCTGAAATTGCTAAAAGGCTCGCGCGGTTCATTTTTGGAACAGAGTCATTTGAATTCAATGTGTCCCTTTTCGGATCCCTTATGTCTTTCTAAACATTTTGGGTCTACAAAACCCGTCTTTTTATTTCACTAAACCACCTAAATAAATTTTTGTTTTTCTAAGTGGACACATTTACATGGAAATGCATGCATACGTGAAGCCTTTTCTAAACCATTCCTTTTGCAATGCCAATAGGCGTATGTGTTCCTAAGCCCCATTTTGTTTATGCATTCATTTACTTTTACAAACCTTGCATACCTTGAATTTTATTCTTGCATGCACCATCTTCCACCTTTTCCATTTTATGCATACATTCCTTTAAATATTACAAATTCATGCATCATGTTCCATTTCTCTAAGTCATATTTCATGCACTATATGCCATTTCATTTCCATTCGTGCCTTTTAATTTCTAAAAGAAAGTGGACAAAATGCATACACGTTGTTTTGTTTCCCAAGCATTCTTACTTTCCACATTCATTACAACTTTTCCGTATCCTCTCAACAAATGTGTCCAATCGGCGAATCATTTTTCTCTTGTTTCTATTTTAACCATATACATTTATTTTTGAATTTTAAATGAAAAGTTTTCTTCCGAATGGCTACATTCAGTTTTAAATGTCAGTGCGTCTTCTCGAAAACAAGAACTTTGCAAATTCCTATTGTTGCCTTGAAAAACAAATGAATGGGCACGACAACGTTTATATATATAAATTAAAAGAAACTTGACTGCTCGGTCTTTTCTTCTTTACAACCCCATCGCGAATTTCCCACTTCTCATTGTCTCTGTACCTCACCACAACACCGTCGAGCTCTGACCAGTCACGAGCCTGGACCCCCTCCACGTCTTCTACTTCTCTCCCATCCGCCTTCTCTCTACTGTCCTCGCCCTCCATCGACAGCTCGGCCACGACAAGCTGGGGCCAACACAGCTCCGATAGTGATATCGACCTCTCCTTTAACCCATCCGACCCGAACTACCGTTCCCTATCTGTGCCTCCACTTTTGCTCCAATAAGAGGCGCATAGTACCCCAAAAAAGCCATTCCAGTTGTTGTTGCCTGTCATATTTTACTTAGTATTTTGTTTTCCTTCTTCACGAAACTAAATAGATAAATGTCTTCTGCTTTCGGTGTTGTGTTTGGAGCCACATGAGCGATGTTGGACCTTACTTTTTCTCTGGTTTGTATTGAGAATTTGGGTTTTACTATTTGAAAAAAAAATAGATGAGGAGCTCGGTTTTGCTATAGCATTGAATTGTTGCCATTGGGGTTGTCGTGTTTTTGGATCTTGAATCGTTCCTATTGTCATGATGTGCTCAGATTTCTTCTTCTTACTTTATGTCCATTCGCTTGCCGTTTCTACTCAATGCCACGAAAGGTGAGTTTATCTCACACCTGACTTATATTTTTCATGGATGTTAGATCAATAATGAACTGTTATATGAAATGTATATGATTACTTATTGAAATCGTTTAATTTGATATGTATGCAGATTTCATATGTGACCTGATATATTCATTTGAAACGTTGTTGCACTGATGATATATATGATATGATCGATGTTATGTGATTGTTGTTTGTGATTGTTGATATCCCAAGTTTAGGAAAATCACTAAGGGTTGAAATGGTACATAGCCGAATGGACATTAGAGTAGGGAAAAATCGTTATGGTTTGAAATGATAGACCTGAACGATTTTTAGGATTGCGGATTTAAATGATAAATATCCATATCACTTTATTATAGGGTAAGAAAGTATATATGGACACCGTTGGTCATGTTTCGACGAAAAATGATTTTGAACCTGATTTTTAAATAGTAACTAAAGATTTTATATTTTAAAGATTTTAAACTTTTATATAAAAAAATAGATTCTTCAAAACCAATTTCTATATTATTTTAATCTTATATATGTTTATAATCTATTTTTCTAATTTGTTTTAGAATTTTATAAACTTATTTATTTATTTATTTTCAAAGTTAAATTTTAATTTATAAATATGATTTTGATTTGTATGTTTGAATTATAAAACACGATATTGTTTTGAAATAGAAATATGATATGATTGGTTGAAATTGAAATATAAGTTTTGTTACGAAATATGCCAATGGTGTAAGTATGGAAATCCCGCATATGCTATTTTGCTATTTACTTAGATGATTGACACTATTGCATCTAGTGTATTAATTTGACGGATTCTTAAAGGATGGTAATCCCAAACATCCTTTAAGTTGTTGATTGCATTTCATCGAACACTTCATTTGAGTTGATTTACTTCCATGAGAATGTTAGTCCTGATCTGAATTATTTGTTTGCATTATGGTTCAGGTCAGATCGATTATCATAGCTTTCGGGATCCACTCTTGAGGTTTGGAGCTTATATTGGATTTTGTTCACCTTATCTACGTGCTGATCAGTTGTTTATATCATTTTGTTTCAGACTGTTATAATTTATGTACTGTATTAGACATCCTTGTATTATTCATGTAAATTCTATTGTAAAATTTTATGTATTTTCCACTACGAGATATCATGTAACTTTGTATCTGTGTTTGTGATTCTGTGATTTATTCTATTTACCTCAGAAGCTAATAACAATCTGTCATTTTCGAGTAGTTCAAGTTGGTTTAATTACCAGTTTGAAGTGGTCCAAAATGGTAGGTCGTTACAGATATCTTTAATGAGCTTGAGAAGAAAAGAGACAAGATGGTGTGAGGAAAAACATAAACACAAGCAACCTTGCTAATTTGATTGCAAACACATGATTGTAAGCACAGAACACGAATACATAAATACAAGAAACCTTTCTAGCAACTATCCCAGGATAATTATCCTAAAACAAATTGGAAATCTGCTTGCTAGCAACACGTAGTTCCCGTTTTGGCATATCTTTCAGATCAGTAACTTGTATAATGGAATTAAAACTTCCAAGTTTGAACTGAATTGATTTTAGTCCTCTTTCCATGACCTGAACTAGTGAACTCTCCATCTCAGAAACATCCTCCTGGTCATTGTTATCTCATTAGAAACTTGCATAATTCTTATGCTTATCATGTTAATAAATCAGACTGGAATTGTTATCTAAGCATTAAAACAGACTGGAATTTTGGTAACTTGCTCTGATTAAAAACAAAAACAATCAAAAGTTGAGCCATAGGTCGATAAAGAATTTTTATCTCCTTTTGTTAGTTAGATCTATATCTTTCTAAAAAAAATTACTAGTGAACAAGTTGAGCTGGTTTGTTTATCTTCATTGAATTCCAAGTTTCTGTTAATGCCTTAATTAGTGCATGATATTTGTGGAGGTTGCATTGTTTTGTTTGGAATTCTGTTTAGTTGGTCTTAAAGAAATCGCACAGATTTGCACACAGGAAAAAGAACATTTACAAAAAATCTGTGCCAAATATCAAATCTATATCCATCGTTGTATATGAACTGTGCAATGACAGATATGCTTAGGTACTATCACGTTTTACTAAGTCATCTTCCCCATTCTCTAGTTTCTATGCAAAAACTGTTTTATTTTCACCTCCACTGTCCTCTTTTTGACACTTTTGAATTGGTTCGTGTATGATTGGTTTGATTTAATGTAAGTCCGTACGTCTTTAGCATTTCAATTGTCTGGTATTCACCGGTAGAATCTATTTGAGTATCTGATTATTATATCAGCAATATCTACTAAGTATCTGATGTAGTAATAGCTACTAAGTAATATCTACTAAGAATCTTTTTGACACTTTTGCTCTAAGAATCTGATGTAGTAATATCTACTAAGTAATATCTATAAACTTGTATATAAGTGCCCGATATTAAAAAAGATTATGTTCTTAACCAAAAAGACACCAGGTACATTAGCAATATGGTAATAGCAAAGCAAACAGAGCCTTAAAACCAAATTAAGCAAAAACAAAATAGCACTTTCATGTCAAAAGTTCAGATTATATGACTTAGATGTCAATAACACTTTCTCTTCGTTGCTTGATTCCATTTTTAATAGCTTTTGAGGTCTTCCTCTTTTTCTATAGGGAGGCAACTGTTCAATGTTTTTTCTATTACTCCCAACTGCAGTTAATTTCTTTTCTTTTCCTCTTACTTTTCTCATAACTCAATTAATTAAACTATATTAACTCCAAAATTTACACAAGCTTATTAGGAAGCCAGCTTCATTCAAAACAGCAATTTGAGATGATTCAGACAAAACATAGGATTCAAAGAAGAGGCAGAACGTGAAAAGGTTTTTAAAAAAATAAGATTTTGAAGAGTTTAAAATCGAAAAGGAAGAGCTTTAATTCAAATGAATAAAAACCATATGCGAATTGGTTTGAAATCTTACCCAACAGACGCCAGCATAGATTGAAAAGCGTATCAATTTTGGGTAACTCTGACAAGTGGAGATTCGTTCCTAAGTTTATTAATTGAGTGACAGATTGAATGGCGTATCGATTGAAGATGCGAAAAAGGTCGGTTAGAGTGAAGATGAGAAGAGGAAAGTGGAGAACGAAACATCATTCAAGAGGAAAAAAGAAATTACAATTGTCTTTGCGGATGAAAAGAAAAGAACGATTAGCATGACCGTGGTGTTTCGAGAAGGAGGGAAACGTCCTGCCAAAATTTTAGATACTGAAAGAATGCAATAAGCTGGCTGTCATTGAATGGACGATAGGGCTAATGCTTAGATAGAAAGCAGGAATTAATTTGAACCGTTGGATTAATTATGCATCTACGGTTGGGGTTTTGTTTATGTTGATAACGCGGATTGCTGACTTGGATTGTATATATGTAAAGCTACGCTTTTAACTGGTGTTGCACGTCAAAGCACTAGAATTACTACGGCAATAGTGCATTCACGTCTAATGAAACAATATATGAATATGGTTGTAGAAGATAAAAAGAAGCATAGCTTTCGCCACACTTTTCGTGTAACGCACAAACATTAGTGTCGAATATACCCCCTTTTGTTGTAGTGGGATATACAACATGAATTGTTTCAAGTTGAGTATCCATATGTGAAGTATCTGTAATCCAAGAACTATCTCAGTCTACTAGGTAAGGCAATAGTGTCTTGGACGAAGAGGGAGAATGGGTTAGACATGTATGTATGTACTGTAGCAAAAGGTTGATAATTCGCTTTCGGTCTAACCCCATGTATGGTTTTGAAAAATGAAAAAAATTAAATTAAGGAATGAAATTCGTATTTTTTGAATTCTCATAAGATTTTAAATATTTTTGAAAAGATTTCAAAGAAGATATTGAAAATTCTGTTTTAAGAGAAAGGAAGTCTAACTTTATGGGGTTAAACAAAATAAGCGGAAGTGATGCTAAAACTTTTGGAAGTAATTTTAGAAACTTTATTATTTTGAATTGTTAAAATTTTGGAATAGAATAGGCACATAGAGCAGGTTTTAGAATAGTGCAATTAAAACCTTAAATGAATATAGGAATTTATTAGGAATAAAAATGAAAAACTTTCTGGGTAGGACGAGTTGTGATATACTTTAAGTCATTGGAGCACGAAGAAATGTAAGATGAGTTTTTAGGGATCAACAAGTTTATAAGTAAACATGCTTTGATAAAGTAAGGAGAAATGTGTAGTGAAAAAGATGCACAAAATACAAGTAAAACACCATATTTTGTGCTATCTATTTAACCAATGAAATGAAACTTGTTACTTTACGCAAAATGCAAAGTTCTTCTTTGAAAAGATTCGTTGAAATTTAGTGTTGATAATTCCTCTTGAAAAAAAATACAGTGTTAAGTGGCTCCAATGTATTAAAGTGCATAATCCCTAGAATATAATAAAAAGTCCACTAATGGAAAAACTGCGGTACATTAAGCGTAGGAAATGAATAGGAGGTAGTTGTTCCTATAAAGGATTCTAAAAGTAAAATATAAAGAAAAAATGTTCAGTCAGTTGAAAAAAAAATTCAGAAAAAAATAGACACCAAACAGATTTTTTATTATGCAAAGTTAATGGGAATTAGCGCCTTGGTATGGCAATGGAAAAAGTGAAAAAAAATAATCTATGAAGGGTTCACGGGAATGGTAATAAGAGGTCCCCATAGTGTCCCAAGACCGTAAGTAGAGCTTAGGAGGGTTATCTTGGCATATAATTGGACCATATAAATTGGATATTGCAGTAGGCTTCTACAAATCTTAGGTGATAATTATAAGAAACATCAAGAATGAGATTAACAAAGGGAAGTGGGAAATGGTTAACACTCATGAGACAAACAAGAATAAAAGTAGGAAAAATAATAATTTTAACCTCTTATGGTTTATGTGGAAATAATTGAAAGAAAGAGATTCCACACAAATACGGATTTAATAAAGGGTGCAAGTTAATTGGAAAAGATTGGTTGATTCACATGAGAATTGTAACATACTGTCTTTCGTCCACTTCAAGCCAATAATTAAATCCACTCAAACCGTTCGAAATGATGGAATGTTGTTAGCTTTTGAGGTAAATAGAATAAATCATAGAATCACAGATCACAGACACAGAGCAATATAATATCTCGCAGCGGAAAATACATAATATAATAGTAGTTCATGAGCTACTAAATAAATTTTACAGTAGACTTTACATAAATAATACAGCAGAAGTCTAATACAAGATCTCTAGTACATAAATAAAAGATAACAGTCTGAAATAGAAATGTCAAGAAACAGCTGAACTAGAACTGAATAGGTAGACATAGGTGAGCAAATCGAACATAAACTCCAAGAGTGAACCACGAAAGATGTAATACTCGATCTGACCTGAGCAATAATGCAAAACAAAACAACTATTATCAGGACTAACATTCTCATGGAAGTAAATCAACTCAAATGAAATGTTAAATGAAATGCATCAGTAACTTAAAAGATGTTTGGGACCATCATCCTCTAAGGATCCGTTAAACTAATATCATATAATGTAATACGCTATTATAATAGTGTCCATAGTTAAATATACTACTGAAAATAGCGTAAGAGGGATTACCATTATTACCCTTACACCGTTTATATATTCTCATAGTATATACAATACTATAAGTCCTCTGTAAACTGGAGGTTGATCAGAGGGCACTCCATATAAAACGGTACAAAACAAAGTCGTAGTGGACTCGTATAAGGCATGTGACAAGGCACACAGGGAATGCCAGGGTGGATTCACCATTTGTAGAGCCGGACTGTTGGTAAGGTATAGCAACTACTACCGCCCACCTCGAGACACACTCCTATAATCGAAAGGGTTGAAATCGAATCTCAACAATCGTAGAATAATATCGAAGAAGTGTGCTCGATAGGAGGTATGACCTCACTTGGTCCGTGCATAGCTCCTATTTTAGCCACATCAAGATGACTTAAGGTAGCCAACGTCTCATAATTAATATGAAATAACAAAGTAGGGTCGTTCGCCAAATCATCCCCTTCATTCTAGAACTCCACCGCGTACACAGTTATTAAAGTGGTTTCGGTATTGGCAGAGAGTATGACAATAGCTGATCCCGGTCTCTTTAACAACTAATCGTTTACATTTTTCACACCGTGATCATTATTTTATAAATCGCTTTATAAAATAGTTTATACTAAGTCTCATATTCGAATTTGAAATCAAATTTAAATATCTAACTTCGAATATATTTAAACTGAAACAACTCAAATCACTTAAATCGAATCGCTTTAGAAACCATATCATAAATTTCTCAATATATAATATAAACGATACTATAATATTTAACTTCGACCTTATATAATTTCGGAAAAATATTCGTACAATGATTTCAATCCAAAATCGACTTATATTTACGTTATACCCTAAACGTATCAATTTCCATTTATCTCGATACAAAAATATTTACTTCGGTAATATTTCGGTTTGGTTTATATTCATCAAAACTCAAGTTCAAACCATTCAATTGTTTCAAGTTTACCATTATAGGATATCATTTAAATCAATTCATAAAATCCAATATTTCGGTTATATAATTTAAAACAAATTGTATCATAATTTATAACTCAAACCGTAGATTCAAATCCATTACTAACAATTCAAATCAAACTCTTATATTTCAAATTCGTCAAATCATATCTTATTTTGCTCAAGTTGTACAATTCCAATCATACGTTCTAAAACTAGGGCTGTAAACGGATGCAGTCGGATACGGATAGTGCCGTATCCGAATCCGTATCCGAAAATGAAAATCCGTATCCGAATCCGTATCCGATATCCGCGGATACCAGTTAAAAATATCCGTATCCGTATCGGCGGATATTTTCGGATATCCGAAAATATCCGTATCCGCCTTAGCGAATACGGATATCCGAAAATATCTGAAATATCCGTATCCGAAACTTAAAACTGTACATTGGATGTGTATATCTGAAAATATCCGAAAAATATTCGAAAACATCCAAAAAAATATCCGAAAATAAAACAGTAAAAGTTTACAAATACATCACTCACATACAAATTTGGCTCATAAAATATTTTTTTTGAAAATGTGAATACATCTAATTAAAAATTACAAGCAGGACATCAATCAAATAATTTTCTTACAACAAATATTTTAAGACATAAAGTGTTCAAAATATGAAATACACAACCCTAAGACTAAAATAAAACAAAATATAAATCATTGAAGCACATACACAATTATGTTTTAATTTTAACCATACCACAAAATAAAATGAGTACATGATTTAAAATATTGCATAATACAAAATACAACTTTCCTTTATAATTAAATTGTTGAGTTTAGCTTAGCTATTTTAAGGAAATTTATATATTAATTTAATCTTAAATATAAATTAAAAATTATATAATATATATACTACATACACGTATTAGAAAATCGGACGGATATTTTTCGGATACGGATACCACTATAACCATATCCGTATCCGAAATGATTTTCGGATATCGGATATCCGTATCCGCATCTCGGATAACGGATATTTTTCGTATTTTCGGATACGGATGCGGACGGATATCGGATTTTTCGGGTACCCGTTGACAGCCCTATCTAAAACCATCTTATAAATTCGATTTCACAAATTTCATAATTTAACTAAAGGATTATAAAAAAAATCAATTCCGTACATAGAATTATATATCCTAAATCACATTTAATCATGTTAAGTTTAATTCAATTCAAATTCAAATCCATATCTCATATGAATTTAATGTAAAACAAAATATCATTCTTACAAATTCAAACCTCGAACTTAAGTCACAAAATCTTACTTAAACCAACTTTGAGTTTAAAGTTTGCAAAATATAAATAAAGATAATTTAATTTTGAATATATATATATATATATATGTAAGTTTATAAAATTCTAATAATAATTAGAAAATAGATTATAAACATATATAAATTTAAAATAATATAAAATAGGTTTAAAGAAAATGTTAATTAAAATATAAAAGTTTAAAATTACATATATGATTAAATTATATGGTTTAAAATAAAATTATAGGTAATTCTCAAATAGGCATTTAAACCATTTTGCTCAAAATCATTTTAAAA
Organism: Allium sativum; assembly: GCA_030737875.1. Taxonomy (NCBI): domain Eukaryota; kingdom Viridiplantae; phylum Streptophyta; class Magnoliopsida; order Asparagales; family Amaryllidaceae; genus Allium; species Allium sativum. The sequence continues at coordinate 572,070,979 of CM060922.1, forward strand.
CATATAATTTAAAATTTACTAAACTTTAGTTTAAAATACTTAAAAAATAAAAAATAAAATTTTAAATTATTATTTAAAACTCAAATTTCCAAATTAATTTACTTCAAAAACATGACCAACGATGCTCGTATTTAAATTTCTACCCTATGGTAAAGTGATACGGATATTTATCATTTCAATCCACAATTTATAAAATTTCTACGGGTCTATCATTTCGACCCACAATCCCAAATTCAGTAAAAATCGTTCTGGTATATCATTTCAACCCGTAACAATTTTTCCCTAATCTAATGTCCTTTTGGGTATGTATCATTTCAACCCTTAGTGATTTTTCTAAACTAGGGGTATCTACAATATAATAAATTATCACATATCCTCAATCACATCATAGTCATATATAATCAGTGTACATACATGTCATATGAATATCAAGTCACATATGAAAGTGTATATTTTAAGCAAAAAAATTCTACTGGCAATCCTATACATTTCATAACAGTTCATTTAGTTGATCCAACATCTATGAAATAATGTGAGTTAGGTATGAGATAAACTCACCTTTCGTGGCACAGAACGGAGGCAACAGATGGACTGACACCGATTGAGACGGCAACTTCCAAGCATGATTCAGAACCGCTTCAACTAGATGGTTACACAATATTTTATTTTATTTTATAAGAGGATGTTAGGAGTTTTCAAAAGACCGGTATGGCTATTGGGTTTTGGAATGCTACAACTATTGGATTTTGGGATGGATTTTGTAATCAACATCATAAAACATTCACCCAAAATATACACAATCACTAATTCAATTCAACCAAAGTAAACAAAATAATTCTTTGCCCAAAACATTATATATTTTTATATATGAATACACACTGCAAAATTATATATATAGCTATATATATTTTAAACTTCGGCACACACAAGAATATATATTTTATAAATCACACATATAAATAAAACACAATGCTAACGCGTACAGACATCAAAACCGTGTATATATACATATAATATAAATTATATATATAAACCCCCAACGCAACACACAAATATAAATTATATATATATATATATATATATATATATATATATATATATATATATATATATATATATAATGTATATGTACATATAAATTTTCAAAACAATAAATTCAAACCACACACACTATGAAATACACACACATTGTATTACACACACGCACACATGCAAATATACACTTTAACTCACGCATATAAATAAACATATGCACAGCAAAACTAACCCTTTCAACCCATTAACCTCACATATGCCACAACAACATCATACACACACTGTCACACCAAACGCAAGAAGACAAACTCAAACCAAATACCACCACACACACACATGCAAAGACCAAACACTCCCACGCCTGTACACTCATCCGCACAAACATAGGTAAACACACTCACACACGCAAGGAGTTCAAGCTGGCGAGTTGCAGGAAATGGCTCGGCTGATCGATTGATGTTGAGCATGAAGCAGGGTGCGGTTGTTCGAGTAGAGGCATGGCTTCAGGTGGGATAATGCATGGTCTCGGGTGGTTCCGATCTGTGTGGGGACAACGGCTTAGATGTGGCGAGCTGTAGGTGGAGGATGAGAATGTTTGAGATGCGATTGGACTCGACAACAAGGCGAGAGGAACACAGATTTCATGGAGGAGCTCGGTCAGATATTGGGCGGTTTAAGGTTGGCTCGATGAAGGATGTCATGGGGAGGCTCGCGTTGGATTTTGGTAACTGGGCAAGGGGAATAGACAACAAGCAGAGGACGTGGAGAGGTGCGGCGGTTGGGCGTCGATGAGATGGTGCAGAAAAGTAATGGGAAAGAAAAATAAAGAAGAGGAGAGAGAGCAGTTATTAAGTGGGTCTGTTCTTTTTATACACATCAAGTAGTACTTGGAAATGGTAAACGGCTCCATTATGCAACGAAAAATTAGCATCTGAGTTTGAAACAGTATGAGGGTTACCAAATTTTTAACAGAAGGGCACCGATCAATATTTGAACGGAAATGAACAGATTTTTTTTAATATACAAAAAAATTGGATATTTACAATTTAAAAGGAATAGTTTTAGAATAAATTAAGAATGGGTGGTGGTTTAAATTTCAAAAGAGAACAATGCGGCATAGCTTAGTGCTGCGTCTTTCACTAAGTTACAACGTAATTAAATATGGATGCGTGGGAAAAGGATAGCATAGCTTAGGGAGTGAAAGTGGAAACAACATTACATGCATGGTTTTGGGATGTAAATGCAATGTGTTGATGTTTAAAGTTCAAATGTAAAAGGCCGGGTTTGTGCAAATATAAAGAGAACGATTTGAAAATGAACAAAAGAATGAATAGCATTTAGAATTGAAATGGCATGTACGCATGCATGGTAAAATGAATGTTCTTGAACATGTATGCGTCCTTACAAACCTAAGAAATAAACAAAAAAATAAATTGGTTTTTTAGGAAAATAAAAAGACATGTTTTGCAGACCCAAAATAGCTAGAAAAATATGTAAGATCGAAAAAGGGACACATCAAACTCAGATGGCGTTGTTTCAAAAATGAACTATGCAAGCATTTTCACAATTTCAGCGCGAACCAAACACTAAAACTTACAAATGAATATATTGCGGAAATCGGTGCGATGAGACGGACACAACGGTATAAAATTTGCAGTTCCAAGATGCTCCATTCAAAAACGCGTAACAGACCCCTTTAAACGTAAAATGTAGATAGAAAACGGAGGTCAAAACGTCATATTTTCGAGAAACGAATTTCGCCGTTGGATTACTAACAACGAATAGAATATTTTTCATGTTTGTTCGAACTGGTTTCGAAAAGTTTTAAAATCGATAAAAATTGAACAATTATGCGCAGCTTTGAACTGAAAATTGCACGATCGGAAAACATTCAAATTTTCCAGTTAAATTTTCACAGCTGCTACATCTCATTGTACATAGTTCAAATTTCAAATTCCCATTATTAAAAATTATAAAATAATTTTCAATTTAAATCGAAATATAAATCTTTGGAAATAACGGGTTGTTACAAGAATTGAGTTCACATATAAATCTATAATAAAAAGCTAGTGGATTGGATTTACATAAAAGACTTAAAACCCGCAGACCTATAATAGAAAGGAAATGGACTCGAAAAGGAAAGTCTTAGGTTCTTCCAAGTAAAGTATTACATAAGTTATAATTAATAAAAAGAACGAAAACCAATAATATTACATCATGGTGACGTATATCTGTTATATTACTTCATGGAAAAGTAAAAATTTAACATATTACCTTACTTTGTGGCGAAGTAAGAACTAGGCCTATTACTTTACTTCATGGCAAAGCAAGGACTATTAGATTAAGACCTATTATGATATTAGGAGCTTGTCTTAGGAAAATAGAATATCATGATAGTATGCATACTAGCCAATAAGTAAGGCATAGTCATAGGGATTGGGACAGGAGCCCAACTAGATTTTAGGTTTGAAGAACTGAACAACAGATAGAGACTATCTTGGTAACAGATAGGGTCCGAGAGGATAATGTATGGGAAGTTTTTAGGATGGATTTCTAGACTGTCATGGTGGTCGTTTCCAACCTAAACAAAGTCTAAATTTTCATAAATGTACCCTAACTTAGGATATGTGTTTTCTTTCCATTTAGTAGTATGTACTCATAAATAAGCGCTATGTATTGGATGTTGCAGAAATCAATGCTTATCAGTAAACTTTTCTTTCTTTGTGTTTCTGTAATGACCACTCTAAAAGAAAGTAAACAATAAAAATAACTAGTATGATAAAAAGAAAATGATAAATCTAAATATAAGAGAAAAAGGCAATTACAGTAATAAGAAATGAAAATTTGAAAAGAAGAATAAATTCTTCCATATAAAACTTAGGAAATTTAAAAAGATTTTTTTCAAATATAAATTGTGCTTGGAAAAAATATGATTTTTGGTAAAGCGCTGAGAAATGTTCCAAATAAAGGGAAAGTGGTGCATAAAAACGAAGTGGAAAATGCTGAATTTTTTATTTTCTACTTTTTTCTAACATAAGAAATCAAGTTTTGATTTTTTTTTTTAAATTCGAGTATTATAAGTTAGGTGTTAGGGTTTTAGATGCAAAAAGTTGGTTGAACTACGCTTGTATTCAGTAGAAGTGTGGTAAATTTTGGATTAGAAACAACTTGCAGCCATATAGAATTACAAGTATATTTAGGATGTTTGCATCATGATTTAAAAAGATTTTTTTTTAAAGAAAAGTGCATTTATATGGGGGTACCACTTAGAAACTCATGTACATTTACATGTTCATGATGTTTTACACTTTGCACAATGACACAAATAGTTGCAAATTTATGTGTACACTAGATGGATGCGATTATATAAGTAGGTGCAAAGGACTACATGGTTTTGCCCTTGCCATAATTTCGAGGACGAAATTCCTAAAGGATGAGAATGTAACACAAGTATTTTTCAGAATAAATAATTAATATAATATAATTATAAACTGAGGTAATAGACATTTTTTGGAATTATTAGAATTTGGCCTGGAGACTTATATCATTGCATTTGTGGTGATTTTCTGATCAATTTACATATATAATGCACTCAGAACAGAGTTCGATTGGAAAATTTATTGCGTATGAAGCTCTGTGTCGAAGAATAATTATACGTATAAACATATGCGTATACATATACATATATAAACATATATAATATATTTATGTATATATAAATTTTAGAAATAAACATACGTTAGAATTTGAAAATTACTGTGCGATATAAAAAGAAATAAATCAGGAATGAATAGGAATTAAATGAAATGTTAACGTTATATGAACAAAAACATTATAGAGTAATAAACGGAATTAATTAAAAGGTTCAAGTCGTGTTATGGTAACAATATAAAATAAGAAATGGAATATAATAAATCCTAGCATTATATAAACGTAACATTATAAAATAGTTAATGGAAATTAATTGCAGGATAACGTTATATAAGTATAATATTATAAATTAATAAATACGATTAATTCACAAACCAAAATATGTTATTACTCACGCATATAAGACCCTGCTGGTCGGCCGAAGCATTGGCCAGGTCAACCTATACATGTTTTAAAAAATGTGTCCAGATGGTTGCTTTAACATATGGATTTTATCCGTTTTATTCCGATGAATAACGTGATTTCTAATCCTTATAAATAAACATGCAGGCTAGCCTTCAAACCCATATTTTTATGAATGGGCGCGAAATCCCTGTTACTTTTTTCTCCTCCAATTCTTCATAAAAAAAATATTTTTTATTTAGGCCTTCTAAACCACAAATTGGAAGAAGAAATTATAAATCTACAAAAGGGATTATACAAAGTTGGTTATTCGTATGAGGCAAGTTTTTAGGTTTGATTTCCTAGTTTTGTTAGTTTTATTTATTGATATAAATTTATAAATCCGTATAAATCCCAAATTGTGGATCCAAATATGTGTTAAAAAAGACTATGGATAATAGAACGAGATTTGAATCGAACTTGAAACTTGGAGAACTTTTTCCTGGTGAATGAGTTTAAATTGTATATGTTTCAGGATTATGATATATGATATCGTTAGATTCCCGTTGAAATAATTAAAAAGGACATTTGTATGTTTATACTAATTATGGAAATTATTTTATTCAAGTTATCCTTGTTAAGCTGTAAATCTTAAATAACAATGTTAAACATGTAAAATGAAATAAAATAAGGGAATTTAATATGTAAAACCTAATTTGGGAAATACACAATATCTATAATTGGTTGGTTGGAAAATAATATAATTCCACAAGGTGAAATGAACATAATCTATTATCTATTAAATTATTTGAAAGCACAATCTTCCCTAACGACTGTTCGATTCCAGATCTTTCAAAAATTCAAAAAGCTGCCACATGTACAACAATTTGATCCAACGGAAACCCTTACTTCTATTTTCTCTTTCTAACCTACGCCCTAGCCGTCCCTCTTCCTTTTTCTCAACTACATCGTAAGAAAATAACGCGTTGCCCAGCCACCAAATCTATTCTCCATCCGCCTTCCCTTCGCCATCGGCAAGCTGCGCTTTTGTCTTTCTTTCCACCCTGCCTGATGCACTGCGATTAACCCCAAATCTATCCCTACCTATCGCATCTCCATGTTTTACTCCACCTTTGAAACACCCCACCTCCGTTAATGTCACTCACAAAGGGATTGCCTTAATTTTGGAGGAGCATTATAGGTAAAAGGCACAGATAATTTATAAGACAGACATATATAAGCAGCGGAAAAATTAAATTTATTTCATTTGTGGTTCATAACAAAAACATTACAGCAAACTGTCTCAAAACAACTTCCAAATCATTACATCAGAATCTCTGTCTTGATTATAACATAAAGAAGCATAAAACAAAATAAAACTGCAAAAATTCCTAAGTAGTAGTTTGTTAAGCCATAGCCAAAGATAAGAGGTTCCAAGCTATACATCACAGAGTCTTCAAGCTTGGAAAGACGAATGGTCAAAATTAAGCTGAGCTATTCCCTCCCTGAGTACCTGAGGGGGGGAAGACAGAAGAAAAGAGAGCGAAAGAAAAATGGGCCAGACATAAGTCTGGTAGGTCCAGTGATTATTCAGTATGTAAACTGATAAGAGAACCATGACTTGAATAAGTTGGACACATGACAATGACAAGGAAATAAGGTAACATAGGATAAGGCAAGATAAATAGGGTAAGATAAATTAATCATACTATCGCACTCATATCCATATTTTCTACACCTACAAGATATTTCAACCATCATCATGAGTTCAAACCCAATGGTCCCTCTTTATTGATCGGCTCCTACTCGCACGCATTTACCACTTGTGTCATACGACCCCGCTCGATTGTAGATACCTGTGCTGATCCCACCATAGGGTGTATCAAATCCTATGGTGGCAACCCGACACGATTCAAGATGCACAGTGTATAACTACTGATGCCCAATGCATGCTTTTTCCACTCCGGAGTACGTGCACACCCGTACTCCGGCGGAACCTACACTAACGCACTAACCTCCATTGTTTTGATCGCTTATAATCAGCCCAGTAATCATGCCCCATCCTGCCTAGTTCATGGTACCATGATACATCTATGTGGGTTACTGCTGAAATGGGTCCCCGTTACTAGGTTTTTTAATCAACATGTTAAATTAGTTAAGCGTCCAAGTTAACCTAACCCCACCCATCAGTTTGGTTAACATGTTGTATTGGTTAAGTGTTTCCTTAATTAACTTAACCCTACCATTCCTGACTTAGATTTAACTTTTTCATTAGAGCACCAACCACTCACATTAGCCAGGTATTGTTGTAGTCACTGGATGTGCCGGTCGGGTCCGCGCTATTTTACACTGCAACTCAGTCTAACCTCGGGTTCTTTTGGGCTCGATGCGCTAACCTCCCACATTAGATATATATTGTTACGGTTGCTGGATGTGCCGGGCGGTTCCGGGCAGTCTTACACCGTAAATCAATCTAACCTCGGTTTAGGCATATTCGTCATTTCTAAATTTACATATTTACCTCTTTATATTTATATGTAAATTATTATCATTCAAGTCAATCCCCACTTTTCCTTTTAAATCAAGTTCATAAATTTTTTTTGTAGGTATAAAAATTTATACCACTTTATGCCATAAAGCATTTACATGTTTATGAGCCAAATACGCCAATTATATGTAATTTCAAGTTTTTCCCCAACGTTACCCCCGTTAAATGTTCGCATAAATCACATAAAATGTTAGGCTCGATACATAGCCTAACTTATACACAAAAGGAAAAAAAAGGAATATGTAATAATTCCAACATCATAAAAATATGAATATAAATACACATGTATCATATGAATTTGGCATAGAACAATATACATTTAATTATGAACTTGCAAATTTAGATCTATTCAACATGAATCATGAAATAGGGGTTTTACATAGAACTACATAAACTTAAAATTGGGCATGTAGTTGCGAACTTGTAAACTAGTTGGATCAAATCTAACATGAACCTAATCATATTAGCATGTAGTTTTGGTCATATATGTGATCATGGTTGAACTTGCATAAACATAGCAAAATTCCCAAGTTGTCATACAACATATAGGTGTCATTACCAAATCATACAACATGAAATGTCATCGCCAAATTATACAACATGGTATGTCATCGCCAAATTACACAATATGATATCCATCGCCAAATTATACAATATGGTATGTCATCGCCAAATTACACAATATGATATCCATCGCCAAATTATACAATATATGGATTCATTGCAAAGCATTTAACATTTATCATTAAATTACATACAACATGATCACAAATTTAACAAGATAACAGTCATAGTCTTAATCAATTCAGTTTTAACAAAAAGGATAGGCATAGATTTACATTAGGCGATGTTCTACATCCTGTTATTTAGTCACGATTCTAATATCATTTAGGTCTACATGATAACTGGACTTACAAAAAGGAGACTAGTCTTGTGTTCTAGGATCTGTATTCTGAATTTGAATAGCTCTCCTTTGTTGTACACATTGAATTCGCTTAGTTGAATTAGATTTGATTTGTAATTCCTAACTTTCTTCCTAGTTGAATGAGAATGGTGGCTACTCTAGGTTGAGTGTTGACAACATGACGGTCTTAGGAATATTTTTGTATGGCTTAGGATTTAGATTTAGGTTGCTTATATAGAAGTTTGATTTAATAGGAACTGTCAGATTAACCTAAAGCAAATCAAAGCCATTCGAACCTAAGAGAACCAACCAGAACTTGCCACACAAGCCCTAATGACACAGGAGATCATCACACAAAGAAAAACGTCAGATTTTAGATCTAACCCGAGGGGGAGGTTGACCCCCAGGTCGACCCCTGGGCCGACTTGTATGGGGGGAGGTCAACCCCCTGGTCGACCTCCTGGTCGACCTGGCCTTGGGCAGGAAAATTCCCACCCAGCCCGCTTCTGCTTCTGATTTCGAATTTTGAATTTTCTGAGCTTTAATTTGAGCTGTTTATTTAAATTCCCGAATCTTCTGAAGGTTATAACTCCTTCATACGGAGTCCGATTTACGCAAACTCGAACTCTATCTCAAGCAGAATTCCGAGACGAATGCAATGGCATAACCCATTTCCCTTAATTCTCACATTTGTAATTAATTATTCTTTAATTCATTACTATACTGTTTACAGAAAACACGGGGTGTTACATTCTCACCTCCTTAAAGGATTTCGTCCCCGAAATCTTCGAGTTAAGGAGAACGTATATCCTATCATCCAATCGTCCATCTATTCATCCATCAAACATAGGTGTCCATTGTCCTTAAAAAGACTTCTAATGCTTCATGATCATATGCATAGTGTGTGTACATGTCCTTATCTAATGCAAAATCAGGCGGTCTACTGATTCAGTTGACCTCCTTAATGCAAGTCATGTCGGTGCCATGAGTTCATTATGTATGCAATCATCCCTAATCATACTTTCTACATGAGTGCACAATCATTCATACAAATGCAACATCCACATGACAACACATCAAGTTTCAATCATATACAAGTACATATATGCATATGCAATATGAAAGTGATTGAGCCGATCTAAAACCTAATGTGTGTGTATATGCATCCACGAGCAACCACTTGCAACCATCAATTATAACATGTTTCAAATACATGTTTACATCCGTTGATTTTTACCTAAGGATCAAGAATAGTACTAAGGAAAAGATAGATACGAGCATGAACAAGCCTAAGGAAAAAGAGATCAAAGATGTACCCTCAAAAAGAAAAGGGTAGGTTGCGCGTATCTAGGGCTCAGTCTCCCAAGTCGCATCTTCCTCAACGTCTCTCCATTGAACTTTAACATGTTTGACTTCGCGTTTGCGTAGCTTTTTGACTTCTATACCTAAGATATGAGTTGGAACTCTTCTCACAGTCGCCTCTCGTTCTACTTCTACTTTCTCTAATATGCTTGGTTCCACCACTTCCGCAGACTCATGTAAGCACTTCCGTAGGTGAGAAACGAGAAAGACATTATGAACTCCAGCCAATCTTTCGGGCAGCTTTACTCTGTAAGCCATTTTTCCAATCCTTTCAATGATAGAAAACGACCCAACAAATCTTGGTGCCAACTTTCCTGCGGATCCGAAGCGAATGACGTTCCTCAAAGGAGATACTTTAAGGAAAACCCTATCTCCAACCTCAAATTCAAGGTCGGTCCTTTTATCTGTGTAGGACTTCTATTTATCTTGGGCAGTCTTCGTTCTTCTTCGTATCAAGTCCACTTTATCTGAAGTTTCTCTAGTCATATCTGGTCTAAGTATGAGCTTGTCTGTAGACTCCCACCAACAAGTTGGTGATCGGCATGGTCTTCCATATAAAGCTTCGAAGGGTGCTATGTCTATGGTAGCTTGGTAGCTATTATTGTAGGCAAACTCCACCGAAGGAAGATGATCCTCCCATGTTCCTCCAAAGTCAAGAATTCATAATCTCAAGAGGTCTTCTAATACTCTGTTAACCCTTTCCGTCTGACCATTGGTTTGGGCGTAATAGGCCGTGCTCAAGCATAGCTGTGTGCCTACAGCCTCTTGCAAGATTTTCCAAAACTCGCTCATAAAGATAGGATCTCGGTCGCTCACAGTACTGGAGGGTATCCCATGGAGCATGGAGTCGAACTATCTCTTTAAGGTAAATGGATGCTAAAGATGAGGCAGTCCTTCTACTTTTAACGGGTATAAAGTGAGCGCTTTTTGTGAGCCTGTCCACTATTACCTAAATACTGGTATTGCCCTTCTTGACCTAGGCAGCACATCAATAAAGTCCATTGAAATGCTTTTCCATTTCCATTGTGGGACCTCTAGAGGATGAAGCAAACCACTAGGCTTCTTTTGCTCCACCTTGACTTGCTGGAATATTAAACACTTAGAGACGAATTCAGCTACATCCCTCTTCATGCCATTTTAAAAGAAAACCTTTTTACGTCGTTATACATCTTGTCTCTGCCTAGGTGTATGGTCAACTTGGAATGGTGTGCCTCTTTGAGAACCTTCTTCAACAAATCCCTTTCTTATGGGGCGCATAGCCTTCCATCCCGCCACAACCAACCCTTATCATCGATGGAGTATCTATTGAGGTGACTAGAAGTCTCCCCCTAATTAGCTTATCCATCACATCAACTAGCCGAGGGTCTTCACGTTGCGAGGTTCCTATTGAGTCCAAAAGAGTAGGTCACACTTCTAGCGATGCTAACAAACCAGTCACATGATCGACGGAGGGTCTAAAGTCAAAATTGGCTATGTACTCCAAGCTCTGCCTTTCTACAAAAGAGAGCGCTTAAGGTCAGCTTCTTTCTACTCAAAGAATTTGCTACCACATTGCCCTTGCCAGGGGTATAGAAAATCTCGAAATCATAGGATGCCAAGAACTCCATTCAGCTTTGTTGCCTCAAGTTAAGATCTTTCTAGAGGAAAGGTACTTCAACGATTTATGGTCAGTATACAATTCAAACTTCTCACCTAGGAGATAATGGCGCCAAGACTTAAGCGCAAAGACGATGGCAGCCAACTCTAGATCGTGGGTTGGGTAGTTTTTCTCATGTACTTTCAACTGTCTGCCTCCATAAGCTACTACCTTCCCTTCTTGCATCAAGACAACACCTAGTTCCGTACCACGTGCATCCGTGTATACGGTAAACTTCTTGCTCCCATCCGGCAATGTCAGAACTGGGGCTGTTGTTAGAGCCCTCTTTAATCATTGGAAAGCGACACCGCAATCCAAATCCCAATTGAAAGTTAGGTTCTTCTTCGTTAACCTTGTAAGCGGAGCTGAGATTTTCGCAAAGTCTTTGATGAACTTTCAGTAAAATCCTGCTAGCCCGAGGAAGCTCCGGACATCGGTCGCATTCTGTGGAACCTTCCAATCTTGCACCGCAACTACTTTTGCGAGGTCCACGGCTAACTCTTCCTTGGATACCACATGTCCAAGAAATCTCACTTCTTCTCTCCAAAAATGGCATTTGGAGAATTTGTCTTTCAACTGGTGTGTTCGAAGAGTATCCATGACTTCTTTCAAATGCTGAGCATGCTCTTCCTCACTTTTTGAGAAAATCAAAATGTTATCTACGAAGACCACCACAAACTTATTAAGGAATTCTCTAAACACCCTGCTCGTCAAGTCAATGAAGTAAGCGGGTGCGTTTGTCAAGCCGAAAGGCATGACAAGCCATTCAAAGAAACCATCCGGGGTTCTGAATGCGGTCTTATCAATGCTGTCTTCAGCCACTCTTAGCTGATGGAACCCGGTAGCCAAATCTAGTTGGGAGAAAACAGACACACCTACAAGCTGATCGAACAAGTCATCTATTCTTGGAAGTGGGTGCCTATTCTTCTTGTTTAGCTCCCGATAGTCAACGCATAGGCGAAGCGAACCATCCTCTTTAGTTGCGAACACTACTAGAGCACCCCATTCGGAAATACTCCACCTTATAAACCCCTTCTCAAGCAACTCATTAACTTGCTTGCTGAGTTCTTTCCTCTCCCTTGGAGCCATGTGTCTAACAGGTAAAGCAATGGGTTTTGCATTATCAACGAGGTATATGCGGAAGTCTATCTCCCGCTTCGGAGGTAAGCCCTTCACCTCTTCAAACACATCCGAGTATTCATGGACTACTCTAACAGACTACAAGTTCTCAACAGACGCATCAAGAGAGTTTAGATAACTAAGCATAACAGAGTTCATGCGATTATAAGATATTTCGAGAGTGTTACCGATGTGAATCATGAGTCTAACCACTATCTTTTCACAATCGAGGATGGCACCATTTCTGGATAGCCAATCCATGCCTAGAACCAACCCATAGCCCGTGAAGCCTGAAACATAGGCATTACATCTAAACCCCACACTTAGTATAGAAATTTCCAAATCCAAACAAATCATTGACAAATAAGTTGAGCCCCCAATTGCATTTGAAACAACCAAGGGATCCTCTACTAAACTGGTGCCTAGGTGCAGAGATTCAACTAAAGAAGTAGATATAAAAGAGTCCGATGCGCCAGAATCAAAAAGTGTACGAACAGGATGATCAAAAAGATAAACTAAACTCTCAACAGAAACATTTCTACCTCGTTCTTGCGGAGGTGCCATGAGAGTGTGAACCTTCCCTCCAGAAGTAGATTCAGCTCTCTGCCCTTGCCCTTGTTTTCGTGGGCAGTCCCTAGCCATGTATCCAGTCTTGCCGCAATGGAAACAGCCACCCATCTTCCTCTTCTTCTTTCTGCAGTCCTTAACCAGATGTCCAGGAATGCCCCAAAAATTACACTTCCTCTTGTCACGGGGTAATTTGTGCTTCCCGCCTTTCTTGGAATCCGTCTTCTTGCTCTGTGATCCCTCCACTTTCTTTTCTTGAGGTACTTCTGCCTTTGTCTCTTTCTTGCCAACCTTATCTTCTTCTTGTAATAGTGCCATGTTTACCAGTCTCTCATAAGTCGCACCCATAGGTATATGGGACATAGCTACGCTGTGCAGTGGCTCACTTAATCCTTTAACAAAACAGAGAGCCTTCTTATGTGGAGTGTTCACTAACTCTAATCCGAACCTAGCCAGCTGGTTGAATTGGTTAACGTATTCCTTGACTGACATACTCCCCTGTTTGAGAGCTAAGAACTTCTCCATTTGTAGGCTTCGTTCAGCTTGTGAGAAGAATTTCATTTCAAACCTCATTCTGAAATCCATCCAAGTTTCAATTGGCCTTTCAGCGTTAGTAACTTCCCACCAATAGGAAGCTTCGTCTTGGAGCAACCATACCGCCAACTGTATCTTCTGCCTATCATCCACTTCGAAGATATCAAACAAATCCTCGGTTTCTTTGAGCCAGTTTCTTGCTTCCACGAAGGATTCATTTCCATTGAAGTTCTTTCCACCTATGGCTCGAAAGCCCCTACATATTTTTGAGAAAACATTTGCACGAGGAGGAGGAGGAACCGCGGCATCTTGGGGAGGAGGAACGTCTGCTGGGTCTGCGACATTAGCCCTAGCCTCTAGGTACCTTCTGAACTAGCAAGGTACCGGCATGCCCTCTGGAAGATTAAGATCCCCAGACATGCTGAAACGGAAAAGGAAAAATTCAAAACAAAGGATAGAAAGATAGTGCATATGGCTTTGGGGGATTATGCCTTTTTAAAATAAAACAACACTTTTTCTTGAAAATTGTTTCTTTATACTTCTTTTTTAAAAACAGTTTTCAAAATTTTTTATCTGGTCTGGTAAACCTTTGCTCTGATACCAAATGAAACACCCCACCTCCATTAAGGTCACTCATAAAGGGAATGCCTTAATTTTGGTGGAGCATTATAGGTAAAAGACACAGATAATTTACAAGACAGACATATATAAGCAGCAGAAAAACTAAATTTATTTCATTCGTGGTTCATAACAAAAACATTACAGTAAACTATCTCAAAACAACTTCCAAATCATTATATCAAAATCTTTGTCTTGATTATAACATAAAGAAGCATAAAACAAAATAAAACTGCATAAATCCCCAAGTAGTAGTGTGTCCAAAGCCATAGCCAAAGATAAGAGGTTCCAAGTTATACATCACAGAGTCTTCAAGCTTGGAAAGATGAACGGTCTAAATTAAGCTGAGTTATCCCCTCCCTGGGTACCTAAGGGGGGAAGACGGAAGAAAAGAGAGCAAAAGAAAAATGGGTCAGACATAAGTCTGGTAAGTCCAGTGATTATTCAGCATGTAAACTGATAAGAGAACCATGACTTGAATAAGCTAGACACAGGACAATAACAAGGAAATAAGGTAACATAGGATAAGGCAAGATAAACAGGGTAAGATAAACTAATCATACTATCACACTCATATCCATATTTTCTGCACCTACTAGATATTTCAACCATCATCATGAGTTCAAACCCAGTGATCCCACTTTACCGATCGGCTCCTACTCGCAAGCATTTACCACTTGTGTCATACGGCCCCGCTCGATTGTAAATACTTGTGTTGGTCCCACCACGGGGTGTATCAAATCCTGTGGTGGCACCCGACACGATTCATGATGCACAATGTATAACTACTGATGCCTAGTGCCTGCTTTTTCCACTCTAGATTACTTGCAGGTCCGTACTCCGTCGGAACCTACACTGATGCACCAACCGTCGTTGTTTTGACTGCTTATAATCATCCCAGTAATCGTGCCCCACCATGCCTAGTTCAGGGTACCATGATACATCTATGCGGGTTACTGCTGAAATGGGTCCCCGTTACTAGGGTTTTCTAATCAACATGTTAAATTGGTTAAGTGTCCAAGTGAACCTAACCCCACCCATCGGTTTAGTTAACATGTTGTATTGGTTAGGTGTTGCCTTAATTAACTTAACCCTACCATTCCTGACTTAGCCTTAACTCATTCATTAAAGCACCAACCACTCACATTGGACAGATATTGTAGCGGTCACTAGATGTGTCGGTCGGGTCCGGGCAGTTTTGCACCGCAACTCAGTCTAACCTCGGGTTCTTTTGGGCTCAATGCACTAACCTCCCACATTAGATATATATTATTATGGTTGTTGGATGTGCCGGGCGGTTCTGGGCAGTCTTACACCGTAAATCAATCTAACCTGGGGTTAGGCATTTTCGCTTTTCTAAATTTACATATTTACCTCTTTATATTTATATGTAAATTATTGTCATTCAAGTCAAGCCCCACTTTTCCTTTGAAATCAAGTTCATAATTTTTTTTAGGTATAAAAATTTATACCACTTTATGCCATAAAACATTTACATGTTTATGAGCCAAATATGCCAATTATATGTAATTTCAAGTTTTTCCCCAACGCTACCCCCGTTAAATGTTCGCATAAATCACATAAAATGTTAGGCTCGATACATAGCCTAACTTATACACAAAAGGGGAAAAAGAGGAGCATGTAATAATTCCAACATCATAAAAATATGAATATAACTACACATGTATCATATGAATTTGGCATAGAACAATATATATTTAATTATGAACTTGCAGATTTAGATCTATTCAACATGAATTAGGAAATAGGGGTTTTACATAGAACTAAATAAACTTAAAATTAGGCATGTAGTTGCAAACTTGCAAATTAGTTGGATCAAATCTAACATGAACCTAGTCATATTAGCATGTAGTTTTGGTCATATATGTGATCATGGTTGAACTTGCATAAACATCGCAAAATTCCCAAATTGTCATACAACATATAGGTGTCATTACTAAATCATACAACATGAAATGTCATCGCCAAATTCTACAACATGGTATGTCATTGCCAAATTACACAATACGATATCCATCACCAAATTATACAATATGGTATGCCATCGCCAAGTTACAGAATATGGTATCCATCGCCAAATTATACAATATATGGATTCATTGCAAAGCATCTAACATTTATCATTAAATTACATACAACATGATCACAAACTTAACATGATAACAATCATGGTCTTAATCAATTCAGTTTTAACAAAAAGGATAGGCATAGATTTATATTAGGCAGCGTTTGACATCCAGTTATTTATTCATGATTCTAATATCATTTAGGTCTAAATGATAACTGGACTTACAAAAAGGGGACTAGTCTTGTGTTCTGGGATATGTATTCTGAATTTGAATAGCTCTCCTTTGTTGTAGACATTGAATTCTCTTAGTTGAATTAGATTTGATTTGTAATTCCTAACTTGCTTCCTAGTTGAATGAGAATGGCGGCTACTCTAGGTTGAGTGTTGACAACATGACGGTCTTAGGAATATTTTTGTGTGGCTTAGGGTTTAGATTTAGGTAGCTTATATAGAAGTTTGATTTAATAGTAACCGTCAGATTAACCTAGAGCAAATCAAAGCCATTCAAACCTAAGAGAACTAACCAGAACTTGCCACACAAGCCCTAATGACACAACAGATCGTCACACAAAGAAAAACGTCGGATTTCAGATCTGACCCGAGGGGGAGGTCGACCCCCAGGTTGACTTGTATGGGGGGAGGTCGACCCCTTGGTTAACCTCCTATTCGACCTGGCCTTAGGCAGGAAAATTCCCACCCAACCTACTTCTGCTTCTGATTTTGAATTTTGAATTTTCTGAGCCTTAATCTGAGCTGTTTATTTAAATTCCTGAATCTTTTGAAGGTCATAACTCCTTCATATGGAGTCTGATTTATGCAAACTTAGACTCTATCTCAAGCAGAATTCCAAGATGAATGCAATGGCCTAACCCGTTTCCCTTAATTCTCACATTTGTAATTAATTATTCTTTAATTCGTTACTATAATTTTTACAGAAAACACGGGGTGTTACAACCTTTGAGCAACCGATGTCTTCACTTCCATGATTTTTCTATCTTCTATTGATGCCATAATGAAAGGTATGATTTTGTTATCTTCTATTTACCCCCAATTAGCTAACTTAATTTTGTTCCTCTTTGCTCCCCCACATTTTCGTAGGTACCTTCTATGATTAATGAAAAAAATCGCATTTCCATATTGTTCTCCAGCTACGAGGAACCGTTGTCATCGCTTTAATGATTTTTCTGTCTTCTACTGATGTCATACTAAAAGGTATGATTTTGCCATCTTCTATTTAATCCCACAGTAGATAACTTAATTATGTTCCTCTTTGTAGCTCTGCATTTTCTTAGGTACTTTCTATGATTGATGAAAAAAAAGCAATAGATTATCTTGCTAATGATTGGTGGTGTCAAATCATTTGATTACCATGCCGATTCACAACCCAATGCCAAATATTTGAGTAAGCTTTGCAAATTCTCATGTGCATGGTTTTCTTCCTTCAACGTTGATCATCTGTCTAATTAGTTTCCTTTTTTAGTTACTGTCTACTGCACTTTTTGTTTGTACTTGGATGGTATAAGGTCAACAAATATTTAGAATTTTGATAACTATCAAGCTTCGTAAACCTGGAAGATTCTTGCGGTGGCTTCACAATACCTGATCCTTATACTGAATAAATAGGGGTTCACATATGTGTACAAATCAATGGTTGAATTGTGAATATTTTCCTTCCAGTTGAGGAATGTTCACTTTGATTGAAATTTCTACACTACACAAGTCATATTAAATGTTTAGGATTTTTAGTCTCCACAATATCAATGTTTGTATATTGATGTTCATTGTGGTGATTGACTTGCAGTGTAGTTGAGTTGGTTTGAATATGTTTTCTATATTTTGGCCACATGAAATGTATTAATATTTTAAGAAGTGTAATGATGACTAAATCTGAAGCTTAAAGTCAATGGTACCAATTTAAAACTTTTGTGAATTGTTGTTGGTGACTAAATTCCAATTTTGATGAATTTGAAGTATTAAGTCGTGAGATAATAAGTTGACCATTGTATAGTTCATTCAATTCGCGATTAGCACTTCTTTATGTATAAACAATTTTAACCTTGATTTGAATTGAATATATATTGTACTATGAAACATGAGTTGCTAACTCTGTGTTCTCCGGCATTCACCCACTTCAGTTGCCCTTTCGTTTTTGGGATTCAGCGTGTAGTTTTCGTTTTTTATTTCTCCGTGAAATATCTTCGACTGCATGCGCTTTTGGTCTGTAAGCCAATTTTATATATCCTATATAGGGTCCTTTTTTGTTTCATCGGCGATGCATCTATATATGCCAAAAAAAGTTAAATCCTAGATTTTTAAAACAGTTGTATTTTAGTCGGAATTCCTAATCGATGTCACTAAAAGTTTCCTTAAGTTTCAATACTAAGCACATAATAAGCTACGTTAAATTTATGCTATAAGGAAAAGCAAGCTCCTGAATATAGCTTAATATATGTGAATATTTTCATGTTGTCTCTGCTGCAACAGAGTTTATAACTTCAATTCTTCTACTTAACTGTAGTTATGAAGTTCGACGAAAAACTAAATTGTTTAATCTTCGGCTAGGTATTCACTATACAGAAAACCTACAGGGCTGCATGCATCTTTTTGTTTCCCCATCAACGAAAGTTACCTTCACTGACAGAGGTGGAGAACTATAGCTTCTGATTTGATCTTGCTTGCCATTTATATCCAATGCACTAAATATTTGCTAAAGTTGAAATCTTTCTATATAGAGAATTTATTCCATATTTTTTTAGGAATTAATTTATTAATATAAATTCTGGTTTACGGGAAATGTATTCTTTAACTGCCTTTAAGAATTTGAATTATTACTACGGAAGTTCCTATTTTTATAGAATATCATTGACCATCTTTTCAAGAATTCATTCTTTTTTACATAGTTTGATTAATAGTTCGTTTGTATGGGTTCCTTAGTTTAGTTGATATATTTGTTCTACAAATTTTGCTATAATCGATATATTTAAGTTATGAATCAAAATTATTTGAACAAAGTCAGCGCATTTTTAAAGTAATTTAATTTATACATTAGGTATTTTGAGGGCATGTTTTTTGTTAGATTCAACAAATTGACAGCATAAATCAATTTAGTGAAAAAAAACACGCGGACTAATATTCTTCAGAGTAATGTTTTCATTGATACGACAAATTGATTAAATATTTTTTATTCTTCACTAATAAAGTTATATTTGGAGTAGGGTGAGATGTCTAATTTGTAAACTATAATATCCAGACTTTTCTACAATTTTAGATTTTAGGACCGTCAGTTACACATACACACACATATATATATATGTGTATGTATGTATGTATGTGTGTATATATATTTAAGTATGTATATATATACATACACACATACATATGCTGCATTTTTCCATAGTTTCAGTTGTCATGACTTATTTTTGTTTTGGTCTTTTCAGTGTTACGATTTTATGAATGATCTCGAGTTAAATGTCCATGTAAGATGTAAATAGTAGTGCAAAATGTCTTAATACTTCACATGATATGGAGGGGGTTACATTATCGAAGATTTGAATTTGTGTCATTGTTGCTCCTTTTTTGTTAAAACCTTATCCACTTTGCTACCTTTTAGGATTAAGAGTACTTATTTTAACATACGTTTCTAGATGAAAAATTTAGGTAGTACTATCATCTAATGCACAGGCTATATAAGATATTGACGTAAAATCATTTATAAATTACACTTGCATTATCCACCGGGTGAAGGCATATCCTACGCAAGTTTTCATTGACTAATATCCTTTAGAGAAATATTTTGGTTGATACTGCAGTTTGATTGAAGATTTACGGTTTTCTTTTAAATATTAAAGTTGTATTCAAAACATGATGAACATGATGAGATGTCTAATTTGTTAACTGATATCAAAAATTATTTGACATAATTGATTTTAGTACCTTAGGTTATTTTAAAACAACAATACTTACACTAATTTTTTCATAGTTCCAGTTGTTATGACTTATTTGTGTTTAAATATATTTAATGTTATATATAACAAGTTCTATGTCCATGTAAGATATGAAAGTGGTGCAAAGGGTTTATACTTTACATAATTTAAAGGAATTGCATTGCCAAGATTTGGATTTGTGTTGTGGTTTCTTTTATTGATAAAAACCTCATCCACTATACAACCTTTCAGGGTTAAGAATATTTATTTTATCATATTGTTCCATTGGAAAACTTAAGGTACTTATTTCATCATACGCACAAGCTGTATCATATAGTTTTCGATGACACTGTTTTTATCTTTAGAAAATCTATCTTTGGTTAAATTATCAATGCACAGACTTTATCTCTAAAACAATTGAAGTTGATAATTGTTTAAGGATCTAAAACAATTGAATTTGACATATTCGAAGAGATATCTAGAAAATATTTACTGTATTTGGAACCATTCATCATACTTTCTCTTTTCATTGTTTGACAAAAATGTTTATTTACTTTAAAGTTAAACCTCTCAAGTTTGGATTCCTGCTTTAATAGAAAAGTGAAATAATAGAAATTATATGCATCTAATCCTTTGGATTTAGATTTCAATTGTTTGAACTAGAAGATTCCATAATAATAATCTATCAATGAGACATTAGTTATAACATGATGAACGTAACATCAAAGTTTGAACTATTTGATTGAAATTATGGATGTATTCTTCGATTGCACAAACGTTTGTACGTGAGGCCATCCATATATGATTTGTAGCGACCCGGACTTTCCGACACTAATACATCTCATGCCCAAAACTCCAGTATCAAAAACCCAGAAAGCTAATAGAAAGAAGTTAGAGGATGAGAAGTAGAAAGAAATGTTATAATAGAAGAATAAGAAGATCAGATTCTCACAGCGGAATGGAAAAAATATAATAATCAATACTACTTTATAAAAAGAACTGTATATATATGATTACAACATCAGAGGATACATTAAGATCAATACAACACACAACGAAAATAAACCAGTACCACTAAATATATGGAATACGTCACGACTTCACCTCCTTTTCTGAAGCTCCAAGCGATTCCTAACCTGATAACATACTCGGTCTGACCCGAGCACATTTAAAGCAAAGCAAATTCACCCGGATCAGTCTGGAATACTTTCAGTGATAAATTCATAACACAAACAACTTGTTTAACTTTGGAAATCCTTTTGAAAGAAAAGGATAATAGTAAGACTAGTCCACACATAAACACGGATAGTTTTTACCTTACTATAACTGAAAACATTTTGAAATCAATATCATATTCTGATATTATAATAGTGTCTAAATACAAGTAAATAGAATCCAGCAGAACGCTTGCATCACATGCTCCATATATATAGCACACAATCAAAACTGCGGGCACTTATTGGAGATTGGATTCCGACTATGACAAGGTATGGAACCACCTGCCGATAGTGTATCTTTAGAGAGGAATACACTGGGTTCAACAAGAACGTCTTGCAACCCGGCCACACATGACCGACCACTCATTTCTCTTGAGTGTATCAAATATATTGTCATCTCACGGCTGCGCAGCTACCAGTTTTCCCAGGAGATACAGAAATGAAAGAAGTAACAAATATGAATATTCTCTAGATGGTGACAATACACCCTAATGGGTGCGACCCACATAGCAATGTTGCCTGCCCGATTTTTGTCATTTCCCGGTTGTCGAGGCTTGAGGTTATAATCGACTTTTGAAACATCTGGCCACCATTCATATCGTCCATACATGTCATCCAGGAACAGGATGAACCGAAGGCACTCTCCTGCTGCATCCAACATAGGAATCACCCCATGGATCAGCAGCGAGAAGTATTTGCAACCCGCAGATTCCAACCACGACAGAATCACAGTATATCTCTACTGATCAGCTAGAGATTGTAAGTAACTCTTCCATTTAATGAAGATCTATGGTCTTCAATGGCTCCATCTCGATCAGCGTCTTTGTCGTATTCATATTTATTGGTCGGAATGGTTTTCTAATATAAACTCGATCCCGGTCTTTCCGTACCAATACCATTGGGTCAGATTTTGATAGTTGGTTATTTGACTATCAAAATAAACAACCATAAAAATAAAACAGATCCATTGGTTTATACATAGCATTACTTGGCCATTTAAAATAATATATCAGTTATAATAATATTCTTAAATCATTTTATTTATATACTTGGAAAATTTTCTTAAACCCATATCCAATTTCTTGTTAACTATCATTCCAAAAACATTTGTTATAACATTACTTATCATCTACAATGTGGAAATCGATTCAACTTATCAGTGTGAAACAATCGTTACAAATCTCCTTTTGTTTTCATTATTTGAACTCAATAATCGTCGCTTATCCTTTTAGAATGAGCTCATTCTAAATCTCATTTCTTACTTTTGAAAGTGTCGTTATATTCTCACCAATCTCCTTTCATTTCTTTTATGGAAATATCATTTCACATCCTCAAACTCCTTTTATTTCCTTTTATATTTCTTTTATTACGGGGATATTATTTCATACCGTCAAGCCCCTTTTTATTTCCTTTTATTTTGGAATCTCATTATACGTATATTTGCACGTCCTTCAAATAACGTTACACTGTTATTTTCCCAAATAATTTACTCTAACATCCTCACCATTACGACCAATATCATCCTTTGATAATCCTAAAGTTGTTCAAGTTGGTACCTCTCAGACCTTGATCAACAACGTTCTTATCGTATGATATATATCAGTTGTAATACAAAAGCCGAGACTTATTTCCCATATCACAACAAATCCCATTTTATTTCCATCTTGACGAAATATCATCTCTACTTTTAAAATAACGGGTTTATATCGCATCTTCATAACTCATCTCATTTAACTACTCTGATTCGAACTTGGGTTTAAGTTTGATTTCCCATTTCTAATCTCCATTAGTTCCTAACCGTAAATTAGTCAGAAAATAATTCTCTAAATATTGACCCCGAAGGCCGAAACCAACATCAGATCAATATTCAGAAAATCAGTTATCCCAACTAATTCCCAGTTAAGCTCTAATTCTTTAATTGCCAACCTTGGCTTTTCCTTTATTCAAATGTCATTTCTAATAACTCGGTCTATTTATATATTCAAAAATACTTGGGTTTTAAAACTTTGTATAACTTGGACTCATAGAACCCCATTTAAATATAATTCAGTAAGAATCAAGTTAAAACTTCGATTTCACATTATAAATATTAAATTGCTTTGTTAACTATACACACAGCTTTAAACTTCATAAACTTTCCTTACTTGATTTTACAATCCAAATTATTACTTTAATTATTATTAAATGGCTGATAATCAAGATTCAATATTTAATAAAATAAAACTGGGTTACTTAACCATTAACTACTCTCTTTAAATTGATGAACTAATTAATTAAACAATTTCAATTAACTCCATTAACTTGTTAAACGTGATTAACCCGTTGGTCAATCGTTATTGATCTTTTCATTTAAATTAATTAATAACTAATTAATTAATCTAAATATTTCCATTCACTTTGATCAATATCAATATAAACCCCTTCTAACTGTTATGTAAATTCTGGCCACTTGAATTAGTGAAATACAATTGTTTACAAATCACTTAATAAGCATGTGCTTCGCGCACAGTAGATTTTAGTACCAAAACTGTGATATGTGGTTAAACCAATTAATGTATATATATGGTTGGTTTATTCCCTTTTCAGAAACTTCTTTTAAAATAATATATTTGAAAATATATATTCGGTTACAAAATGAATTTCATAACTTCATTTCTAGCGATTCACCTGATGGTGAATCAATCTTTGTAAAATGGTGTATATTTGGGCCATCTGCTATTTATTCTGTAATCAATACTACATATTGATTCAAAGCTCAACCACAATCAACAACCAACAGGGTTTTAAACTTAATGGGGTTATAAACAGTTCATATAAAATATGAAATAGCAACAGACTAAATATTTGAGGAATCCAGTTTGATTTCTCCTACCTGTTCTTCCCTACATCATAGATCAGCATATAATTTATAATAGCATATGATTTTTATTTGACGATAATATAATTCACATCTACCATATAAATCAACCATAGGCATTCAAGGCATCCAATCAACCAATGATTTAATCTAATTATATGAATTTAGCACATCCTAGCATTTCAGAAATGTATGAGAATTAACTCACCTTTGTTTCTGATTCAATGATGATTCCAGGTAGCTCATCTAGTCTTAAATGAGTGTTTAAAATTTATTTGACTTCCAGGTCCTTTCTAATCTCTTTGAATCAACTCAGCAACATGGTATTTAGGATAGCAATTCCATCGTTTTGGGTTTTTTTGCAGGGTTCTGACTGTATATGGACAAATTATAGTTATTACTACATCATATGGGAATTATAAAATTTTATTAATTAAATTTTTAATTATTCACATTTGTTTATTATTATTACAGTTTATTATTATTACCTTGATCCGTCATTATCGTTAATTCCCATCAGCCCGTGCGTCTTCTATTTGCATTTCCCCTATTTTTTTCACTTTTAAAATCGTAAGGCCCAGCCCTTAATATTTTTCAACCGGCCTCTTTCCATATCCTTTCTTCTTTGCAAGGACTCCAACATGTCACTCTTCCTTCCTGTACACACGAAACCACCCTGAACGTCTTCCCAGTTCTTTTATTCTTTTTCTTTTATAATTCCAACAAACTCTTCTTCTCCAAAAAGTTTGAACTGCTCCTCAAACCAAATGCCCATGTTCACTTCAAGCTCCCCTTCCTTTCCACTACAGAACGGAAAACATACACTACAGCTCATCACTCCACAACCACTTCTCCTCTGTTTTAAACACATACACTTCGCAACTCCCTATAGCCAACCGTCCTACTCTTCTTCCTTTAAACGGATGCCGCCACTTCTTCACGCACCCAATTCTCTCTCTGAATTCTTCTTCCCATCGCAAAGTGCCAGTATTCTTTTTATTATATTGCTTTTTTTAAACAAAAGCCACTGCTCTTCCGATCTTCACGCATCCTGTAGACAAAACATTCCCAGGTTCTCTTTTACTTCATTCTTCTCCCCTACTCCAACATATTCAACGCCTGCACCAACCCTGCACCAACCCTTCATTTCCTTTCCCATGCATTAACACCATTCTACACCACCTCTAATTTCCTTCAGCCTTTACCCCATACGAACAGGCAAAAGCGGACCCCTTCCTCTTATGCCCAGTTCAACGCAATTTTCCTTCCAATATTGTTTTCGTTACCGGCTACTCCTCTTCTTTTTACTATAGCTTTGGGTTCTTCTCCACTGCGTTCTTCGGCCACGCACGATACAACTACCGTAAAGAGAGGCATGCTGGAAATTTATATACACATGGTTCCCGTACGGCTTCTTGTTTCATATTTAAAATGAATCTGCTACTCTATTCCCTTCGAACCCGACCTGGAACCATACATCAGTACCCCAAACTGATCACGAATGTAAACGGACCCTTGCAACTCCATGTTGTCTTCTTTCCTTCAGCTTGCATGCGAACAACAAGACCTCCCCCCATACAAACTCTCCATCCAAACCATTCGCCAGCTGTAACATCTAAACCGCAACCACCTTCGAACTCCTTCCATCTCCTTCACGAACCACACCCCAATGCCACTGTGTATTCCACTGTCACCTCCCCCAAATCACTGACACCACCGTGCTCGGCTCTGCTTTCAACAACTAGCTGCACTTCGGTCTTAACACTTTTCTTTATTAATGAAGATGCTTGCGTGTTGTATATTAGAGTGGGAGTTTGGTTTCTTCAATGGATGAGGCTTCAGCTTTTTACGGGACAAAGAAAAAGAAAAGAAGTGTTGTGTTACAAATGGTGGAGGAGACTGAAAGCACCGTTTCATTTTAATATGTGCTTGCGTTTTCATTTGGTTAGTGAAGAGGGGTTTCAATTTTATTTTTGGAGGGACAACTCACGTTTTCCGCCATTTTTGAACAAAGAAGAAAAAGAATTTGGAGTAGCGGCCTCTTTTATAGGGAAGAATATGTGGTACTGAAGTAAACTTGGGTATCACGGGTTTGGGTGGTGTGAGAGCCAAGTACAGTATTTTGAATTGTTTAATTTTTAACTTCGTTCTCACGGTTTCAATTGTAGCTGTGACGATAGGTGGGGAAATTAGTCACTAGGGCGTACTCTTTTTTTTTCTTTTTACTATTTTTATCCTTTTTTTAGTATGGACAATCCTTGCATTGGAGATAACTATGTAACTACAAATGGACATGCACGGTCAATTTACGGTAATAAATTTAGTTTCGTTAATGTTGAGACCCGAACATGTCTGTCATGCCATCGCATACCTTTAAATATACAGTAAGTTTTTTGTTTAAGGTGTACTCTTTCATGTGTTTTAATTTATACGACCCCATAACTTAACATTGACCGTTAAATAAACGAACTGCCATACGCGAACTAAAAATAACAAGAATCGATACACCGCTATGTCTTAACATGCTGGATGCAATAAATTTAATTTTGTTGAAAACCGACTCCACTTGCATAAACGGTGCTATTTAGATCTCAATTTATCTATCGATTCACTTTTAAATTTCGTCTGCCGACAAAACAACTCTGTTTCACCCAAAACTGCAAAACTAACAATTATTAATTATATGCATTCCAATAAAACACATTTCGTTCAAAACGGATGTCATTTGGAAAAATAATTATTTATATGGCTTATGTAATACTGTAAAAATAAATTACAAAACAATTAAAAAAATAATAATAAATTATTATCGTCATATATACCCAAATAATATACAAATTCCAAATATAAATCAAAATGGAACTATAACCCAATATTTATAATTTCGTGTTAACGATATTCGAATGATATAGAAATTCCTATTTAAATTTATTAAATAAACGTTATCGTTTATTAACGATTTTCACAGCGACTATTTTAAAATTTGATTTGGACATAACTCGTAATATATAAGCCGAAATCTCGATTTTTCTCTTCCATTAGAAAATTATAATCAATATGATTCCAAAGTTTCCTGTTTAAAATAACTCCGATTTAAAACGGATTATCTATATTCAGTTAAAGTTCAAAACTCAATTATATGAACTACCATGCCATTTCGAGTTCGTTTTATATTAAATATAAATATAAACATTCAATCGTCGTTTACTTAACGAATTAAATATAAAAATCCGTTAATATTCCAATTAAAATATTTATAATAGATTTAAATATTCAAAATCAAATAGCCGAAAAATCCGGGTCGTTACATTCTTCCCTCCTTAAAGGAATTTCATCACCGAAATTATAAAGTAAGAAGAATGCTATGATCTTGGTTATTAAAATAATTCGTTTAAAACATTATCAAAAAGGATTCTAAGTTTCCAAAAAAATCAAAAAATTCGCCAGCAACTCCTCTGTATTGTTCGGTCCAAACAACTATAAATGCCACTCTGGGCCTCTCATATTGATCTAAAGAAAATAAAAGCCAAGCGGCTACGCATCCCAGGTATAAATAAATCATCAACCAAAATTTTTAAGGTTTACCTTTTTGTCGGGCAACTCAATTTCAATTTCGAAGAAAACCAAGTAACTGCTCTTCGTCTTTCAATCTGTGCTCCAAATCAGTGTAACCAAATCAACTCCATATCCTTTCGAAATCTGTAATTAACTCCACTTACAATGCAAGTAACAATATAGGGTAAAATAATTCATTTTCATTTCATATTGATTTCACACTAAAATTTATTTTCTATTTTTCAGTTCATTCTACTGTTGATGAATTCTTATATTCGATTAATCTAGCAACCAATAAACAAACAATTCACAATACACAATCACTTTAATCAAATCATTTCATTTTCCTTTTTAAATTTTTAATTAACTTGTCTTTAGTTAAATATTTAATTTCATATTAAAATCTTACCCATCAATTCTATAATTCAAATTCCCTTCTGG
Organism: Allium sativum; assembly: GCA_030737875.1. Lineage (NCBI taxonomy): Eukaryota > Viridiplantae > Streptophyta > Magnoliopsida > Asparagales > Amaryllidaceae > Allium > Allium sativum. The sequence continues at coordinate 572,099,416 of CM060922.1, forward strand.
TTTTATTTTACCATTCAAATTTATTACCCTTGAATCTTTATTTTAAAGATCCCAACTCATTCATTGGTCCTAAATCCATTTCAAATCCATATTTCGATCATACAATTCAGTTCCCCAGATATTTTATTCATAACTATCTCTTGCATATATTCCTTTCAAATTCGATATATTTGAATTTTATTTCAATTTATTCATGTAAAATCAAGCTCAAATCCATGTTTATGCAATATATCCCAAACATACAATCCAACAAATTCCCATTTATTCTGTTTGGATTCATTCACTTTTTATTTTACCCAACACAATTCATATTCTGGTTGGCTTGTCTCAATTCCAATTCAAAGAATTCATTTTAACTTATACAAGTTAAAATTAATTTTCATTTCATATTTGAAATGTTTCCAACTTCATGCAAGTTTTGAATTAAATAATAATTTGAGAAAAATATAAAGTTTACCTTCTTATATAAAATATATTGGGTCAAATAATATAAAAATAATTTTATATTCAAATTATAAGTACGCACTCTCGTAGATATATACACTCAACTCGATCTTCGGTATTACTAGCCCAATCTCTATTGGGTTACACCATAAAGCCAAGGTTATTCCTAAACTATTGCTCTGATACCAAATGTAGCAACCCGGAATTTCCGACGCTCGAATTCCGACACTAATACATCTCGTGCCCAAAACTCCAGTATCAAAAACCCAGAAAGCTAATAGAAAGAAGTTAGAGGATGAGAAGTAGAAAGAAAGAAATGTTAGAATAGAAGAATAAGAAGATCAGAGTCTTACAGCGGAATGGACAAAATATATTAATCAATACTACTTTATAAAAAGAACTGTATGTATATGATTACAACATCAGAGCATACATTCAGATCAATACAACACACAGCGGAAATAAACCAGTACCACTAAATACATGGAATACGTCTCAACTTCACCTCCTTTTCTGAAGCTCCAAGCGATTCCTAACCTGATAACATACTCGGTCTGACCCGAGCACATTTGAAGCAAAGTAAAATTCACCCGGATCAATCTGGAATACTTTCAGTGATAAATTCATAACACAAACAACTTGTTTAACTTTGGAAATCCTTTTGAAAGAAAAGGATAATACTAAGACCAGTCCACACATAAACACGGACGGTTTTTACCTTACTATAATCCAAAACATTTTGAAATCAATATCATATTCTGATATTATAATAGTGTCTAAATACAAGTAAATAGAATCTAGCAGAACGCTTGCATCTCACGCTCCACATATATAGTATACAATTAAAACTGCGGGCACTTATTGGAGATTGGATTTCAACTATGACAAGGTATGGAACCACCTGCCGATGGTGTATATCTAGAGAGGAATACACTGGGTTCAACAAGAACGTCTTGCAACCCGGCCACACATGACCGACCACTCATTTCTCTTGAGTGTATCGAATATATTGTCACCTCATGGCTGCGCAGCTACCGTTTTTCCCGGGAGATACAAAAATTAAAGAAGTAACAAATATGAATATTCTCTAGATGGTGACAGTACACCCTAATGGGTGCGACCCACATAGTCATGCTGCCTACCCGATTTTTGTCATTTCCTGGTTGTCGAGGCTTGAGGTTATAATCGACTTTTGAAACATCTGGCCACCATTCATATCATCCTCACACGTCATCCATGAATAGGATGGATCGAAGATACTCTCCTATTGCATCCAACATAGGAATCACCCCATGGATCAGGAGCGAGAAGTCCTTGCAACCCATAGATTCCAACCACAACAGAATCACAGTATATATCTAGGGATCAGCCAGAGATTGTAAGTAACTCTTCCGTTTCACGAAGATCTATGGTCTTCAATTACTTCATCTTGATCCGCGTCTTTGTCATATTCGTATTTATTGGTCGGAATGGTTTTCGGATATAAACTCGATCCTGGTCTTTCCGTACCAATACCGTTGGGTCAGATTTTGATAGTTGGTTATTTGACTATCAAAATAAACAACCATAAAAATAAAACAGATCCATTGGTTTATATACAAAATCACTTGGCCATTTAAAATAATATATTAGTTATAATATATTAATATTCTTAAACCATTTTATTTATATACTTGGAAAATTTTCTTAAACCCATATCCAATTTCTTGTTAACTATCATTTCAAAAACATTTGTCATAACATTACTTATCATCTATAATGTGGAAATCGATTTAACTTATCAGCGTGAAACAATCGTTACGAATCTCCTTTTGTTTTTATTATTTGAACTCAATAATCGTCGCTTATCCTTTTAGAATGAACTCATTCTAAATCTCATTTCTTACTTTTGAAGGTGTCGTTATATTCTCACCAATCTCCTTTCATTTCTTTTATGGAAATATCATTTCACATACCCAAGCTCCTTTTATTTCCTTTTATATTTCTTTTATTATGGGGATATTATTTCATACGGTCAAGCCCCTTTTTATTTCCTTTTATTTTGGAATCTTATTATACGTATATTTCCACGTCCTTCAAATAATGTTACACTGTTATTTTCCCAAACTATTTACTCTAACATCCTCACCATTGCAACCAATATCATCCTTTGATAATCCTGAAGTTGTTCAAGTTGGGGTATTTTAATTACCTCTTAGACCTTGATCAACAACATTCTTATCGTAAGATATATATCAGTTGTAATACAAAAACTAATACTTATTTCCCATATCACAACAAATCCCATTTTAATTCCATCTTGACGAAATATCATCTCTTCTTTTAAAATAACGGGTTTATATCGCATCTTCATAACTCATCTCGTTTAACTACTCTGATTCGAACTTAGGTTTAAGGTTGATTTCCCATTTCTAATCTCCATTAGTTCCTAACTGTAAATTTGTCAGAAAATAATTCTCTAAATATTGACCCCGAAGGCCGAAACCAACATCAGATCAATATTCAAAAAATCAGTAATCCCAACTAATTCCCAGCTAAGTTCTAATTCTTTAATTGCCAACCTTGGCTTTTCCTTTATTCAAATGTCATTTCTAATAACTCGGTCTATTTATATATTAAAAAATACTTGGGTTTTAAAACTTTGTATAACTTGGATTCACAGAACCCCATTTAAATATAATTCAGTAAGAATCAAGTTTAAACTTCGATATCACATTATATATATTAAATTGCTTTATTAACTATAAATACGGCTTTAAACTTCATAAACTTTCCTTACTTTATTTTACATTCAAAATTATTACTTTAGTCATTATTAAATGGCTGATAATCAAGATTCAATATTTAATAAAATAAAACTGGGTTACTTAACCATTAACTACTCTCTTTAAATTGATGAACTAATTTATTAAACAATTTCAATTAACTCCGTTAACTTGTTAAACGTGATTAACCCGTTGGTCAATCTTCATTGATCTTTTCATTTAAATTAATTAATAACTAATTAATTAATCTAAATAATTCCATTCACTTTGATCAATATCAATTATAAACCCCTTCTAACTGTTACGTAAATTCTGGCCACTTGAATTTGTGAAATACAATTGTTTACAAATCACTTGATAAGCATGTGCTTCGCGCACGGTAGATTTTGGTACCAAAACTGTGATTTGTGGTTAAACCAATTAACGTATATATATGGTTGGTTTATTCCCTTTTTAGAAATTTCTTTTAAAATAATATATTTGAAAATGTATATTCGATTATAAAATGAATTTCATAACTTCATTTCTAGCGATTCACCCGATGGTGAATCAATCTTTGTAAAACGGTGTATATTTGGGCCATCTGCTATTTATTCTGTAATCAATACTATATATTGATTCAAAGCTCAACCACAATCAACAACCAACATGGTTTTAAAGTTAATGGGGTTTTAAACAGTTCATATAAAATATGAAATAACAGCAGACTAAATATTTGAGGAATCCAGTTTGATTCCTCCTACCCGTTCTTCCCTGTATCATAGATCAGCATATAATTTATAACATCATATGATTTTAATTTGACGATAATATAATTCACATCAACCATATATGACACGACCCGAAAATCTGAGTTATCTGAGTTGACTAAATACAACCCACGTCCAACCCAAATAACACAGAAATACGAACCATTAATAGATAGAAGATAGAGGATGAGAAATAGAAAGAAAGAAATATTAGAATAGAAGAAAAACGAAGATCACAAACTCACAGCGGAACGAATGAAATATATTATATAACATAACTTTTGAAATACAAATCAGTAACTTTATATACATACCATCATCAGAGCACAACAGTCATTTCTGGAACAGTTATACACACTTGTTTCCAGATACAACATAGTACACAGCGGAAATACGATAATCTACAGCTAACTGGTGAAGCCTCCTGCTTCCAGCTACTCCAAATGAATCTGTGAAATCCCGACTACTTGACTGCCCGTACAAATTTGGGCACCCAAGAGTTTAGGGAAAAACAAAACAAAATAAACTCTGGGTCAGTCATGGGACTGGTGTGAGTAAACTCCAACCACTTGTTTAACTTTCAAAATCCTTACGAAAGAAAAGATAATAGTAAGACCAGCCCACACATAAACATGGACGGTTTTTACCTTACTATAACCCAAAACACTTTGATATCAAATCCAATGATATTATAATAATGTCTACATCAAATAAATAACCTAATAGCAGAACGCTTGCATCTCACGCTCTACATATACAGTGTAAAATCAAAAACCGCATGGCGCTTATTGGAGATTGGATTTCTAACATGACAAGGTATGGAACCACCTTCCGCTAGTGCATCTCTAGAGAGGAATACACTGGGTTCAACAAGAACATCTTGTAATCCGGCCCACACATGACCGACCACTCATTTCGCTTGAGTGTATCGAATGTATATCACCAACGGTTGGGATCAGCAACCGTCTCCCGACTGGGACAGCATCGAATAGAATAAGAAATTAAATTAACCTCTAGATAGGTGATTATACACCCTAATGGGTGCGACCCACATAGCCATGCTGCCTGCCCGATTTTTGTCCTTTCCCGGTTGTTGAGGCCTGAGGCTACGAATACTTACCATTCATTGATAGCACAATCACTTTGAATGCCACATTGTCAGATCCGTTAATCACTAGTTGAGTTTGCACAAATATTCTGGATGTTATGCTAAGGGAATAAATCCGTTGCAACCATATATATTCATACCGACCAACCCATTTGATCATTGGAAATACTCTGTCAGACATTCATCCATATGCGTTCGTTCTGGGACTGAACGAAACCAAAGGCACTATTTCTATTTAATAGAAAGAGTCCTTGCACTTTACTCCGTCTTCAATATATTCAGCATACTTGGTTCGCAACGCTTATGCCGATACGGAGTGGTTCTTCGGATAATAATCCAACCGGTCTCTCCATATTGACAACGATGGTCAAAACTTCGATAGTCTGTGATTTAACTATCGAATAAAAACAAGTGTTCATCCAACATATCAAACAAATCACTGGGCTCTTTAATTAATATTCATTAATTAAATCACTTCTCCATTTTCTCTATCAATATTTGTTAACCAAATATTTTCAATAACCATATTGGCCCTTTTCGCTATTTGGAAAACATTTCCCAATATCAACTTCTTTTATTTTCTATATATTAGAAAATATCTCTATTTGCAATTGGAAACAATTCCAATCACTTATCTCTATCCCGACTATTTTAATTATACTCAGGAAATATTTACTTGTTATATTTCCAAAATTCCATCACTTGGGTTTAAAACGAATGTTGTGTAAAACATCGTTACAACAACCCAAATATATTTTCTTCAACTAACTCTTTTTCAAACACTTCTCTTCGAGACTGGATCTCGCTATTTATCCATTAAAAATGAAATCAATCAAGTTGGGGTAAAATTACCTCTCAGACCTTAACTGAAAACATCCTTAACTTCAAAACGGCAAAACCACTTACCTCGAATAAACACACTATACAATCCAATTGTTCATTTTTAAAACATGTATAAAGTTCGCTTTCTATTTCTAATTTATAGATTTCCTTTTTTTGTTTACAATATTCGATTTTTATATTCACTTACCTATCGAATTCTATACGTCGATACAATGATTTCTAACTATCAAGATATCTTAAAAAATATTCTAACTCCTTAAATTTCCGGAAAATTTCGCCATAACCTCCCCTGTATCGGGAGCATCGGGAAATTTCAAATAGCTTCCCCGGTCCTTCTAATCTCAAAAAGAAAAAGAAAAAGCCAAGCGGCTTGCCGATACGGCGCATAAAATCTCATATATGAATTAAACATGTACCTTTTCGTCGAGCACATAAATTTAAATCTTTATATACTTCATATCAAACCTGCTTACACATGTTCACCTGTTTTCCATTCAGTTTAACTCAATCCAATCGTTTGAATTCAGTTTCGCTCATTTATTCTTTAATTAGCTATTTTGCCTATTTCACTTCTTTGTTTGAACATAACACGTTCAAATAAAATGTTTAACTTGCTCACAACCAAATTGAATTTCAATTTCAATTCTAGTTTCCTTTTTGATTTCGAATATAAATTTTCAAATCGAATTTACTTATTCAAACCCCAATATCCATTCGAAATCTCCTTAACTAATTTCTATTCAATTTAGTTAATTCTATTCAATAAATCAAAAATCTGGTTTCTGTTTCAAAAATCATATTCATTTACACAACTTGAATTCGCATATATTTTACAACTCAACTCTGAAATTTTCTAAATAGAAACTTCGGATTTTTACATGCTTAAAATCCTTTTATAACATTAGATAAACCGTTATGGTTTCAAAACGATTCTGGCGCTGCTTTTCTGAAAATTTGATTTTGATATAACTCAAAATCTATTTGACAAAATCCAGATTTTTCTCTTCCATTAGAAAACTATTATCAAATCGGTCCGGACGTTTCTTGTTTCGAAGAATTCCGACTTCAATTGCGTTCTGTATACTCAATTGAAGTTTGAATCGCCAATTTACGAACTGCATCGCTGCGGCGAGTTCGTTTTAATTATATTTATATATATAAATTTTTAAACTTCGTTAAATGAATTCAACTCCCTTCTAATATATATATATATATATATATATTCCAAATTCCATTTGAATCTTTACATTTCAAATTCCATAGTTTTAAATCCTGTATTCAAATCCCATTTGAAATCCTTTATTCGAATTCCATTTCAAATCCTTTATTCGAATTCCATTTCAAATCCTCTATTTAATTTCCACCTTAATTCAACTCCTTTTTGAATTTCTATATTTGAAATTCATACTTGAATTTAAATATCCAAACTCCATTTAAATTTCTATTTGAAATTCTAAATGTTTCAAATTCCATTTTTCTCTTATTTGAAACTCCCAATATTTCAAATTACATTTTCTTTTCTTTGAAATTCCATTTTTGAATTTCCTTTATTCCAATCCCATTTGAATTCCTTTAAATTCAAATTTTATTTCAATTCCCTTGAATTCAAATTCTATTTCAAAACTATTTGGATTTCCTATTTTTGAAATCCTATTTCAATCCTACTTTGAAATCCTATTTTCAAAGTTTATTTCAAATTCTATTTTGAAATTCTATATTCAAATTTCTACTTGAATTTCTATATTCAATTCCATGTTCAAATTCAATACTTGAATTTCTATTTCAAATCTCTATTCAAATTTCATATTTCAATTCTTCTTTGGAATTCTATATTTCAAATCCTATTCAATTCTTCTTTGAAATTCTATATTTCAAAGTCTGTTTCTATTTGAATTCTTATATCCAATTTCTTTAAACAAGTCTCGACTTCAATTCCTTTTGAAATCGATATTTCTATTTTTCTTTGAAGATAGATTTCCCATTCCAATTTCACACTTGTATTTCTATTTCTGAATTATCAAATGATAATTCTTTTCACTTTATTTATAACTTCGTTATAAAAGAACTATTTATAAACTTCGTTTATAAAGGAACTACTTGTTTTATTTTTATTCCATTTAAAATTCAAATTCTATTTAAAAGTAGAATTTTTCCTTTTTAAATCTCAAATATCCTTCCACGATATTTTAAATAAATTAACACTTAGCCCAGTGATATTTAAAACAATCAAATCACCAAATTTTCAATCATTTTATTTTTAACACATCATATATGGAAAATATATATGAAACCAAACAAACAATAGATAAAATATTTTTTTGAGGAATCCAGTTGGATTCCTCCAACCTGTTTTCCTGCATCCACAGATGTTAGCACATAAATAATACCCATTCTGCTTCGTGGCAGAATATCGTGGTATAGAAGGTCATCCACTATCATAGCGTGGGGCGTATAGGGTAATCATCCGCTATGAAACTGCGGGCATCCGCTAATGAAACTGCGGGAATCCAACCAATCAATCAACCCAATATATATATATATATATATATAGCCTAAATAACTAATATATATAAAACAACCAGAAAACATTCACACAAGTAACAGACAATTATTTTTAATGAGATAAAAATAATTCTAAAGGTGAGTGAGATTTACTCACCTGGTTTTCGTTTATTGAATATCCATTTAAAATTCCTTATCGTTTTGGCCTTGAATCCAGTTAAATCATTTCATACCTACAATGATTTATTTTTATTGATAAATCGATTATTTATTTAGATTAACTTATTATAAATAAATAAAAACAAATAATTCTAAGAATTTTTAAATTACTAAACAACGTATACCTTGTTGTCTCCGCATATCACTCGACCAATTACCAACAACTCGGCCATCGATGACATCAGCCCCAAAACTGACTTCGACATTTCGTCGAACAACTCACAGTCAAGCTGCTATTTCCTACTAACACTCATTGTCAAAGCCTACTACCCGTTGCACCATCTACATTAGTCTTACTGCCATTCCTGTCTGGTCATCAACACGTTCAAATCCAACCAAAACAGCTACTACCGAATACTGCTCCTCCTGACCTCACACACTACTGTCGCTCCTCCTCAGAAAAATCGCACTCCGGAAAACCAAATCAAGCTCAGCCCAAAAATCCATTGTATCGATTTCCTACTTGAAACCCTTGAAAGACTCAACCACCAACGCTCCTAAACTTGCCACTGTCGCACCCCCAGATCGACTTTACCCAGTAGTCATCTACCAGCGTCGACCCCTTCCCCTACATCGCAGTGCCTTATCCGAACCGCACCCCTAAAAGCTCCTCTATACGCGATCGCCTCCGGGTTGAGAGAAGTTCCAGGGCTTTCGTGATGAAGTCGCGATTTCCAATTTCTTTTTTATTCGGAGGATTTGGTTTTTTTCCGATTTACTGGGAAAAAGAATGAGGTATTGGCTTTTGAAGTGATACGCTGGTCTGAGAATTGTGAAGTAACGAAGTCAAGGACATTGTTATATAGGAGCGACTAGCAGACAATACGTACTGAGGTCATTAAATGGATATTTTACTTTGTATAGAAGCTGGGAAGCAGAAGTTGGTGCTCGAGAACTTAGGTCGGCGTAGGTGAAAGAAAAACATGTCGGTTGATGTTTATACTGAAAGGATTTTGATTAGATTTGTTTTTAATAAAATAACACAAATGTCTCGTGTCCCTTAACTTGTAAATCCCAAACCCTTATTTAGTTATAACGACCGACGCTTCCATGTTATACCGCTGTTTTGAACTCAACGAATTCGATTTTGAAATTTTAGTTTGAACGAAATAACCATACTAAATTGATATAATTCAATTTGAACAGCATCATGATAATAAATGATTTTTATTATCGTTTATATTTAAATGAAATTTATATATATCTATAGAATTGTTTTTGATTTAATTATAACTGTGAATTCAGTTATTATCGTTTCGTATTACGATATCTAATATTTTCGATATTAATTTGTATATTGATTATTTAACCAATAAATATCCATTTATTATTCCAAATAAATATTTACAATAATCATTAAATATTAAATGGCTAAAATTTCGGGACGTTACATTCCTTACCCCTTAAAAGAATTTCGTCCCCGAAATTACTAAGGTAGGGAAAATGCTACTAACTCATTTACTTTTCAAAATTCATCTATGTTAAAACTCAACATTTCAATTTCTACAAATTTTAGTTCTACCAAAACTTTTGGTTTTCATTTATTTACTTCGATCCATTTAACTTGTTTAAGTTAAATTTAAATGTCAGAATTCAAATACCCGGGTTTTTATTTCAAAACAATATTGAAATCCTATATACATATATATTCATTACTATCTCAAATTCAAAACATCTAAATTTCAAACCGCTTGTTTTCTTTCAAACAAATTTCCCTCAAAAGCTTTTCTAAGGTAGCAATCCATCACTTAGAAACTCGAAAATGAACACTGATGGTGCTGCAGTCATCATCAGAATTATTTTCCAGCCACTGAAGTGAGTTCAGTGCTTTATCACTTTCAAAAATCCATTCAATATGATTTTATTCAAAATCTTCCCAAAACAGGGCTATATTATTTTAATATACTTTAGAAAATATTTTTCAAACACCCAGGATTTAAATTCCAGTTCTGGTTTCAATCCAATTTTATTTCATCTCATTTGGATTCACAAATTTTATTTGGTTATCCATAACCATTTCAATTCTTATAATCACATCTGATGATAACAATAGCAACCAACTCATCCATATATAAATAATTCTAGAAAATTATTTATCTTTTATATCAAAATATCCTTTTGGGTAAAATTATTTCATTTACCTTCTTTAAAACAATACTGTGTCGAATTTCTCTGTTCAAGTGTTTAGAAATCCCTATCGACTTCGTGACGTCCCACGATTCGACCAGAATTCATAAACCACTCACAGACTAGCCAACACAATATAAAACAATTTTTATATTAATAACAAATACGCGCTCTCGTATTATACACTCAACTCATTCTAGGGCACCGCTGACCCTATCTCTAATGAGCACATTTCCACCAAAGCCTAGGTATTCGCTCAACCTAAGCTCTGATACCAACTGAAACGACCCGCAATCTGAGTTATCTGAGTTGACTAAATACAACCCACGTCCAACCCAAATAACACAGAAATACGAACCATTAATAGAAAGAAGATAGAGGATGAGAAATAGAAAGAAAGAAATATTAGAATAGAAGAAAAACGAAGATCACAAACTCACAGCAGAACGAATGAAATATATTATATAACATAACTTTTGAAATACAAATCAGTAACTTTATATACATACCATCATCAGAGCACAACAGTCATTTCTGGAACAGTTATACACACCTGTTTCCAGATACAACATAGTACACAGTGGAAATACGATAATCTACAGCTAACAGGTGAAGCCTCCTGCTTCCAGCTACTCCAAATGAATCTGTGAAATCCCGACTACTTGACTGCCCGTACAAATTTGGGCACCCAAGAGTTTAGGGAAAAAGAAAACAAAATAAACTCTGGGTCAGTCATGGGACTGGTGTGAGTAAACTCCAACCACTTGTTTAACTTTCAAAATCCTTACGAAAGAAAAGATAATAGTAAGACCAGCCCACACATAAACATGGACGGTTTTTACCTTACTATAACCCAAAACACTTTGATATCAAATCCAATGATATTATAATAATGTCTACATCAAATAAATAACCTAATAGCAGAACGCTTGCATCTCACGCTCTACATATACAGTGTAAAATCAAAAACCGCATGGCGCTTATTGGAGATTGGATTTCTAACATGACAAGGTATGGAACCACCTTCCGCTAGTGCATCTCTAGAGAGGAATACACTGGGTTCAACAAGAACATCTTGTAACCCGGCCCACACATGACCGACCACTCATTTCGCTTGAGTGTATCGAATGTATATCACCAACGGTTGGGATCAGCAACCGTCTCCCGACTGGGACAGCATCGAATAGAATAAGAAATTAAATGAACCTCTAGATAGGTGATTATACACCCTAATGGGTGCGACCCACATAGCCATGCTGCCTGCACGATTTTTGTCCTTTCCCAGTTGTTGAGGCCTGAGGCTACGAATACTTACCATTCATTGATAGCACAATCACTTTGAATGCCACATTGTCAGATCCGTTAATCACTAGTTGAGTTTGCACAAATATTCTGGATGTTATGCTAAGGGAATAAATCCGTTGCAACCATATATATTCATACCGACCAACCCATTTGATCATTGGAAATACTCTGTCAGACATTCATCCATATGCGTTCGTTCTGGGACTGAACGAAACCAAAGGCACTATTTCTATTTAATAGAAAGAGTCCTTGCACTTTACTCCGTCTTCAATATATTCAGCATACTTGGTTCGCAACGCTTATGCCGATACGGAGTGGTTCTTCGGATAATAATCCAACCGGTCTCTCCATATTGACAACGATGGTCAAAACTTCGATAGTCTGTGATTTAACTATCGAATAAAAACAAGTGTTCATCCAACATATCAAACAAATCACTGGGCTCTTTAATTAATATTCATTAATTAAATCACTTCTCCATTTTCTCTATCAATATTTGTTAACCAAATATTTTCAATAACCATATTGGCCCTTTTCGCTATTTGGAAAACATTTCCCAATATCAACTTCTTTTATTTTCTATATATTAGAAAATATCTCTATTTGCAATTGGAAACAATTCCAATCACTTATCTCTATCCCGGCTATTTTAATTATACTCAGGAAATATTTACTTGTTATATTTCCAAAATTCCATCACTTGGGTTTAAAACGAATGTTGTGTAAAACATCGTTACAACAACCCAAATATATTTTCTTCAACTAACTCTTTTTCAAACACTTCTCTTCGAGACTGGATCTCGCTATTTATCCATTAAAAATGAAATCAATCAAGTTAGGGTAAAATTACCTCTCAGACCTTAACTGAAAACATCCTCAACTTCAAAACGGCAAAACCACTTACCTCGAATAAACACACTATACAATCCAATTGTTCATTTTTAAAACATGTATAAAGTTCGCTTTCTATTTCTAATTTATAGATTTCCTTTTTTTGTTTACAATATTCGATTTTTATATTCACTTACCTATCGAATTCTATACGTCGATACAATGATTTCTAACTATCAAGATATCTTAAAAAATATTCTAACTCCTTAAATTTCCGAAAAATTTCTCCATAACCTCCCCTGTATCGGGAGCATCGGGAAATTTCAAATAGCTTCCCCGGTCCTTCTAATCTCAAAAAGAAAAAGAAAAGCCAAGCGGCTTGCCGATACGGCGCATAAAATCTCATATATGAATTAAACATGTACCTTTTCGTCGAGCACATAAATTTAAATCTTTATATACTTCATATCAAACCTGCTTACACATGTTCACCTATTTTCCATTCAGTTTAACTCAATCCAATAGTTTGAATTCAGTTTCGCTCATTTATTCTTTAATTAGCTATTTTGCCTATTTCACTTCTTTGTTTGAACATAACACGTTCAAATAAAATGTTTAACTTGCTCACAACCAAATTGAATTTCAATTTCAATTCTAGTTTCCTTTTTGATTTCGAATATAAATTTTCAAATCAAATTTACTTATTCAAACCCCAATATCCATTCGAAATCTCCTTAACTAATTTCTATTCAATTTAGTTAATTCTATTCAATAAATCAAAAATCTGGTTTCTGTTTCAAAAATCATATTCATTTACACAACTTGAATTCGCATATATTTTACAACTCAACTCTGAAATTTTCTAAATAGAAACTTCGGATTTTTACCTGCTTAAAATCCTTTTATAACATTAGATAAACCGTTATGGTTTCAAAACGATTCTGGCGCTGCTTTTCTGAAAATTTGATTTTGATATAACTCAAAATCTATTTGACAAAATCCAGATTTTTCTCTTCCATTAGAAAACTATTATCAAATCGGTCCGGACGTTTCTTGTTTCGAAGAATTCCGACTTCAATTGCGTTCTGTATACTCAATTGAAGTTCGAATCGCCAATTTACGAACTGCATCGCTGCGGCGAGTTCGTTTTAATTATATTTATATATATAAATTTTTAAACTTCGTTAAATGAATTCAACTCCCTTCTAATATATATATATATATATATATATATATATTCCAAATTCCATTTGAATCTTTACATTTCAAATTCCATAGTTTTAAATCCTGTATTCAAATCCCATTTGAAATCCTTTATTCGAATTCCATTTCAAATCCTTTATTCGAATTCCATTTCAAATCCTCTATTTAATTTCCACCTTAATTTAACTCCTTTTTGAATTTCTATATTTGAAATTCATACTTGAATTTAAATATCCAAACTCCATTTAAATTTCTATTTGAAATTCTAAATGTTTCAAATTCCATTTTTCTCTTATTTGAAACTCCCAATATTTCAAATTACATTTTCTTTTCTTTGAAATTCCATTTTTGAATTTCCTTTATTCCAATCCCATTTGAATTCCTTTAAATTCAAATTTTATTTCAATTCCCTTGAATTCAAATTCTATTTCAAAACTATTTGGATTTCCTATTTTTGAAATCCTATTTCAATCCTACTTTGAAATCCTATTTTCAAAGTTTATTTCAAATTCTATTTTGAAATTCTATATTCAAATTTCTACTTGAATTTCTATATTCAATTCCATGTTCAAATTCAATACTTGAATTTCTATTTCAAATCTCTATTCAAATTTCATATTTCAATTCTTCTTTGAAATTCTATATTTCAAATCCTATTCAATTCTTCTTTGAAATTCTATATTTCAAAGTCTGTTTCTATTTGAATTCTTATATCCAATTTCTTTAAACAAGTCTCGACTTCAATTCCTTTTGAAATCGATATTTCTATTTTTCTTTGAAGATAGATTTCCCATTCCAATTTCACACTTGTATTTCTATTTCTGAATTATCAAATGATAATTCTTTTCACTTTATTTATAACTTCGTTATAAAAGAACTATTTATAAACTTCGTTTATAAAGGAACTACTTGTTTTATTTTTATTCCATTTAAAATTCAAATTCTATTTAAAATTAGAATTTTTCCTTTTTAAATCTCAAATATCCTTCCACGATATTTTAAATAAATTAACACTTAGCCCAGTGATATTTAAAACAATCAAATCACCAAATTTTCAATCATTTTATTTTTAACACATCATATATGGAAAATATATATGAAACCAAACAAACAATAGATAAAATATTTTTTTGAGGAATCCAGTTGGATTCCTCCAACCTGTTTTCCTGCATCCACAGATGTTAGCACATAAATAATACCCATTCTGCTTCGTGGCAGAATATCGTGGTATAGAAGGTCATCCACTATCATAGCGTGGGGCGTATAGGGTAATCATCCGTTATGAAACTGCGGGCATCCGCTAATGAGACTGCGGGAATCCAACCAATCAATCAACCCAATATATATATATATATATAGCCTAAATAACTAATATATATAAAACAACCAGAAAACATTCACACAAGCAACAGACAATTATTTTTAATGAGATAAAAATAATTCTAAAGGTGAGTGAGATTTACTCACCTGGTTTTCGTTTGTTGAATATCCATTTAAAATTCCTTATCGTTTTGGCCTTGAATCCAGTTAAATCATTTCATACCTACAATGATTTATTTTTATCGATAAATCGATTGTTTATTTAGATTAACTTATTATAAATAAATAAAAACAAATAATTCTAAGAATTTTTAAATTACTAAACAACGTATACCTTGTTGTCTCCGCATATCACTCGACCAATTACCAACAACTCGGCCATCGATGACTGCAATCAGCCCCAAAACTGACTTCGACATTTCGTCGAACAACTCACAGTCAAGCTGCTATTTCCTACTAACACTCATTGTCAAAGCCTACTACCCGTTGCACCATCTACATTAGTCTTACTGCCATTCCTGTCTGGTCATCAACATGTTCAAATCCAACCAAAACAGCTACTACCGAATACTGCTCCTCCTGACCTCACACACTACTGTCGCTCCTCCTCAGAAAAATCGCACTCCGGAAAACCAAATCAAGCTCAGCCCAAAAATCCATCGTATCGATTTCCTACTTGAAACCCTTGAAAGACTCAACCACCAACGCGCCTAAACTTGCCACTGTCGCACCCACAGATCGACTTTACCCAGTAGCCATCTACCAGCGTCGACCCCTTCCCCTACATCGCAGTGCCTTATCCGAACCGCACCCCTAAAAGCTCCTCTATACGCGATCGCCTCCGGGTTGAGAGAAGTTCCAGGGCTTTCGTGATGAAGTCGCGATTTCCAATTTCTTTTTTATTCGGAGGATTTGGTTTTTTTTTCGATTTACTGGGAAAAAGAATGAGGTATTGGCTTTTGAAGTGATACGCTGGTCTGAGAATTGTGAAGTAACGAAGTCAAGGACATTGTTATATAGGAGCGAGTAGCAGACAATACGTACTGAGGTCATTAAATGGATATTTTACTTTGTATAGAAGCTGGGAAGCAGAAGTTGGTGCTCGAGAACTTAGGTCGGCGTAGGTGAAAGAAAAACATGTCGGTTGATGTTTATAGTGAAAGGATTTTGATTAGATTTGTTTTTAATAAAATAACACAAATGTCTCGTGTCCCATAACTTGTAAATCCCTAACCCTTATTTAGTTATAACGACCGACGCTTCCATGTTATACCGCTGTTTTGAACTCAACGAATTCGATTTTGAAATTTTAGTTTGAACGAAATAACCATACTAAATTGATATAATTCAATTTGAACAGCATCCTGATAATAAATGATTTTTATTATCGTTTATATTTAAATGAAATTTATATATATATATCTATAGAATTGTTTTTGATTTAATTATAACTGTGAATTCAGTTATTATCGTTTCGTATTACGATATCTAATATTTTCGATATTAATTTGTATATTGATTATTTAACCAATAAATATCCATTTATTATTCCAAATAAATATTTACAATAATCATTAAATATTAAATGGCTAAAATTTCGGGACGTTACAATATAAATCAACCATAGGCATTCAAGGCATCCAATCAACTAATGATTTAATCTAATTATATGAATTTAGCACATCCTAGCATTTCAGAAATGTGTGACAATTAACTCACCTTTGTTTCTGATTCGATGATGATTCCAGGTAGCTCATCTAATCCTAAATGAGTGTTTAAAATTTATTTGAATTCCTGGTCCTTTCTAATCTCTTTGAATCAACTCAGCAACATGGTATTTAGGACAACAATTCAATCGTTTTGGGTTTTTTTGGGGGTTCTGACTGTATATGGACAAATTACAGTCATTACAACATCATACGGGAATTATAAAATTTTATTAATTAAATTTTTAATTATTCACAACGGTTTATTATTATTACCTTGATCCGTCATTATCGATAATTCCCATCAGCCCGTGCGTCTTCTATTTGCATTTTCCCTATTTTTCTTCACTTTTAAAATCGTAAGGCCCAGCCCACAATATTTTTCAACTGGCCTCTTTCCATATCCTTTCTTCTTCGCAAGGACTCCAGCATGTCACTCTTCCTTCCTGTACAAAAGAAACCACCTTGAACGTCTTCCCAGTTCTTTTATTCTTTTTCTTTTTTAATTCCAACAAAACTCTTCTTCTCCAAAAAGTTTGAACTGCTCCTCAAAACAAATGCCCACGTTCACTTCAAGTTCCCCCTCCTTTCCACTTCAGAATGGAAAACATACACTACAGCTCATCACTCCATAGCCACTTCTCCTCTGTTTTTAACAAATACACTTTGCAACTCCCTGTAGCCAACCGTCCCACTCTTCTTCCTTTAAACTGATGCCGCCACTTCTTCATGCACCCACCTCTCTCTCTGAATTCTTCTTCCCATCGCAAAGTGCCTGTATTCTTTTTATTATATTACTTTTTTAAACAAAAGCCACTGCTCTTCTGATCTTCACACATCCCGTAGACAAAACGTTCCCAGGTTCTCTTTTACTTCATTCTTCTCCCCTGCTCCAACATATTCAACGCATGCACCAACCCTTCATTTCCTTTCCCATGCATTAACACCGTTCTACACCACCTCTAATTTCCTTCAGCCTGTACCCCATACGAACAGACAAAAGCGAACCCCTTCCTCTCATGCCCAGTTCCACGCAATTTTCCTTCCATATTGTTTTCGTTACCGGCTACTCCTCTTCTTTTTACTATAGCTTTGGGTTCTTCTCCACTGCGTTCTTCGTCCACGCACGATATAGCTAACGTAAAGAGAGGCATGTTGGAAATTTATATACACGTGGTTCCCATGCGGCTTCTTTTTTCATATTTAAAATGAAATTGCTACACTATTCCCTTCGAATCCGACCTGGAACTGTACATCAGTGCCCCAAACTGATCACGCATGTAAACAGTCCCTTGCAACTCCATGCAGTCTTCTTTCCTTCAGCTTGCATGCGAACAGCAAGACCTTCCCCCATACAAACTCTCCATCCCAACCATTCGCCAACTGTAACGTCTAAACCGTAGCCACCTTCGAACTCCTTCCATCTCCGTCACGAACCACACCCCAGCGCAATTGCGTATTCCACTGTCACCTCGCCCAAATCATCGACACCACCGTGCTCGGCTCCTGTAACGACCCGTGTTTTTCGACCATTTGAATATGAATATTTAAATTAGTTTTAAATATTATGTTGGGAATATTAACGGAATTTAATATTTAATTCGTTATTAAAAACGAAGTTGAACATTATAATTTATATATATAATATAAATCGAGCTTGAAAATGGCGTGCAGTTCGTAAATTCGAGTTTTGAACTTCAACCGAATATACAGGATCCGATATAAGTCGGATTTCTATGAAACAAGAAACGTTGGAACCGTATTGACGATAATTTTCATATGAAAGAGAAAAATCCAGATTTCGTGTTATACTTTGATAGTTATGGCCAAATCAAATTTTGAAATAGTCGCTATGGAAAATCGTTATTTAAAATATAGCCCCTTAAAATAGTCGTTTTGCAAACGTACTCTGTTTTCGACGAAACCAGTTTCATTAGAACCGTATCGTTAAATTATTGCACGGTGTCAAATGGCGTGGCAAACCGATGTCGTATGTGACCACGGTAGCCGTAAACGCCCGTTCAATTTCTATAGCGCGTATTTAAATAAATAAAGGGGTATTTGAGTGTAACTTGAGAAGACGATCGAATTAGGCCACGAAACCAGTTCCGTTGAGTTCGTATCGTCGATTAGAGTCAGAATAAGTATATAGTTTGTTATTTTTAGAGACCGGAAAATTTGGTGTTAAAAGGGGTATAGCGGTTCGGGGTAAAAACAGCCTACCGGGGCAACAGTCTCAGAATGCGACGAAATTAGTGCCGTTGAGTTCGTATCGAAAAGTTATTGTCGATGTTCGCAGTTTCAAATAGATTTGATTTATCTGGTGATCGTAAAAAATTTAAACGCGTGTCCATTTCTGGTTTTATAAAGGAAAATTTTTCATACGACCTCAGAATTCGACGAAACTTGTCCCATTTGGTCCGGAATATCTTTTTACACCAAGATTAGCTTTGTTATCAGAAAACGAAGGTCGTATATGGCGGTTTTTACGAGTTACTTTACGGAGAAGTTTCGTATAATAATATATGTATATATAAACCAACAAAAATCTTGGTTCACTGTATATTTCGTGCCTACCCTGAATCTCCCCTACTCTATGACTGTTGCAACGCACATGTATGTCATTATACAGTATGTATTTTCACTGCAAGGCTACCTAATCTACACGCAGACCTCAAACTGAAAATGACACCCTACTTTGTACCCAACTGCCAATTGATGACCTAAATCCTGAAGCTTGCCGACCAAGCATTTATAAACGAAAATGACATTTCATATCCTTGCCGACCACGTTCTGAGCCAAGCACCATCAAACACAGCTAAGCCTAGAACCGAAATGAAAGCTTCGCCATTTCCCAACTTGAATAGACGGATCGCTGAAATCCTAGTTTCTCTACACACATGGCTATGCAATGATAGGAAATTGCATTGTTCTTATCGTTTCTTTGCGTGTATATATATATACCTGGAGTCCTCTTTCATCCCCTGGTCCAGAAAATTTAAACCAAAACTTCATATAAATATATCCAGATTGTTTCTAACCAACCTCGTCTCTACTTAAAGTATAAAACGCAAATTTCACTCAAACGTCTTCATGTTTTTAAAACCCAAAAGACACCGACGTGGGGACTGGAGACTGCATGGTCAAGATGAAGACCGGACCGGCATCGGGTTCATTGGCGAAGTACAGCAGCACCAAAAAGGAAGAAATGGTGGGGCGCTGGTTGTAAGCATGGGCGTCGGAGACTAGGGAGCGGTGGCAGCTGGGTTGAAGTGAAGTAGGAAAGGAAGGGTGCATGCGTAGTGTAGGGGAGGAAGCTGCTGTAGCAGCTTGGGTTTCTTCGGGAAGGAGGAAGCATGCGGTGGCAGTGGGTTCAAAACGAAACAACGGAAGGACACGGTGCAAATGAATATGGTGCGGATTGTTTTCCCCTGGGATGGTTGCGAACACATGAAGCAGGGTGGACGTGGGATGTTGCATTTCTAGTGGGTTTTAGGCCTTAAAAAAAAGAGAGAAAAAAAGGAAAAAAGAAAAAGAAAAAAAAGTAGAGTTGGAATTTCCGGCGTTTGACATAGCAGCAGCAAGGACATTGGGCGGGTAGATGCTAGATGAAGAATGAATGTTCTGTAGCAGAATTCGACAAGATCGAAAAGCATTGGAACCATACCAGCAAGCATAACATTTTGAAGCTGGTTTGAACAGAGTGGGTGCAACTGCAAGTTATCAAATTATTCCAGCAACGAACCAAATCAAGGTGAGTTAAACTCACTCAGTTACCCTTTTTATATTTTATATAAATTGGGTTTTTATTTTGTGTGCTCTGCTTGCTGATGGTTGCCTGTTTGCTAGTTATACACTTGTTGTTGATTAAAACTGATGAAATTAAACTGTGTTTAATTTCAGTGAAAATACCAAATCGTTATATTTTAACGATTGGTTCCAATAAAGGTAACTCACCTTGGTTGGTCACGTTTGTTTATAAACGTGTTTAAAATGGTTGCATTGTTTGAATTGCTCGTGGTTAAGGTTAAATGGTTGTTATTTTAGTTTATCAGTTAAACAAAACTAAACAGTCTGATTTGAGAAAACCAGTTGAATACAGGGAAGAACAGGTTGGAGGGACCCAACCGGATCCCTCAAATGTATTATTTATTTTCATATTATCATATATGAACTGATCTGTTTGAGTGATTGATTTGATGGTTGATTATTGACTGGATATTCAACATCTGTTTGGTTTAAACCAATGGGCGATATTGGTTACGTGTTTGGCAGAGTATGGCCTTTAAAAATCAATCGGGTTACAGATATTGATTCACCGTCAGGTGAATCGATAGAGATGCAGTTATAAAATTTATTTTATAACTAGAAATAGAATTTTGGAATATAATATTTTGAATAAAAGTTATATAAAGAGAAATAAATGAATAGTTTACTTATTTAGGACTTTGATTTATTATTAAGTGATTTTAGAAAGTTAATCAGATTGATAAGTACGGAAATAAGAAATAAGCCGAATGGTTTAGCTTGGGTAATTATTTGATCAAGCGAAATGAGGAGTTCATGAATAGGTTTTATTTTAAACCTAAGTTTTATAACGAAGTTATAAAAGGAATTTTAAGCGAGAATGAGAGCTTGAATTAAATACTACTTAATCATTTGAATTAAGTCGAAGGAGATTTCGATAAAAGGGTTTAAGATAAACCAAAACATATAAATAAGTTTCAAAGTGTTAAGACGTTAATTTTACATTAACGTTATTTGAAAACGAGATCTAGTAAAAAGGAGAATTTTAAATGAGATTTCAAAATGGGAAATTGAATATAGTTATTCGAGATAGAATTAGCCAAACATAATTATACGGCTAAGTTGCCATTTCGTACGACTGCTAGCGTAATTCGCAGGGCTGCAGATAGCCTACGGCGGTCGGATGTTTCCTGAGGGAATCAGGCGTAACCATTGTGATCGCTGTGATCTAGAGTCAAGCGAATGGAGTTAAGCGAATATTAGTTAATCGATTAGAGTTAAATCAAAATTAGAGTTATTCAAATATCATATTTTTGAATATTAAAAGAATTAGAAGTTTTAATTTAACAAAAAGTAAACCAGTTTGTTAAAGGCCAAGTGATGCTAAATACTGAATCAGTGAACTCATTGGAGTGTCATGTTTGAAAACACTGAGTATTTTGATAGTTAAAACACCGACTATCAAATCTGACCAATACGAGTGTTGGTACGGAAAGGCCGGGATCGAATTTATATTCGAAAACCATTCCGACCAACAAATACGTGAAGATCTCAGAAGAGGTTCAAGATGGAGCATTGAAGACCGTGGGTTTTCATAAACGGAAGAACGACTAATTTTCTCTGCCTGGCAAGCCAAGATAAGCTGTGATTCTATCGTAGTTGGAATCTACGGATTGCAAGGACTTCTCGCTACTGATCCATGGGG
Organism: Allium sativum; assembly: GCA_030737875.1. NCBI lineage: Eukaryota > Viridiplantae > Streptophyta > Magnoliopsida > Asparagales > Amaryllidaceae > Allium > Allium sativum. The sequence goes on from CM060922.1 coordinate 572,121,991, forward strand.
TGATTCCTATATGGATGCAGTAGGAGAGTGCCTTCGGTTCATCCTGTTCCTGGATGACTTGTATGGACGGATGTCTGACAGAGTATTTCCAAAGGATCACGTACGTTGATTTCTTCAATCGTGCTATGGTTGTTGGCGGAGAATTGCCGCTCTCTTAGCTTCCAGCTAGAGTATTTTTATGGATATCAATTAGTAATATCTGATGGATTTGACGATGTGGCATTCAAAGTAAATGGCGACCAGATTTCAAGAGTTAATTCTGGCCTCAAGCCTCATCAACCGGGAAATGACAAAAATCGGGCAGGCAGCATGGCTATGTGGGTCGCTCCCATTAGGGTGTATAATCACCTATCTAGAGGAAGTCCTATTTGTTTTCTTAAATCTATGTTTCGATGCTGTCCCTTGTCGGGAGACGGTTGCTGATCCCAACCGTCGGTGATATACATTCGATACTCTCAAGCGAAATGAGGGGTCGGTCATGTGAGGGCCGGGTTGCAAGAAGTTCTTGTTGAACCCAGTGTATTCGTCTCTAGAGATACACTATCGGAAGGTGGACCCATACCTTGTCAAGTTGGAATCCAATCTCCAATAAGCGCCTGCGGTTTTGATTGTATACTATATATGTAGAGCGTGAGATGCAAGCGTTCTACTAGATTCTATTTACTTGTAATTAGACATTATTATAATATCAGAAAAGATATTGGTTTCAAAACTGTTTTGGGTTATCGTAAGGTAAAAACCGTCCGTGTTTATGTGTGGATTTGGTCTTACGATTATCCTTTTCTTTGAAAAGGTTTTGAACTTTAAAATCATGATTGGATGGTTCACCCTCATTACTGTGCGAGTTTACCTCACTCTGGTTCACCAGACTGACCCGGTGTTTTGTAAATGCTCGGGTTAGACCGGGTTGTACAGGTTCAGGTTATCGACTGCTGTGATGAGACGAGCTGGAAGAGTCCAGACGTATGATATTACTATTCCGCTGTGTGTTATATGAGGACAGATTAGTATCACTGTCCAGATGTGTACTCTGATATTGTAAGTATTTCAAAAGCTTTCAATAAAGGTTATTTCTGTATTATATTTTGTTCCGCTGCGATGTGAGACTCTGTGTGGTGTTGCTTTCTTCTTCTTCTTCTATTCAATATTTCTACCTTATCTATTCTCATCCTCTAACTTCTTTCTATTAATGATCTGGAATGTTTGATGTCTGAATGGTCAACACGGTAGTTTGATGTTGATTTTCGGAGTCGAAAATCCCAGTTCGTTACAGCTCCGCCTTCAACAACTAGCTCCATTTCGGTCTTAACCCTTTTCTTTATTAATGAAGGTGCTTGCATGTTATATATTAGAGTGGGGGTTTGGTTTCTTCAATGGATGAGGCTTCAGCTTTTTATGGGACAAAGAAAAAGAAAGGAAGTGCTTGTTACAAATGGTGGAGGAGAATGAAAGCACCGTTTCATTTTAATATGTGCTCGCGTTTTCATTTAGTTAGCGAAGAGGGGTTTCAATTTTATTTTTGGAGGGAGGACTCACGTTTTCTGCCATTACTGAACAAAGAAGAAAAAGAATTTGGAGTAGCGGCCTCTTTTGTAGGGAAGAATACGTGGTACTGAAGTAAACTTGGGCATCACGGGTTTGGGTAGTGTGACAACCAAGTAAAATATTTTGAATTGTTTATTTTTTTACTTCGTTCTCACGGTTTCAATTGTAGCTGTGACGATAGGTGGGGAAATTAGCCACCAGTGCGTACTCTTTTTTTATTAACTATTTTTATCCTTTTTTTTAGTATGGACAATCCTTGTGTTGGAGATAACTATGTAACTACAAATGGACATGCACGGTCAGTTTACAGTAATAAATTTAGTTTTGTTAATGTTGAGACCCAAACGTGTCCGTCATGCCATCACATACCTTTAAATATATACTAGGTTTTTTTTGCTTAAGGTGTACTTTTTCATGTGTTTTAATTTATACGACCCCAGAATTTAACGTTGACTGTTAAATAAACGAATTGCCACACGCGAACTAAAAATAACAAGAATCGATACACCGCTATGTCTTAACATTCCAGATGCAATACAATTAATTTAGTTGAAAACTGACTCCGTTTGCATAAACGGTGCTATTTAGATCTCAGTTTATCCATCGATTCACTTTTAAATTTCGTTTGCTGACAAAACAACTCCGTTTCACCCCAAACAGCAAAACTAACAATTATTAATTATACTCATTCCAATATAACTCGTTTCGTTCAAAACGGATGTCATTTAGAAAAAAATTATTTATACGACTTATGTAATACTGTAAAAATAAATTATAAAACAATTAAATAAATAATAATAAATTATTATCGTCATATATACCCAAATAATACACAAATTCCAAATATAAATCAATATGGAACTATAACCCAATATTTATAATTTCGTGTTAACGATATTCGAATGACATAGAAATTCGTATTTAAATTTATTAAATAAAAGTTATCGTTTATTAACGATTTTCATAGCGACTATTTTAAAATTTGAATTGTACATAACTCGCAATATATAAGCCGAAATCTCGATTTTTCTCTTCCGTTAGAAAATTTTAATCAATCTGATTCCAAAGTTTCCTGTTTAAAACAATTCCAATTTAAAACGGATTCTCTATATTCAGTTAAAGTTCAAAACTCAATTGTATGAACTACCACGCCATTTCAAGTTCGTTTTATATTAACTATAAATATAAACATTCAATCGTCATTTAATTAACGAATTAAATATAAAAATCCATTAATATTCCAATTAAAATATTTATAATAGATTTTAATATTCAAAATCAAATAGCCGAAAAATCCGGGTCGTTACATGATTCAACCATATCCAATAAATTTATATTATATATTATTTAAGCATATTAAATTATTGATAGTTTATAAATCTTATGTAAAGCATGGATTTATATACACAATATGAGTTTTTCAGCTAATAATTTCACATTTATCTACCGAATGCTTACATAATTTCCCCCTTTATGCAAAAAATGGTACAAAGCTTACATTTGTCTATGACATAATGCTCTAATGATTTACTACACATACCCATATTCCCTGTATTACTTTGTTTTATCAATGGAATATATATACAAGTGAAGTTGGGGTAACTTACTTTTGTGAGTTTGTGAAGTTTTCTGTATTCAGCATGATATGTGTGAGTTGTATATTGTGAAACAAGTTTTATTACCATGTGCTCTTTTCTTTGTTATCTTTATTAGGAGAAGAGCAATATAAAAATACAATTTTTATAACGAAATGAAAGTAAAAATATGATTTTTATATATTGAATAGCGAAGTAAAAATTCGATTTTTATATATCGAATAGCGAAGTAAAAATTCGCTTTTTATATATTGAATAGCGAAGTAAAAATATGATTTTTATATATTGAATAGCGAAGTAAAAATATGATTTTTATATATTGAATAGTGAAGTAAAAATATGATTTTTATATATTGAATAGCGAAGTAAAAATATGATTTTTATATATTGAATAGCGAAGTAAAAATATGATTTTATATATTGAATAACGAAGTAAAAATATGATTTTTATAGATTGAATAGCAAAGTAATAATTCGATTTTTATATATTGAATAGCAAAGTAAAAATTTGATTTTTATACATGTAGTAAATACGGATGACGAAAGTGATGAAAGAAGAAACGGCGGAGATTTTCTACATATAAAGAGTCGAGGCGTTTGGATTAGCTAGTCGGTGAGAACTTCTCACCTTTTAATTTTGTTTTTCTAGTTAAAATATATACTAGGATGCAGACGGTGTTTAGTAGCACCCGACACCCGTCGTCCACAAACCATGGACGACTTGTATGCTTGTTTGTTTGATTTTGATGTGTAGTTGATTGTGTGATGTGATGTGAAATGAAATAAAATATTTATAGAGTTAAAAATATTTTTATAGTTAAAAATAGAATTTTTAACGTATATATGAAAGGAAATAAATTAATATGAACAAATCGAATGATTTGTTTATATACACACATTTGACTGATATTGATTGGGTCGATAAATTTTACACATCGCCCAACTACACAAATAAAATCTGCGTTTGATTGTTTGAAAACCCCACACGGGTATTGGGGTGATATATGACATACACTAATCCCAATAATTAGTCGTATGTCGATCGATTGATTGACAGACTGTTATGAGCGTTAAATATTTATATTTAATGCTTATACAGTGTAGAATGCACTTTGGATGATGGTTGATTATTCATCTTTGTTATTGTATACATGTGTTGTAGAAAATCCATATAATTAATATTATATGGTAATTTATTGGGCCTCATTCCAGTTTTGAAATAGAATTATTTGAAAAAGAAATATTGGAAATAGAATATTGGAAATAGAATATTTGAAAATAGAAATATATGAAGCCGTGTTGATTAGATTGATGCCATTTTGACGTGAACGATATTTATATCGATTTTATTCGTTTTATAATGAATATCGAAAGTGATTTCAAAATCTGATATTTTGAAAAGAATTGAAATTCGAACTGAAACTGAATAGAAATGAATTCAAACTGAAATCGAATAGAAATGAATTCGAATTTAAATTGAATTGAATTGAAAACGAACTGAAATTGAATTAGAAATCAATTTGAATTGAAATCAATTTGAAATGAATCTAAATCGAATTTATAAGGAAAAAAATTCAATTTTGATTTGAATTTGAAAAGAAGTTGAAATCGTTTTGAAAATGAATTTAAAACGATTTATAAAGCACGTTTAAAAAGGAAATCGGCGAAATATATATATTATATATATAATATAATGGCCTGAATAGAACGCGCCGCGGTAGTTTGCGAATTTCGACCAATGACTTCGAACGGATATTATGGGAGATCCGACCGTCGGATTCTCCTAAAACTGGAACCGTTGGGTTCGTATCGAAAAGAGCTTTCTAACGAATATTAGAAATTAGAAATCTAACGGTTGGATTTGGAATTATGTCCAAATCAAATTTGGAAAAGGTCGCTGCAAGTGCAGTTCGATGGCCGTTGATGGAAATCGACTGTACGGGCCTTGATAAAGTTATTAAAAATATCAATAATTTGTGTAAAATCATAAGAAATGATTTGGGAAAAATCGAGATGAAAAACTCCATACTTGAAAAGATAAAAATAGATTTTTATCGAAATTAACTAGTTTTGACCTAGGATAAAAATTCTATTTATTTTTAAATAAATAAATTGGATTTGAAATGGTTTTGAAAATAACCAGAATTTCCAATAATTGCATTGGAATGAATTTGAATCGAAATTGTCTTCGGAATATTTCGATGTTGGTTTTCGTGATTATACAGGTGTTGTTATGGAAATTTGAAAGATATACATATATATATCGTTATTTCCAATACGATATTTGTTGGTCGTAGAATTTGATATTGAATATAAGCCGATATATTTTCTATTCAGAGTCTTGTATTTAATATCAAATGTGATTTGGGTTTGTCGTGAATGGTGTCTTCATTAACACTGTTCTCAAGCCCAGCTGAGGAAAAGATTAAATCTTTTTATTTGGATTTAATGAAGTGTACCAATTAAATAATATTTAATTGGAATTGAATTGATATTGATTTTTGGGTTTATCGTGAACAGTGTTTTAAATAACACTCGTTCTTTAACCCGAAAATTAATGAAACGTGATTTTGGGTTGTCATGAACGGTATCTTCAGTAATATTGTTCTTAGACCTAAAGGAGTTAAGAAAATCAGAAACTAACTGGGGATTAGTTAAGTTGAATGGTTTCAGAGGTATTGATCTGATGTTGGTTTCGGCCTTCGGGGTTAATACTTAGGGAACTGCTCACTTGCTAATTTACGTTTAGGGACTGATTGAAATGTGATGTGATTTTGGGTTTATCGTGAACCGTGTTTTAAATAACACTAATTCTTTAACCCAGTCACAAATTAAAACTAAGTGGAGTTTTAATGAATCTTTAATTAGTTTGAAATGATCAAGGATGGAGTATCACCAGTTTTGCTCCAGGCATTAGTTAAATCTTTAATTAGATTTGAACGTGAAATGGTAATTGAATTTACCGATAACACCGTGGTGTTAGATATGAAGTATTACCAGTTTTACTTCATGGGATGAATAGGTTGGGATCGGGAAATTAAAACAAATGATTACTTCGGTAAGGTTCGTTAATCCCGACTAGTTGAATCGATATTCAAAAGAAGATTAAAGAATAGATTCAAGGAATTTATCTTTGATAAAATTAATGGGAACATTTCCCTATGAATGTGAAATTTAGAAACTAACTGTCGGTTAGCTAAGCAGAATGGTTTTCTGGATATTGATTTGATGTTGGTTTCGGCCTTCAGGGTTAATATTTGGGGAATTATTCTCTTGTTAATTTACGGTTAGTGACTGATGAATTGGAATGAGGCGTATGTTGTGTTTGTGTAACACATGTTTATTATATACGCGAGTTATTCGGGAAGACCGGGTTTATCCCATTCTGAATTAACTGATACGACGATAAGTCGAAGACGAAGACGGTGGTTGAAGACCGGAGGTCTTCACGTCGTTTGGGTGATTACTGATGATCTTGATTGGGATGTACACCCAAGAAGATGGAAACAGTTGGTGATCGTCCAAACGTACTTGGAGATCGATGGATATGCGGGGTACTAGGTGCCTCCGGTTTCGTTCAGACCCAGAACGGACTTGTAAATGGACTGTGTGTCTGACATTGGATTTTAGTCTGTGTAATTGATTTCTATTAAATATATATTTGTTTGGTGGCGGAGAATTTATTCTCTTGCTTAACGCCCTTCTCTGAGACGTACGAGCTCAGGGGTTATATATTGATGGATATCCATCGCATGGAATGAATTGCCTTTGTGGCATGCCTAAGTGGCAATTGATCAAGGCTTCTGTTGAAAAGCAAAGTCTTGTGGTTGACGATCAAAGCAAGGCCTTTGTGGCGTAGACTTGTGTAGCGTTGATTCACGAGCCTCACACCTCGGTTGTGAACCAAAAATGGGAGAGGACCTCAGGGAGGACATGCGTTTCTTTCTAGTTACAAGTGGCGTCAGCGGTTTTTCACGCCCTGACGAGTTTGACTTATGTGGTTGTTGCTGTTGCGAGGCGCCTCGGTTTGATCGGACGATCCGGGTCCGATGGAGTCATTCGTTGGCTCATTTACGCCCCATAGGGCGGGGAAACGTAGTGTTCAGACATTTTAATCCACATCGGTGGACCGGCCCTGTCGCTCCAAGGGTCGATGCGCTCTGACCCTGAGGCTCGGGCTAGAGAGTCTCGAAGACGGTGAGGACGATCCCTAGCCTCAATTCACAGACGGAAATCCAATTTCCAAATACGTGACATTTGCGGTTTTATTTGTAGAGCCTAGTATGGCGACATAGTAGGATGGGGCACTTATGCCGTCTATGATTGATACTTATGATTTGAAGTTGTTTTATACACTATACACTTATAATAGTATCAAATGATTTGTTTTAAACGTATCAAGCATTCTTGGCTATTATAAGGTAAAAACCCTATCCTCCGGCTTGCGTTGCATTGTGTGATGGGACCTGGGTCTTATAATAGCTTCATTTTTCTTTATTTAGCATTGCCCTGCTTGTTTTATGCACTGGTATTCTTGGGAGGAAACCCGTTCCGTGTTATACGGCGTGGTCCCTTGATTCGCCTAACTTTAAAAATAAAGATTAATAACTGTGTTAGTTCTCACACCAGTCTCATGACTGACCTGGAGTTTATTGTTTTAGCCTAAACTATGGGTGCCCTTATTTTGACACGGGCAGCTAGTAGTTTTGGTTTTGCAGATTTATATTCACAGGATCCTGGTTTACAGCTGGAACGATATCCGGAAAGTTTTGTATCCGTATATCTCTTCTAGTTGTGTATTGTATTATTTTCCGCTGCTATGTGCTTAAATGTAATTTAAATCCCTGATATTTCTGTGTAATATTCATTTATACTCTGTATATTCTTGTATTCTGATGGTATTGTTGTAATATACAATGAAATGTTCTTCCGTCTGCATTCTATTTTGTCGTGTTCTCAAAACAATTCGTTCTTTTTCTTCTTTTCGGAGACCAGGGAAGTTCGGGTCGTTTCATCGTGGTATCAGAGCTTTGATTTACAAAGCTCGGAGAATAAGGCACATTATAACCATACGAAAGAATTCATCAGATGTTGGATTAGTAATATCCAATGAGAGTGACTCGTTAGAGATGGGATCAGTAGTATCCTAGAACGAGTGTGAAGAGTATATTTTTGAAAGTGAAAACAAATTTTGTTTTGAAATTTAAATCAATTATTCGTACTTGATTACTTATTTATATTGATTTGGACAGTCCAATATATAAAGATTTTGCATATACGTCTGATCCACGTGTATTTGAAATTTTAATATACTGGATAGATATAGAATTACACTCTAATCGCCCGGAGATGATTTTGATGATGGAGCTCCATCATTAGAATTTATGTTCGAGTGACGAAAGTGGGTTTTCTATATATTTCCTATTGACTGGTGTGAGAATCAAAATTAGATAGGGCCTATTGTTGTGATTTGGCATCAAAAATGTCATTTTTGACTATATAGAAAAATTATGTGTTTCAAATGCTAATCAACTAATTGATTGATGGTTGTGTTGTTTGTCTATTTGTTTGAAATTTTGAACCATTTAGACAAATTGAATCAAATAGTGAATTGTATTGAAAATTTGTCGCATTTGCTTGCATATACATGTACTTACATTGAACATGTCATAGCAAGGAGGCTAGAGCAGAAGAATAAAATTGTTTGCCCGACAAATAGGTACATGTTTATCATAATTTACTATTTTGTTTGGGTGATGATGATTTTATGAGCCGATTGGCTAGCCGCTTGGCTTTTTCTTTTTCTTTTTGGGATCAGAAGGCCTGTAGGGCAATTTCGGGATTTTCCCGTGCTCCCGGTGCAGGGGAGGTTATGGCAAAAAATTTCGAAAATTTAGTGTGTTAGCCAAATTTTTGAAATTTTTCAAAAGTTCTTAGAAACTGAAAAGTTGAAGAACTTAAGCCGTAGTGAAAACACTGGAAGTTGAGTTGATTTGTGAAACAACTTTCGGCTTCGTTCCTTTTCGGGGACAAAAATTTTTAAGTGGGGGAGATTGTAATAACCCGGAAATCTGGGCCAGTTTAAAAATTTTATTTTGGGAATTTTACCGAATTTTGATTATTTAAAATGAATGATTTTAAATAATATCGACGAGAAATATATTTTGAATATAATTCGAACGTATATATTCGTTTGAATCGACGATAGAATATAAATATTAATTTATATTTATAAAAGGAATTGAAAATGACGCGGTAGTTCGATAATTCGATTTCAAAATTCAAATGAACATACCGGGTGCAAAATAAACTGGATTTTAGTGAAACCAAAAATATTAGAATCTATCTGAGAATATCTTTCCAACAAATCCGGAAAATTGAAATTTCATAGCGGGAATCAAAAGATATGTCCAGTTGAAAATTCTGAATAGTCGTTGTGAAATTCAGGCCCTTAAAAATAGACATTTTGCAAACAATCTCGGATTTCGACGAAACCACTTTTGTTGGATCCGTGATGTCAAATTATTGCTAGGTTTCAAATTTTGTAATTTTTTGAATCAATATGTGAGCGTGGCAAAGGAAAACGTGTTTGACCAGTTTAAGTTGATTTTAATCGACTGGAAAATGGTCATTTTTCAAACGGTCTCAGAATTCGACGAAACTAGTTTTGTTAGGACCGTATCGTCAATACGAAGCTAGAAAATATTTTTCTGCAATTTTTCGAGTTAGTATGTGACCCCAGTAAATTGAAATGCACGTTCAAATTCAATATATAGAGTTATATGTTGATTTTAACGGAAACTAATCAAAACGGTCGAATCAGCCTACGATACATATCCCATTGTGTTCGGAATGGGGGTAATTAGCTATGGACGACAGGCGGTGGGCCTCATTTCGAGGTTGAAATAAAAAATTACTTTTTAGAGAAATAAAATAATTAAATAAACCCCGCCCCCCCAATCCTCTCTTCAAAGTCAACGCTACCCCCCCTCCGTTCAGATCATTTCAGGAAGAAAAAAACGAAAAACCGCTCAGCACCCCCCCCCTCGATTTCCGTCGGCCTCCCCTCGTAAGGCGCCACCGCCGCTGGCCAGCCCCCCCTCTCGCGTCCCGTCCTCCCCTTCCTCCTCCCCTTCTTCTTCCTTGACCGCGAGACACAATCGAGCGCACCCCCCTTCTTCCTCCGCCGCTCGCAGAGCACCACCCACCCATTCGATTTCCTCCACCTCGCGAGACGTCGACACCCCCCCGCGCACGGCCGCGTCCACCTTTCTCCACCTCGCTCCAGCACCGTGGGTCCCCAATCCACCACCCACGAACGTCGCTCCACCTGTGAGGCACCCTCCCCTACGCTGTAGCAGCTCCGACGAACCCCCAAGAAAACCCTCCTCTCGCTAAAAAGAAAAAATGACTAGAAGTTTTTTATTTTAATTTAACCTCATTATTATTTATTTTCTTTTCAGTGATTATTTTCAACATGAACGTCTGATTATTTTCAACATGAACATCCGATTATTATAGAAAGGTTAAAAATATAATTTTTAGATTATAGAAAGGTTAAAAATATAATTTTTATATGATAGTAAGATTAAAAATATAGTTTTTATAATATAGAAGTATTAAAGATTCGATCTTTACTATGTAGGAGATATAAAAATATGATTTTTATTCATGTAGGGTGGTAAAAATATAATCTTTATTAGGAGAAGAGCAATATAAAAATACAATTTTTATAACGAAGTGAAAGTAAAAATATGATTTTTATATATTCAATAGCGAAGTAAAAATTCGATTTTTATATATCGAATAGCGAAGTAAAAATTCGATTTTTATATATTGAATAGCGAAGTAAAAATATGATTTTTATATATTGAATAGCGAAGTAAAAATATGATTTTTATATATTGAATAGCGAAGTAAAAATATGATTTTTATATATTGAATAGCGAAGTAAAAATATGATTTTTATATATTGAATAGCAAAGTAAAAATTCGATTTTTATAGATTGAATAGAAAAGTAAAAATTCGATTTTTATATATTGAATAGCAAAGTAAAAAATTTGATTTTTATATATGTAGTGAATACGGATGACGAAAGTGATGAAAGAAGAAACGGCGGAGATTTTCTACATATAAAGAGTCGAGGCGTTTAGATTAGCTAGTTAGTGAGAACTTCTCACCTTCTACTTTTGTTTTTCTAGTTAAAATATATACTAGGATGCAGACGGTGTTTAGTAGCACCCGACACCCGTCGTCCACAGACCATGGACGGCTTGTATGCTTGTTTGTTTGATTTTGATATGCAGTTGATTGTGTGATGTGATGTGAAATGAAATAAAATATTTATATAGTTAAAACTATTTTTATAGTTAAAAATAGAAATTTTAACGTATATATGAAAGGAAATAAATTAATATGAACAAATCGAATGATTTGTTTATATACACACATTTGACTGATATTGATTGGGTCGATAAATTTTACACATCGCCCAACTGCACAAATAAAATCTGTGTTTGATTGTTTGAAAACCCCACACGGGTGTTGGGGTGATATATGACATACACTAATCCCAATAATTAGTCGTATGTCGATCGATTGATTGACAGACTATTATGAGCATTAAATATTTATATTTGATGCTTATACAGTGTAGAACGCACTTTGGATGATGGTTGATTATTCAACGTTGTTATTGTATACATGTGTTGTAGAAAATCAATATAATTAACATTATATGGTAATTGATTGGGCCTTATTCCAGTTTTGAAATAGAAATATTTGAAAAAGAAATATTGGAAATAGAATATTGGAAATAGAATATTTGAAAATAGAAATACATGAAGCCATGTTGATTAGATTGACGCCATTTTGACGTGAACGATATTTATATCGATTTTATTCATTTTATAATGAATATCGAAAGTGATTTCAAAATCTGATATTTTGAAAAGAATTGAAATTCGAACTGAAACTGAATAGAAATGAATTCGAATTGAAATCGAATAGAAATGAATTCGAATTGAAATTGAATTGAATTGAAAACGAACTAAAATTGAATTAGAAATCAATTTGAAATGAATTTAAATCGAATTTATAAGGAAAAAAATTCAATTTTGATTTGAATTTGAAAAGAAGTTGAAATCGTTTTGAAAATGAATTTAAAACGATTTATAAAGCATGTTTAAAAAGGAAATCGACGAAATATTTATTATATATATATAATATAATGGCCTGAATAGAACGCGCCGCGCCGCGGCATTTCGCGAATTTCAACCATTGACTTCGAACGGATATTACAGGAGATCCGACCGTCGGATTCTCCTAAAACTGGAACCGTTTGGTTCGTATCGAAAAGAGCTTTCTAACGAATATTAGAAATTAAAAATCTAACGGTTGGATTTGGAATTATGTCCAAATCAAATTTGGAAAAGGTCGTTGTAAGTGCAGTTCGATGGCCGTTGATGGAAATCGACTGTACGGGCCTTGATAAAATTATTAAAAATATCAATAATTTGTGTAAAATCATAAGAAATGATTTGGGAAAAATCAGGATGAAAAACTCCATATTTGAAAAGATAAAAATAGATTTTTATCGAAATGAACTAGTTTTGACCTAGGATTAAAATTCTATTTATTTTTAAATAAATAAATTGGATTTGAAATGGTTTTGAAAATAACCAGAATTTCCAATAATTGCATTGGAATGGATTTGAATCGAAATTGTCTTCGGAATATTTCGATGTTGGATTTCGTGATTACACAGGTGTTGTTATGGAAATTTGAAAGATATACATATATATATATATGTATGTATATAGTTATTTCCAATACGATATTTGTTGGTCGTAGAATTTGATATTGTATATAAGCCGATATATTTTCTATTCAGAGCCTTGTATTTAATATCAAATGTGATTTGGGTTTGTCGTGAATGGTGTCTTCATTAACACTGTTCTTAAGCCCAACTGAGGAAAAGATTAAATCTTTTTATTTGGATTTAATGAAGTGTACCAATTAAATAGTATTTAATTGGAATTGAATTGATATTGATTTTTGGGTTTATCATGAACAGTGTTTTAAATAACACTCGTTCTTTAACCAGATAATTAATGAAACGTGATTTTGGGTTGTCGTGAACGGTATCTTCAATAATACTGTTCTTAGACCTAAAGGAGTTAAGAAAATCAGAAACTAACTGGGGATTAGTTAAGTTGAATGGTTTCAGAGGTATTGATCTGATGTTGGTTTCGACCTTCGGGGTTAATACTTAGGGAACTGCTCACTTGCTAATTTACGGTTAGGGACTGATTGAAATGTGATGTGATTTTGGGTTTATCGTGAACCGTGTTTTAAATAACACTGATTCTTTAACCCAGTCACAGATTAAAACTAAGTGGAGTTTTAATGAATCTTTAATTAGTTTGAAATGATCGAGGATGGAGTATCACCAGTTTTGCTCCAGGCGTTAGTTAAATCTTTAATTAGATTTGAACGTGAAACGGTAATTGAATTTACCGATAACACCGTGGTATTAGATATGAAGTATTACCAGTTTTACTTCATGGGATGAATAGGTTAGGATTGGGAAATTAAAACAAATGATTACATCGGTAAGGTTCGTTAATCCCGACTAGTTGAATCGATATTCAAAAGAAGATTAAAGAATAGATTCAAGGAATTCATCTTTGATAAAATCAATGGGAACCTTTCCCTTTGAATGTGAAATTTAGAAACTAACTGCCGGTTAGCTAAGCAGAATGGTTTTCTGGATATTGATCTGATGTTGGTTTCGGCCTTCGGGGTTAATATTTGGGGAATTATTCTCTTGTTAATTTACAGTTAGTGACTGATGAATTGGAATGAGGCGTATGTTGTGTTTGTGTAACACATGTTTATTATATACGCGAGTTATTCGGGAAGACCGGGTTTATCCCATTCTGAATAACTGATACGACGATAAGTCGAAGAGGAAGACGGTGGTAGAAGACCGGAGGTCTTCACGTCGTTTGGGTGATTACTGATGATCTTGATTGGGATGTACACCCAAGAAGATGGAAACAGTTGGTGATCGTCCAAACGTACTTGGAGATCGATGGATATGCGAGGTACTAGGTGCCTCCGGTTTCATTCAGACCCAGAACGGACTTGTAAATGGACTGTGTGTCTGACATTGGATTTCAGTCTGTGTGATTGATTTCTATTAAATATATATCTGTTTGGCGGCGGAGAATTTATTCTCTTGCTTAACGCCCTTCTCTGAGACGTACGAGCTCAGGGGTTATATATTGATGGATATCCATCGCATGGAATGAATTGCCTGTGTGGCATGCCTAAGTGGCAATTGATCAAGGCTTCTGTTGAAAAGCAAAGTCTTGTGGTTGATGATCAAAGCAAGGCCTTTGTGGCGTAGCTATGTGTAGCGTTGATTCGCGAGCCTCACACCTCGGTTGTGAACCAAAAACGGGAGAGGACCTCAGGGAGGACATGCGTTTCTTTCTAGTTAGAAGTGGCGTCAGCGGTTTTTCATGCCCTGACGAGTTTGACTTATGTGGTTGTTGCTATTGTGAGGCGCCTCGGTTTGATTGGACGATCCGGGTCCGATGGAGTCATTCGTTGGCTCATTTACGCCCTAAAGGGCGGGGAAACGTAGTGTTCAGGCATTTTAATCCACATTGGTGGACCGGCCCTGCCGCTCGAAGGGTCGATGCGCTCTGACCCTGAGGCTCGGGCTAGAGAGTCTCAAAGACGGTGAGGACGATCCCTAGCCTCAGTTCACAGACGGAAATCCAATTTCCAAATACGTGACATTTGCGGTTTTATTTGTATAGCCTTGTATGGCGACATAGTGGGATGGGGGCACTTATGCCGTCTATGATTGATACTTATGATTTGAAGTTGTTTAATACACTATCCACTTGTAATAGTATCAAATGATTTGTTTCAAACGTATCAAGCATTCTTGGCTATTATAAGGTAAAAACCCTATCCTCCGGCTTGCGTTGCATTGTGTGATGGGACCTGGGTCTTATAATAGCTTCATTTTTCTTTATTTAGCATTGCGCTGCTTGTTTTATGCACTGGTATTCTTGGGAGGAAACCCGTTCCGTGTTATACGGCGTGGTCCCTTGATTCTCCTAACTTTAAAAATAAAGATTAATAACTGTGTTAGTTCTCACACCAGTCCCATGACTGACCTGGAGTTTATTGTTTTAACCTAAACTATGGGTGCCCTTATTTTGACACGGGCAGCTAGTAGTTTTGGTTTTGCAGATTTATATTCACAGGATCCTGGTTTACAGCTGGAACGATATCCGGAAAGTTTTGTATCCGTATATCTCTTCTAGTTGTGTATTGTATTATTTTCCGCTGCTATGTGCTTAAATGTAATTTAAATCCCTGATATTTCTGTGTAATATTCATTTATACTCTGTATATTCTTGTATTCTGATGGTATTGTTGTAATATACAATGAAATGTTCTTCCGTCTGCGTTCTATTTTGTCGTGTTCTCAAAACAATTCGTTCTTTCTCTTCTTTTCGGAGACCGGGGAAGTTCGGGTCGTTTCAATTATATTCTTTGATCACGCTTTCATCCTCTTCTTTATGATGTAGTTTAAAATTTTAAACAATTAAAACTTTATTTTCATATTGAATTATTATTAAAGTATAAGATGCGTACGCTATATAGCGTTTTATGTATATAATCTGGCTGTTGTGAAATATATACTTTTGATTATTATTTTGTAAAATGCATACTCTGGCACTGCTATTTTACTAGAAAAGTCAAAAAGTGTAATCCATGAGAAATTCCCATTATTATTACTCATAAAAAATAATTCATTAATATACTGTTAGGCAATAAGGCATGTCCTTATAAGATTAAATGCCAATAAAATAACTTCATCCATGTCCAATCAATACATAGTTAAATGCATCTTGCATCTACTTCCATCTCAACATAAAAAATTGTATTGGTAAACTAAATAAATTGTACAAACTTTAAATAATTTAACCTAATGTTGTTGGTTTGGTTATGATCTTATGTGCAGTTTCTTCGCATTAGCGAATGAATCTTTTTTATCAAATTGTGGTAATACATACGTATTTCTAATATATTTTCTCATGAATTTTTTTGGTAACCAATAGGTTGAATGACTCAAAATATGTTTTCATATTCTTAATCGGTTTCTTAAAATAGTGAAATATGATTTTTTTCAAATTTGGTGTTGGTTTGCAATGTGATTCTAATCTCTTCAAGACTAGGATATTATGTTGTACTTACCACTTTAGGCGCACCTAGGTAACCATGTATTTCTTGAAGTGCATTTATCTTGTTTGGCTTAATATTACATGAGATTTTTGAAATGTATTTTGTTTTTATGTTCTTTCTTCTACTGAACTGTACTTAAAACTCAAAATATAGCAAAGTGGATTTCGAGGCTTACCATTTAAATTAATGGTGCAGGCAGAGTTTTGTATGTGTGGGCAATGGTGCACACCTGAAGTTTTTTGGCTAATTAAACAACTTCTGAATTTATTATAAGCCATTCTTTTCATCTATATGTAGCGTAAATCATCTTGTGATAGTGAGGACTAATGTATTGGATGCTGATGCTATAGTAATGTAGTGAAACAGAGTGTTTGTCGTCCATTGATCAGAGGTCTTATAACGCTTATTTCTATTGTACTTTTTGAAGCTTGTTTTTGTTATAGGAATGTCATACATATACTGACTCGTCAATGCCTATTTTTAGCAGAATGACGTAGTGTTGTCCAAAAGCAAGTGAATATATTATAAACGAAAATATTTTCACAGAAAGAAATAATGATTGAAACCATTTGGTAATTTATTTTTATTTATTTCTTTGTATTAATTGAACGTGTTTCCAAGTTTGTTAATATTGTAAGCTGATATATTTGCATACAAGGGAAGTAATCTTATTCTTACTAGGGGATAATCCTGTGAAATTTTTAGAAGATTTTTTTTAACTATTGTCCTACCTGAAATAGAAGATTTTTTAAACTATTGTCCTACCTGAAACGCAGTAATAGATGACCACATCAAAATTTGTTTTCCTAGACTGTGAGTAATGTGGTCAAACAACCACAGAAGCAAGCTTAATTCATCTTAATTTAATACTAATTGTTATCATTTTATTGTGAAAGAATATGTTGTCATTGTTTATGATTACTTGAGGTAAACAGTTTTTTGAAGATGAAGAACAAAGTCAATAAATGTAATTTAGTATACATAAATAAAATAATGTTAACTTCTTGCACAAGCCTAGTAAGGTTGTAAATTTTATTAGTATTTTCCTACTCTTATTATAAGTAAAAAAAAATTATATCATATGAATAAAATATGAATAATATTTAGTTAAAAATAATTATTTTTTTCATTTGAATACCATCTCTCTTTAAACTTTATTTTCTTTTACTTCCAAAAACCAAACGTAGCTATATAATCTTTCACATTTCAGATAGTTATCATGTAGCACTTCTTTTCATTTATAAATGTAAATATAAATGTAAATACATTATTTTTTTCTACATCCGTGTGCATAGCAACGGTGCACACTAGTTACAATAATAAAGTCAAAGGAAGCAGGATTAGTGCAAAGTAAGAATGTTATTGTATTTTATATAACCTAACAAAAAGGAAAAGAAATATAGAAGACATCTTATAATTACATATTTCTGCATATCGAATTATTTGACAGTAAATATGGAAATATATTTTTTAGTTAAGCCTCAATAACCAACCAAATGGAATGTGGCTGTTTCCCCTAAGGATAAAACTTACAATGGAAGAAAGAAAACTAAAAATATAACTGTTAATTAAAGATAAAAAGAAATGGGAAAATAATTATGTTGTATACTCGATAAGTCGAATAAATAAGAGAGGAAAAAAATAAATATGGGAAACGGTGAAGATCTGCGTTTGGAATGCAGAATATAAAAGGAAGTAATTAATATGACAAACGGTTTATAATCGATAGACACAGTTTCTAGAATGAGCCTATCACATAATGGTAAGGATCCTAAAAGAAAATTTAATATCGTAATAACAGTAAGAGAAAGATAAACTAAATGCCTAAAAAATTATATTAGACATAGGGTCTAATTAAAAGGTAAAGCCATGGCGATAATGTGACGTCCCATCGTACACCACCGGTGCTTAAAACTAAAAGTCTATACTGCACAAGCACCTGATCGATGTAAAGTGGTCATCGGGAGAAAGAAATAGTAGAAAGGAAGAAAAAGAAGAAAGAAGAGAAGGGAAAAGAAGTGAAAGAACATAAACATAACCACAGAACCTGTCTTATATCTCACAACGCATCAAATAACATATAATAATCAAATCACAAATATAAATAGGCAAGACAGTAATAACTATACAAACCATATAATCAGAGTACATAGGTTCATACAGTTATACAGAACAATAATAGAGTTTATATAAGAGATAAATAAACTCAACTAATCAACTGTCTCTAACAGAATACAAACAATGTCAAGGCTCCACAGTGCTATACAGCAGAATAAACAGATATAATACAAGTATAAATATGCAAACCGTCGCCTCCTGTGAATCCACCTGCGCAGCTCCGAGTAATCTGAACCTGCAATCATGTCTTCTCATCACCATCGTCGATGAGCACCCAAAATAATAAGAGGGAACATAAAACTTTAGGCTAGACATAAGTCTAACGTGAGTGATAAACAAAACTCAAAATACTATAAAAGTTGCAATAATAAACATATCACAAAGGTATGAAGAATTATACTTGCCCTACGCCTCCATCCATAGAGTTAGCACATAAATATTGATATATACTATACTGAGATAAACCTCATATAAAAAGGGGGTGATAGATTTCTAATAACTAATGATGACAAATAAATAAACATCCATAACAACCATCATCCATCCTCACATTCACTCACTCGGTGCATAAAGCATACGATACTCGATACTTTCGTCACTAAATCCATCAGGGCTATGGCGGGACCAACTGCCTTGCTCTCCACCCAACTGTTGCTCTGACCAACTTCCCTCGTCTATAGTCAATAGCCTTACCCAGTCCACACTTCCCTGGCTTTGGGGTTCAGGCGAATCAGCCCAAACTGCCTTGGCTCCGATTCATTTACACGTTCCCTCTCTCTAAGGTGTATCAAAATCGTGAATATCGATAACTCCTTTGCACACGTTCTCAGCAGTAGAATCCATCTCTAGGCTGTCCATAAGACACCCCGCTGAAGTCAATCGACAAGGGGGTTATCCCTGGTAAACTGTACTATGTTGAGACATCACCAACTTCCCTCCAACTTGTAACAACTATGTGTTATCCCATCCTCATATGATAGTCAACGCAGTACGACTTAATGTCGTTGTTGACGTCAAAAGTAGTCTTTTAAAGATCAACACCCAAATATTTCAATCATAGAAATTCCAATCAAGGATTAGCAAATATTCTTACAAACACAACCATATAATGCAAGAAATGAAGTAAAAACAGGGAACACGCAATTTTTTTTAGTGGTTTGGCTTAGTCCAAGCCTACGTCCACTTTATAATCTTTGATTTTGTACTAACAGATTACAATAATTAGTACAATTTGTTTGAAAGAACAACGAGAAATAAGTGATATTAATTAACACAAAATCCTTGTGAGATATCAATGTTACTCGTTGCCCTCTTTGCAATGTCCTTACATAAATTCGAGTAGAGCCCAACCCCTAAAATTCCTTGCTTATGCCTTGAAAATGTGTATTTATAGGTGAGCAACCAGCTCAGTTCGACTAAGCCACGTGATAGCCATCTGGCTCAACCATGTTATGTTGCATCCATCCAGTGAGTGGTGGAGCGAGTCTTTGATTCGCGGAGAAGTTCTCTTCAGCTCGTTACTGCAGATGTGTATCTCAGTGCAAGATTATAAGAGTAAGAATAGGTAGATTGACCATGTAAATAGGCACGTGAATAGGTCCAAGTGCAAATATCCATTTCCATTCCTTGAATCGAATAATCTTTCTTTGAGTCGGATGCTGGGCGAGGCATTCGATATGGGGTTATGCCCTACCAAATCCAGAAGAGTCCAGTCGTGGCAGAATCGAGGTCGATCTGAGGCTTCATCGAGCCGAGGCCTTACTCGATCTAAAAAAGCTCTGATTCGAAGCTAGAGCATCAAGGAACATGGTCGAGCCGACCACTTCGACCCGAAGTATCATTCGAACCAGACTCTAATTATATGAAATCCAAACTTCCATTAACACTTCAACCAAGTGGTTCCAAGCTTTCCCAAATGATTATTGAACGCTCCAATAGAAGGAAATCTGAGATATGACGGCCTTACCAAATGACACATTAACACTTTGCCACCTAAAACATATCATTTAATAAAAGATGTGTTTTGAATAATCCATAAGGCATAGAAATCCGTAAGAATCCAAAATTCCACGATCTCGCCGGATCATATTAAGTAGTAATAGAAAACCAGAAATCCATGATCGTGCCGGATTGTATTATAAAAGAAATCCACATCCAAGAAAATCATGGCCTTGTCCGGTCTATCAATGTGAGCATAATCCATACCTGCAAATAAACCAAGTAAATAGTTTTGCCAAATCCTGACATTACTATTTAGCCTTTCCAAACATAAATCATGCTTGAAAAACCACAATGAGTATAATCGATACTCGATCCATGATTGAATTCCCATGTCAAGTCCTAGCAAGATAGCTCAATCCTTCAGGAATAATCCATACCCGAAAATCCAAACTGAGCATAATCCATACTCGAGTTGTGATTGAGTTTTCTCATCAAATCTTGACAAGTTAATCCATCCTCGTAGTTATAATCCATACAGGGAGTTCTAAATCAAGCATAAACCATACTCAAAACCTGATTAAGAAGTCCTGTTACATCCTGACAAGATAATTAAGTACCGTCAAGCATAATCCATGCATGGAAATCCATTTTACTAAATCCAAATTTATTACATAACCTTAACAAAGACTGATTAGTTTATTGTTGAATCTAGAGCGTGCCTAGGGACTAAACCCTAATCCAATGCGTATGTACTTCAACTTGGACATTTATTCATTGGATGGTTTTATTATCAAGTACAAAGCACGTCTCAGGACTAAATCCTAATCCCCATGCATGTGTGGGTTGACGTAGCCATCCGGAAATCCTAAAACAACATCTGATTCCAAAGAAATGAAAAAGTCCATGGTGATCTAATCCAGATTAGCCGATGATGATCCCAAGCGAGCTAGGACCTAGATCATTTCCACTCTGAGGAGCAGGAGGTGGCAGTGTCGGTTCTTGCACTGTTGGTTGCTTGACGTACTTGGGCAGCTCTCCTCGTCTGACCCGTTCTTCGATAAGGTCAGGCAAATGCCTACAGTCATTCGTAGCATGACCTACCATGTCACGAAACATGCAGTGCTTTCCAAAATCTCGTTTCTTTTGTGTTGGCTCCCTATATGGAGGCTTTGGGAAATGAAGAGTTCCTCGTATATCCAGGTAGATATCCAATAATGAGGAATTAAGCTTGGTATACTTGTAGAATTTGATCTCTCTCCAGAGCCGTACATTCCTATCATTCTTCTTTGGGGACTTTCCCTTGCTCTTATTGTTTCCAGAGTTGGATGGTCCTCCATCCTTTGTCATGTAAACATCGAGATAACACCCTCGACATTGGCATCCTTCTATCGCAAAAACCTGTCATCCTCATAACCGAATTCACCAAGATCCCTTGGCGAATCACGTTGTAAAGAGATTTTGAAGTCCGTTTTATCCAAGATGTCGGACACATCAGCCATGAGTACCATGGATGGTTATGATCGATCCACTTACGCCACAGCCATATTAGATCTCTCCAAAAATGAGCGTAGGGTCTCTCCGGACCTTTGCTTAATAGAAGTAAGACACATTATGCTTTTGGGACAAGCAGTATGGACCCTAAACTGCTCGATGAAGAGGGTGACCAACGCGTTCCAACTGTTGATCAATTCAGATTCAAGCTGCCGAAACCACTTAGCATCAATATCAATCAAGAATAAAGGGAAGCACTTAGCTATGACATTATCTGACGTCGATAGCACTTCATATGATATATGTGGCACATCAAATGCATGGTAGAATCGATCATGCCATTATATGCCTCTAAAGATGGTAATTTGAAGTCAGCTGGATTACGGGAATTCCAAATGTCCAACGTGAAAAGGCTGTGACTGACGTTATCCATGTCGTCCTGAGATGTGCCGCCTCTAGTGAAATGTTGAATTATGTTAGCAATTTAGTTTCCGCCTCCGAAAAGTTACTGCCAATTGTTCATTCCAGCACTGATGTCGGTACCCCCAGCATGAAATCCTAAAAAAGGTGAAAGCCTGCCATAGGATTCTCGATTCGAATCGGAAAACTCTTGGGTCTTTAGCTTGAGGTCGATCCGATTCGGTTCAATGTTTTTGACCGGAGCTTCCGAGCCTTGTGGTGCTTCATCTTCCGTTTGATCCGGAGCAGAATGAGGCCTAGCCTGGCCTGTGTTTCCTATGTTGCGAGTTAAAGCTTCGCGAAGCTGATTTCCAAATGAAGGGCAGTTGCCCCCTGCTATGCCCGAACCGATGTTTACTTCTGTTCGACCCAGAACTTAATCCGATCTAAGTCGAGGGAGATCTTAAGTTTGAGCCACTGGTTGAGCGCTGAGCCGATACGTTGTATATTTCCAAGATGGGCGGGGGCTGTAGTGCTGGTTCTTTCCCCCAATACTATGCCTTGATCTCCCAGTCATTGAGATTCTTGGAATCATGCAAAGAAGGAATTCATCATCTCTTTTTTCTTGCGAAGAAGCTCATCATGTTAATCCATCGATGTCCTCAACTCCATAAGCACATTATCCACCTATTCCGTAGTCAGATACATGAAGGGATCTCCATGAGACTCGTTTCGTGCATTGCCAATATCTTGAGTGTGGGAATATATTCCATCCTTCTTCCGCTTCACCGCCCTTGATCGAAAGATAAGCTATCCAAATCCTTTCAAGCTAGAAGTTGATGTTTTTGCGTGCTCCTCTTCCCGGCGCACCAAAATATTGACGTCAAAAAGTGGCCTTCTTACGATCAACACCCAAAGTTGTTAATCATGGAAAATAAAATCATAGATTATGAAATATTCTTATAGACACAGCCACAAAATGCAAGAAATGAAGTAAAAACAGGGAACATGCAAAAAAAATTATAGTGGTTTAGCTCAATCCAAACCTACATCCACTTTATAATCTTTGATTTATACTGACAAATTACAAGAATCAGTACAATTTCTATGAAAGAACGAGGAGAAAAAAGTGTTATTAATCAATACAAAATCCTTGCGTGATATTAATATTACTCGTTTCCCTCTTTGCAATGTCCTTGCGTAAGGCCGAGTAGAAACCAACCCACAAAATCCTTGCTTATGCCTTGAAAATGTGTATTTGTAGGTGACAACTCGGTTCGACCAAGCCACGTGGCAGCCATCCCGGCTCGACCATGTCATGTGGTAGCCATCCAGCGAGTGGTAGAGCAAGTCTTTGATTCGTGGAGAAGTTCTCTCTAGCTCGTTACTATAGATGTGTATCTCAACTGGATTTTTTTTTTGAGCAGATGGATGTGTAGCATGGTGCTACACAGCCGGTTAATATAATATTATAATAATATAGGTAATATCCTGTTGACAAGCCTAACTGGTGGCCAAAATGCAAGTGATTCAACCAGCCCTACGACTATAACATCATACAAACAACTAGACAAGCAAAGAAAGAGAAAATCCATATCATAGTATAATTTACATAGACTACAACATAAGAAGTAAGCTACCAAGAGAATCAATCATCAGATGAGCTCGCGGCTTGAGCTAACTGAGTTACTACCCACTGATTCATCTGGAGAAGGTTTAGGCAAGGCAAGGTTAAGAGGAACTGCCTGAATTCCTGTCCAAAGACGATAAAAGTAATCAATTTACTTGCAAACACTGAGAACATTGCCCTTCCTTTTATTGAAAACAAAATCATTTCGTTGCTTCCAAGTACATCAACAATATATCACAATGAAAATATCCCTCTGCTTATCAGTAGATTCATATTGCCAGTAATCATAAAGAGAGGATATAACTGGAGTGAGTCCCAACAAATGAATACTTGCTAATACCCAAATTGGATAAGAGAAATCACAATCAACAAAAAAGTGCTGGATAGTTTCATCATGTTCATTACAAAAGACACATCTGGGATTAGGGACAATACTGCAACGAAACAATTTACTACGAGTATTGATTTTGTTATGAATCAAGAACCACTGAAAAAACAACATTTTAGGAGAAGTTTTACATTTCCAAAGTCTAGCAAAAGAAAAGCTCCTCCTTGAGTGGCTTAAAAACCGGTAGCATGAAGCAACAGAAAATCCTTTAGAAGGAGAGAGCGTCCATATAAAATGGTCAGGTAAATCAACAACATGGATACCAGAAAGCACATCATTGATAGAAAACAGATTCATAAGAACTGAAGTATCAAATGAACCTTGTGGACAAAGATTAGTAATACCAGCATTGAGAATACTAGCCACAGAGAGATGAGAGTGGTTAATATGAGAATAAAGAGCTGAGGACACAGAGGATAAGGGGAGTTGGCCATGCCAAATATCATGCCAAAACAGACAGTTAGCTCTATTGCCTAGGGAAACATGGTAGAGTTTACGAGTACGAGGAAGAGATGAAAGTACACCAGACCAAAAAGGGGACACTTTAAAATCAAAATTAAAATGAAGGACAAAAAATGGATTAGCCCCATAATAACGCATTAAAATCCATTCTTTCCAAATGAGATATCCTGGAGTAATTAATCTCCATAACCATTTTGATAATAATGAGAGGTTAAATAAAGAAAGGTTGATAACTCCTAATCCCCCCTGATTCTAATGAAGGCAAATAGTTTGCCAATTTACCAATTTCTTGCATTTTCTACCATTCCATAATAAAAAGCTTCTAACTGAGTCAATTTTTTTAATTACCCAAACTGGTAATTTACAAAATGACATCCAATAAATGGGAAGAGAAGAAAGAACAAATTTAACCAACACCAAACGACCCATGGATGAAAGAGAGTTAGCTTTCCATGAAGCAATTCTAGGCTCAATTTTGTTAATAAGAGGATATCAATCAGCTTTGCAAAGCTTTGTGGGTTTAAGGGGAATACCAAGGTAGGTTAAAGGGAATCCAGAGGTGTATTGACCATGGAAACAATCACGAGAATGGGACCAAATGCAAATATCCATTTCCAGGCCTCAGATCGAATAAGTTCCTTCGATCCGGATTTTGATCAAGCTATTCGATTCGGGTTTATGCCCTACCGAATCTAGGTTAGTCCTGTCGCGGTGGGATCGAGTGCGAGCTGAGGCCTTATTTGATCCGAGAAAGCTTCAATCTGAAGGTAGATCATCCAAGAACATGGTCGAGCCGACCACTTTGACCTGAAGTCTCATTTGAACCAAAAATCCAATTATATGAAATCCAAATTTCCAAATGCTTTAACACTTTAACCAAGTGATTCCAAGTTTTCTTGGGCGAATGTTCGAGTCCTGAATGCTCCAATAAAAGGAAATCCGAGATATGATGGCCTTGTCAAAAAGACATGTCAACAGTCGTCTTTTCTGCGTTTTAGATAAAGAAATCCTTTGCAACAACCACATCACCATCATAGAATCACCATCCTAGAATCATCATCGTTGAATGATGCATCACTGCATAGAAGCACCACATCCTCGCCTCAAGCCGAAGCCATTGATCGAAGAGCCATTGTTTCGAAACCACTAACGAAAGAACCATCATATCCTGCTCCTTGAAATCACATCGTCATCGATGTCAAATGGCCAAGATAGCCACAATAATAGTAATCAATATCGACCACTTCATAGTAATCGATAACGACTACTCAGATAATGTATTTAACCAAAATTGATTAAACACGCATCCAAGGAAAACCATTAGACATTCATTATGAAATCTAGCTTGTCTATAAGGAAAAACCCCACTATGAAGAACTCCTTCCCTTAAGGCCACCCTCGTCACCTTTCCTCGTATCGGACCTATTCTGGTTCGACATAGTCGAACCGGATCCGGATCGGCATAACTGATCAGGGCTTCGTCGAGCCGGTTCTTGATCAGCTATGTCAATCTGGATTTGGCTACTTGGCCGACATAGATTCGATTGGATTAGCCGATACGAGATTAGTCGAACCAATTCCGGACCAATTATGTCGATCTGGACTTGGTCGAACTGGGATCCACTTTATCCTTCAACTTCTTTGCTCCATCCAAGTCTTCAGATCAGATGTCGAGCTTAGTGCTACTCTGTCGTCGAATCCAATCATGCGTTGTAAAGCTCTATCGAGAATATATCTCACCCGTTCGAGTCAAACATCCATATGCGTCCAACCAAGATACACCAACATGTGCATTTGATCAATAGGCATTCCAAACTCTAACAAACAAAATATTTCCTAATACTAAGTCGCCGACGATTGATGTTTTATGCTAAACTAAGCAAATAATACAACCATGCAAATAATAGTCATACAATTTCCTATATTGGCATACAAGCATCCAAGAGCATCCAATAGGACAAATATGACATATCTATAACAACAAGGTGTAATACACGTCCAAATGGCCCATGTCTAACGACAATGTAAAACTTACGTATAATGGCGCATAATAGCGTGCGCACAAATAGGTAAAGTGTGACGTCCATGTCAAATCTAGTTAAATCACTACTTATTTCAATTTCTTTACTGATTACTAGGTTCTCTTATTCTAGATTTCCCACTATATAATAAGAAATCACACATAAGCATCAATAACATTTTATACTACAGCTACATCACAGTGAGAGATAATATCACTTGCTTTAACCAAATAAGTGCAAAAAAATTCCAAAGCTTAGAGCTCGTCAATACAAGCCCAACGCTTGAAACCACGTCCAAATATGATAATGTACTTAAAAGATGCGAGCGTTACAACCATAACATATACAACGTAATTAATATGTAATTAGCCTATGCTAATTACATTCCTTGTCGTCCCCACAAAATTTCGTGCCAATCCGACAACATTTTTCCGGATTGGGAAATATCTGATAGGAGAATCTCAAATAGGGGAATCTCGGATAGGGGAACCTTTGATAGGAGAACCTCAAATAGGAGAATCTCAGATAGGAAAGGTCGAACCGGGAATGTTGATCCGAGCATGAGCCCCTTACCCAAAAATTGTTGCAACTTTGACCGAACTTTGACTAACTACCACAACCACCTCACCACTCCGATAGACACTAAACCACCACCATATTAAGCGCCTCCCTTTAGGCTACGTTCTATAGAAATCTCATCATCTGAACATGCTTTCTTCACCGGGAAAATCCAAGATACGAAAATCACTAAAACGTAGATTTCTCCTTCATGCAAACACCGATTGACCTGAAACCAGTGTCATTCTCTTCGTTTTTCAATCTTCTACAACTTTACTTTTGGTTCCAATAATTGATTCTCCACGATGAAGGAGCAAGAAGAAAAAGAAACAAATGAACCTGCATCAGTCTTTGGAAATTTCCGGCCAACTCCTGCGTCCAATCGTCGTGCCCCCGACGCCTTGGAGGTCGTGTCATCGATTTGAACAACTTTCATGTCGGGGGTACTGGATAAAAGTGGATGGATTGGACTGGGGGATTTCAGCCATCAATTAAGAGGTTGGAGGCTAGGGTTGCAAACGGGAGAGATGGAATAGATGAGGTCAATTTATAACCTCCACTCAAAACACTATTCACCAAGCCTGAAATCTACCGAGCCCAAAACATATCGAACCTTATACTCTAAATAATCTGGGCGGTCATTCCGAGACAAATGGAAAAGGTTTCAAGACCTAATTCCATCATACACAAAAGTTAGGCTTTTCAATCGACTCATGAATCATTCCTAAGCTACCAGTCAAAAATCCAACAATCAAAACATCAATGTTTACAGTCTAAAAGTCCCGTCCATCGATCTGGACTTAATAGAACTGGTCCTAAGTCATGATTCGATCATGTGTGAAAAGTCACATTTTGGAAGCACCACTTGATTAACGATTAATATTTTAATAAAATATATAAATATCCAATTGCTAAAAAATACGGGTTGTTACATTCTTCCCCCTTAAAGGATTTCATTGCTGAAATCCTCAAGGACAAAAAAACACAACCCTACACTCTCGAATAAGTGACGACGCAAACAAATCGTCACTTAACGCTCTTAGCAATCACTCCATACGGCTTCGATGCAGCCAAGCCAAACCGTTAAGTTGTTTACCCATTTTCCAACAACTTAATGTTGGAAGACAAAAGTGACAACTTAAAATTTGGAAGAAAATTCAGCTTAGCGTCGCGTTTTGAATTTCTTTCCAAATATGCGAAAATTCATGGAAAATTTTGGTAGCACCTCCCTTGTACGTCTTGATCCCGAAAAACACCAAATCGCCATGCGAGGCTCATTCCAACAAAAGAAAACAAATGCCCAAAAGTGGATGACTATATCTGAGGCATAAAATCACCAAAATGCACCAAATAGAAAAAACCATAACTCTACTCCTAGTACATACCACTTTTCAAGCAAGACTAGTGTTTAGATGCAAATAAAGCAAATTAGCATCCAACAAATCAATTTTTGTTTTCTTTGTACCTGGGTAGGTACTCAACAAAGAGGATTAGTCACGATAGTAGAAATAGAAAAAAAAGGGAATAAATATGTTAAATAAACTGAATTACCTAACACGAGCATGTCTTGTCATGTATGAATTTTATTTCGAATACATAAACGATAAAATAATACAATTATCCTGCATGCGTAACAACCATAAAAGCATAAATGGACACGCAAACATCATCAATTAAGCATGCATATGGAAAGAAATTATTGAAATTAACATCCATATATACATATCCTAGCATGAAGGAAATTTGAAACATCCAATATTAAATTCAATCCATATTTGACTTGACATCCATTCCCACATCCATCATATTCAGCTGTAGCAAGATGACATCACATTCATTATAAAATAAGTGCATAACTAACCCCTCCTCATGATGCCGAAACAACAACACCTCTTTTATATGGAACCAACAACCTTGGTCGGGTCTGTACCACCTCTCCTCAAGTTATGGAATGATAACTAAAAATAACACAAGCGACATTCACAATCAAAATATTGCCTCCGAACCGATACATCTCCAACTCAAGACATACAAACATCTTACATTTCTCATACATACCTATAGGAAACCTCACACGCATAAAAGGCCAAGAATCTTAACCATTGCCACTAGCAAAGGTTGAAATACCTCTTGGGAAAGAAATTTTTTAATGACGTGACATCACCAATGACTCTAACCCCCTCGCTAATAAATAGTGCCTCCTACTCATCAAAATGAACTCCATTGCCATCGACTCCAAAATGTCAGTCGAGTACCTCTCATGTTGTTTTGCTTATCGACTAAAATATGACAACCTTCCACCCAAAAAGAAACCACACTTAAACCACCCACGCAACCAAGTGAGTATTACTGCCTTCCCGTTCTTACTCAAAATGAGAAATTGACACACTTATGGGTCAACTCTAATTTCCCAAACCAACCAAACTCTCATAGGACTCACAGTGACGTCCTAGTCGAGGTGACATGACCCAAGCACTCCACTTTTCTCACCAAAAAGTGAAATTCCAACACTACATACGGTGTTTTTCCCCGACAATCACAACTTCACCAACCCTAGACCTGTGCTTTCTTTTCGTACAACGAAAACGAAAATAAAATCGAATAGTACAAGTGCAACTCATCCAAGTGATATCTAGGAACACGATCAACAAAAATATGTTGACTCACCAGTTGACATGAACAGCCCAACCACCAATCAAAATCAAAACAACATATAAAATTTTGTATCAACATACACCAATCAGCTACTCGCAATCGAGAAAATCCCTCGGAATTCCTAATCTAAAGAACATCCATAACCAAATTGATACCGAATTTGACTTAAACATGTTGGCAATCTGGTTACCTCATCGAATGTGTCTAGATACTCTCAAGCTACTAACTCATGTGACGACTCGCAACTAGAGATCCGTCTCAGCCCGTTATCATCCGCTCATAAGCAACTCTCCTACTGAATATCTATGTATTAGCCCACTATCATTAACCCGAGGACGATTCACTATTGAAGAGCTTTTCCTAGCATGCTATTGTCACCAACAACCTCTCACTACCACCCATATTCTGTATCCTCCTAGTAATTGAACTTCTGGACTAAAAGATTAAGTCCAGTTAAGTTCAATAATTAACAAGCAACCAATTT
This sequence comes from Allium sativum, assembly GCA_030737875.1. Lineage (NCBI taxonomy): Eukaryota > Viridiplantae > Streptophyta > Magnoliopsida > Asparagales > Amaryllidaceae > Allium > Allium sativum. The sequence continues at coordinate 572,152,551 of CM060922.1, forward strand.
AGCAAACATGCAATCATGACTCGATGAGTTAAGTTTAAACGAACCATGTAAACTGCCAAGAATAGAATAGCTATGTCATAACACACCCCTACCCCGAGGCCTAAATTTAATCGCTATGGATGTTGTAGTCATCCATGGTATTAATTTTTAGTGACCAAACATAGGGTGTTATATACATACATATTCTAACCAAGCCCTTAACACAGTAAGTCACAATCAAGAGAGACAAATCAATCCATGGGTCCCAATCTCATTCCACCCATTGATCGCAGGATCAAATGGAACGACAAAATCCCAATGCCAAACTAAAACAAGCATGGAAACACCATTGATAGATACATCGATCTGTCGAATGTTGACGTCGCTATTCCCCTCTTCATCGAGGGCACTCGACGGAATGGGAACGACAATCATCACATACGTCTTCACGATTCGTCCCAGCAAAGTAGGATAAACTTCTATATTGAGCGGAAGCTCAAACATCACGAGTTACTCGATCAACTCCTCCAACAAACATTCCCTCGAAATGGGATAATTACTATCCGAGTCGATCTCACAAATTAGTCACAAACTCCAAACTTTGGAGTGACATAGGAGAGAATTGACCTTTCTTCGATATTGCATCGAACTCAATTACACTCTCCAACATAGACATATCGCCTAAATTGATGAACCCTCATCAACTCTTAAGAAGTCGATACAAAACTACTTCAAAGTGAATTGTTCTTAAGCGAATCGATTTCGAGAACTCGAAATGATATAGAGTCACGACCAGTTCCGACTCAACCTTGGAGTTCCTTAGAAGTAAACCCCTAACCTATTCAACTCTAACTTCATGTTATCAAGAAATATCCTACGAGAATTCAAATAGCTCTCGTACCAAAATAGTTTATTTCATTCCAAATAACATTATGCTACATGGACACATAAGCATCCACACAGCATAGCATATTCGACTCGCCGCACTCAAGCGCCATGACTAATTAGAGATTCGAGAACATCCCGGATAATGTATCGTACAAATAGAAACTGTAAACCATGACTAGTAATTCTCGATTCTTCCTGACTCCTAACTCCATAAATGGAGAAATTAGAAGTACTTCTTGTTCACTAGATAGTCCAATATTAGAACGATCAGTTGCTAATAGAGAAAACTGTCCCGATGGAACTCGCGTGAAAAACAACACATACTATATATAGATTTAAAAACCAAATTATATGAAAATACATAATCTCGTATATGTTAACTCCCAAAATCAATGCGGCTTAGGTTAACTAAAACAACGTAAGCTTCGATACTAAGTGTGACGGCTCATCGTATACCATCGGTGCTCAAAACTATAAATATGCACTGCACATGCGCCCGATCGATGTAAAGCAGTTGTCAGGAGAACGAAATAATAGAAAGGGAGAAAACAAAGAAGAGAAATCAAAAGAAGAGAAAGAAGATAACATAACATAAACATAACCACAGAACCTGTTGTATATCTCACAACGCATCAGATAACATATAATAATCAAATCACATATATAAACAAGCAAGACAGTGATAACTGTACAAACCATATAATTAAAGTACATAAGTTCATACAATTATGCAGAACAATAATAGAGTTTATATAAGAGATAAACAAACTTGGTTGATCAACTATCTCTAACAGAATACTAATATTGTCAACGCTTCACAATGCTACACAGTGGAATAAACAAATATAATACAAATATAAATATGTAAACTTTCGCCTCCTGCGTACCCACCTGCGTAGCTCCGAATAATCTAAACCTTTGCTCATCGGCATCATTGATGAGAACACAAAGTAATAAGAGGGAACATAAGACTTTGGGTCAGATGTAAATCCGGGGTTAGCGATAAACAAATCTCAAAATATTATAAAAGTCGCAATAATAAACATGGCATAAAGGTACATAGAATCATACTTGCTCTACGCCAACATCAACAGAGTTAGCACATAACTACTGATTTATGCTAAACCGTGATAAACCTCATATAAAAAGGGTGTGCCAGATGTCTAAGTACTAATGATATAAATAAATAAACATCCATAGCATCCATTATGCATCATCACATTCACTCAATCAGTGCATAAAGCATACGGTATTCAATACTTTGGTCACCAAATCCATCGGCGGCACAGCGGGACCAACTGCCCTAGTTTCTATCTAACTCCCACTATGACCAACTACCCTTTTTTGTAGTCAATATCCCTACCCAGTACACACTGCCTTGCTCTGGGGTCTGGGCGAATCATTATACACTGCCTTGGCTCTAATTCATCTACATGCCCCCTCTCTTAAAGGTGTAGCAAAATCGTGAATATCGATAACTCCTTTTCATAGTTCTGCGCAGCATAACCCATCTTTAGATCTAATGTCGAGCTCTAATGCTATTCTGTTGTCGAATCCAACCTTGTGCTCTGAAGCTCCATTGATAATATATCTCGCCTAGGCCCCCCAATTCTAATGAACAAAATATTTCCTAATACTAAGTCGCCAACGAACGTCGTTTTATGCTAAACTAAGCAAACAATATAACCATGCAAACAATAGTCATACAATTATCTATACTAGCATACAAGAATCCAAGAACATCAACATGATAAATATGACCTATTTATAGCAACCAAGGTGCTATACAAGTCCAAATGGCCATCTCTAATGATAGTGCTAAACTGACGTATAATTGCGTTTAATAGCGCATAAACAGATAAAGTGTGATGTCCATGTCAAATCTAGTTAAATCACTATTTATTTCATTTTCTCTACTAATTACTAGGTTCCCTTATCCTAGATGTCCCATTATATAACAAGAAATTATACATAAGCATCAATAACATTATATACTATGACTATAGTAAAGTGAGAGATAATATCACTCATCTTCACCAAATTAGTGCAAAGCTGCTTCATAGCGTAGAGTTCATCAATACGAGTCCAATGGTTGAAACCACATCCAAATCTAATAACGTACGTAAAAGGTATGAACATTACAACAATAACATATATAACGTAATTAAAAGATAATTAGCCATTGCTAATTACCTTCCTTATCGTCCTAAAAATTTTTTTTGCTAATCCGACAACATTTTTTCGGATAAGGAAATCTCGGATAGAAGAACCTCAGATAGGAGAATGTAGGATAGGAGAATCTCGAATAGGAAAGGTCGAGCCGGGAGTGTTGATCCGAGCTTGAGCCCCTTGCCAAAAAACTGTTGCACCTTTATAACAACCCGAATTTTTACAACACGTTAAATCAAGAATCAAGACAAAATTAAATTATAAATTCTGAATCAAGTGAAACGGTCTGTGCCATTGCGTTCGTCTCGGAAAAATACGCGAAATAGAGTCCGAGTTTTCGAGAATCGGAGTCCGTATGACCCGTAAAAGGCCCAAAGAAGGTTTCTGGAAATTTGAATTTCGGAAACAGCTTTGAAAAATCAGATCTGGGGCTAGGCGGGAAGTTACCCGCCTGGGCCATGTCGACAGGGCTGTCGACAGGCCTGTCGACTTGGGCCCAGACCAAGTCGACAGCCCTGTCGACTTGCCTGTCGACAGGGGGTGGCCGGGGCAAGTTGCCTGGCGCACCTGTTTGTCTCACCTGGTCTTGTTCTTGGGCTGATTCTGGAAACTTCCGAGATCTGATGGCCCTATTCTATCCTAGATCTAATCCTATGGCCTAAAACACTCCTAATCTCTATAAAAACACCCCTAAGCCCCCCCTAAACCCTCATAACTCACCCTCTCCACGAAGTGCTGCCCAAATGCCAAGTGATCATGGCCTCCATCCCCCTTTCCTAAAGCTTATGCATTCAAATTGGGTTCAAATCAAAAGGTGCAAGCTTGCTACACCAAATAGAGGCCAAATCAACATTGCTATGCGAGTTTCATGAAGGTTCTTCAACAAAGGAGGCACCTTTCTTAGCCAAGATGATTCATGCCTCTTTCCCTAGGCCTAACTATGTAAGTTCTAGCTACTTTTAGATGAAAACGGTAGTTTTGATAATGACATGGGATAAAATGAGGCTAAACATGATTATGCGAACCTATATGAACCTTACTTTGCCTCTTGTGTTCATGTTTATGATTTTAGGCCATGTGAGTGACTTAATCATGCCTCTCATGCTATGCATAACCTAGTTTAACTTGCAAGTTTGGATCTTTATGCATGAGATGCTAGCATGAACCTTTAGGAACCACTTTACTTGTGAAACATTGGCTAAGACAAGATTTTGCGGCTTATGCATGTTTATGAACCCAAACCCCTTATGCTAACATGCAAGTTTGTGGCCAAATCCTTTATGAGATTATGCATGCTCGTGGCCAATCCCCTCTTTTAAGTTGTGCATGTTTATGGCCAAACCCTTTTTGATAATGTGCATGTTTGTGGCCAAATTACCTTATGACACTATGCATGTTTATGGCCAATCCCTTTATGATGTTATGCATGTGGAAGCCAAGCCCTTTTTGGCATCATGCATGTTTTGAGACCAATATGTGACATAGTATCCTTACTATGTTGACTCGCTTTGCTTGCGTTGGGAAAACACGATTTTGGGTAATTAGATAAACATGAACATGTCGCAAAATCTTAACTTGAATATGACATGTGTTTATACTTGAAAATATGACTTGAAAGATAACATGGAAGATGACATGTAAGTATGCATAAAAACATGAGCTTGGGAATTTACCTATTAAGTTAGGTCTACCCTTTGGGAATTTACCTATTAAGTTAGGTCTACCCAAATGCTTGAAAACTTGTAACATGTTTTGGAAACATGATGAACTTGGATAATATAAGTATGGCCAACTCGAGGTTGGGTTGAGTTTGCAACGTAAAACTACCCAGAACCGACCGGCCTAACTAGTAGTTGCAAACAATAGGACCCAATGTGAGAAGTTGGTCATGTCGCGCTTAAGACCCGAGGTTAGACTAGGTTGTGGTGTAAATCTACCCGGACCCGCCCGGCTTAACTAGTAACCACAACAAGGTCTAATGTGAGAAGTTGAGGGTGCATTAATTAAATTAATGCCACATAATAGGGTTAAGTTAATTTGATTAATGAGGCTTAACCAAATATGATATGGACAAATGGGTTAAGTAATTTGATTAGGCTAATGATACTTAACAAAACATGATAAGCTTGGGTAGGTTAAGTAACTTGATTTGCCTAATGACACTTGACCATTTTTATACGACTAGTGGACGGGATTAAGTTAACCAACACTTAATCAATCCAACACGATAACATGATAAGGTTAAGTAAATTTTCTTAATGACACTTAACCGTATAATACAGTTAATGGATGGGGTTAAGATTAGGCTTAACTAATCTAAACATGATAATCGGATGGGGTTAAGTTAGCCTAGACTTAATTAATCCAACTTGGTAATTTAATGGGGTTAAGTTAAACACTTAACTAATTTAACACGATGATTTGATGAGGTTAAGTGACCTATACTTAACCAATCTAACTCGTTAATTTGATGAGGTTAAGTTAATCTATACTTAACCAATCTAACGTGAAAACATGATAAGGCTAAGTCACAAATCACTTGAATACGCTTGACCGATTTGATGACAAGGTCAAGTTAATTTATATAATTAACCAATCTAAAATGATAACTAGACGAGGTTAAGTTATGGGTTGCTTAATATACTTAGCCAACTTGACACATGGTTTGTAGGGTTAAGTCTTGGACTTGGATACTTAGCCAATTTTGACATGGTTTGTAGACGGGTTAAGTTGTGAACTTAAGTGACACTTAACCCATTAGATAAACCCTAATTCGGAGGATTAGGTAAATAACCATAGTTAACAAGGATTATGGAAATAAGGCTAAGTGGTAAACCTTAGTTAAAAGAAACTAAGTAATAATTCTTAGCCAAGGAAATTTGGACCACCTCTTAGATTGATGAGTAACCCGATACGTTAGGTCAACGTTTAAGTATGCATGTAGGAGCAGACTATCTGACTTAGATAAAGGCTCCAACGAACTGGGTAACGAAGCAGCGGCTTCGGGGAACGTGAGGATATTCTTGGGATCCCTCTACGAGCTGCCAGGTCATTATACTAGGCTCACGAGAGGTTGAGGTCTGCGGTAGAAGAACCAAGAATATGCCTTGGTTGCTATGCGAGCGACCTAAAGACTGGGGTGGATAGCAGTGAGTCGACGAATACATAAGGTGCCCGAGATAGCAAGTTCGTCGATCATCTACCATCTTGAGTCAAGCGTGTACGTACGGAAAGGCAGGGAACACCCAACAGACCATAATTGCTATCTAATTATGGGTGAGGTAGGCCGTAGGATTTGGGTTGGCCGGAGTGTAGTTCTCATGCAAGATTTTCTCTTGTGTTGCCTTTCACTAGTTGAGGGAGGGGTCTCGTGGGACCATAGCCACGTGTAGAAAAGCAGACCTTAGTATCTGCATCGGCAGATAAATCTAAAGCTCCCGACCGAGTCCTGTATTTCTTGGTTTGCCCTGTGACAGGACTCGGATGGCACGATATGATACATGTGCATACAGTAATAGAAAAACGATTCACGATGAATGCGTGGGAAAAAGGGCGCGGTTGAGGGTTAGCGTAATCCCTAGTGGCCTAGGTGGTTTAACCCAAACCGAAATACGAAAGCGTGCAATAGGTAAGCGTAATCCCTAGTGGTGCTAGGTGGCGTAAGTCCTAGTAGTTCAAACGATGATTCATATGGAAGAGCCTAGCTAGAACAAGGGTGACAGTCCAAACGATTTCAAGGATAATACGACATGAGGAAGCCCGTACGAGGTACGGCAAAGGACTGAACTTATATACATGGAAAGAAACATATGATTTGAGTAACCTATATATGCGATATATTAGGTTGACATGGACCATTACACGACTTTGAGCAAGGGACATTCATGGTTAACACACGACGCGGGTAGGGATACTAGTACGAGAGGTGCAGAGCAAATATACATGTTAGAACTAGGAAGAATATACACAATAGATACCGTGGGATGTTAGACGGGGCAGATACCTTGGGATAATGTACTCGATAGAAATCTGGTGATGTGATACCTTGACTTATCATAACACCGTAGTTTATCATGATACCTTAGTTCACCTTGCCACAGTAGTTCAACCGGCTACCCTGGTTTAGTTTATCTATCTTGTAGTTATCCTTATGTTTACTTTCAGTTTATGCATGTCATGTTACCTTTACCTGTTTTTATACTGGAAGTAGATAGGACTTACTCAGTCTTTTTGACTGACCCGTTTTGTTTTGCCTCTTTTCTTCCGTTTCCCCCCCGGTTACAGGGAGGAAACAAAGCTGTTTAGTTCGGACTTCTTCTGCTTGAAGGTCATCATGGATGGCTTGGACTTTCTTGGCTATGGCTACTTTACTGTTTTATTTGGGGAATAATTTATGAAAAAGTCTTTATGCTTCTTTACTATTGCAAGACAGGTTTTGATGTACTCTGATGTAAAAGGCTTTAGACCTTATGTATTCATGTTTATGAAAGTTCGATTTTACTTCCGCTATTTTATATGTTCTGTCTTGTGATATTTCCGTGCATGTTTACCAATAATGCCCCTCTAAAGCTAGTGCATTCCTTTGCGAGTGACCCTAGCGGAGGTGGGGTGTTACAACCTTTGACTGAACTTTGACCAACTACCACAACCACCTTGCACCTCCGATCGACACCAAACCACCACCATCTGAAGCGCCTCCCTCTAGGATACCTTTGCTAGTCATCTGACCATGCTCCATTCACCGTGAAAAGTCAAAATACCAAAATCACGAAAATGCAGATTTCTCCCTCATATGGACTCCGATTGATCTGAAACTGAACATCAATCTCTTTATTTTTCAATCTTTTACAACTTTCCATTTTGTTCTAAGAGAATATTCTCGACGATAAAGGCATAACAAGAAAAGAAACAAACAGACCTATGCCGGTCTTTGGAGATTTCCGGCCAACTCCGGCATCCAATCGACGAGCGTCCTACGTCTTTGAGTTTGTGTCGTCGATACGAACAACTTTAGTGTTGGGTGTTTCGGCTAAAAGTCGATGAGCTGGATTGGGGGATTTCGGCCATTAATGAACAGGTTAGAGGCTAGGGTTGCAAATGGGAGAGATGAGAGAGATGAGGTCTATTTATAACCTCCACCCAAAACACTGATCACCAAGCCCAAAATCTCCCGAACCCCAAACATATCAAACCTTATACTCAAAGGAACCTGAAAGGCCATTCCGAGTCCAATGGAAAAGGTTTCAAGACCTGATTCTGTCATAGCAAAATTCAACTTTTTGGATCGACTCATGCATCGATCCTAAGCTATCAGTCAAAAATCCAATAATCGAAACATTTCGATGCTTACAACCTAAAGCATTCCTACTATCGATTTGGACTCAATGGAACTGGTCTTAAATCCTCATTCGATCTTTTATGAAAAGTCACATTTTTGGAACCACCACTTGATTAACGATTAATATTAAAATATCCAATCGCAAAAAAATATGGTTTGCTACTGATAACCTCATGAAATGCATTTGGTGAAGCCAAAAGAGAGTTGCATATAAGCCTAACAAAGAAGACCATCATAGATCCTTTGAAGTAGAGGAAGTACGGATAGGAAACGAACCAAAAATTCTTTGACATGGTTAAGTAAGTGACTTTAAAAGATATGGAGGGTACCATTGGATGTCCCTCCTATGTGGGCCTTATGGAGCGGACTATCAGAGGCAAGGTCTGTATTGTTAATTAAGAGGGTATGCCTTAATTGCATACGTATTATAGGCCTTACGAAGAGGACCTTTACAAGCTCTTTTCATTGTTGACTAGTGTGTAACCCGTGCGTTGCACACGATAGTATTATTAAAAGTAGTATTTATTATCTTAATATTAAGATGAGAAAGTTGTTAAAAAATATGATAAATTTTGTGTAAAATATATAAACTATAAATTAAAATTATTATTATTGTTTGTGTGTAATTTACGTTTTAAACTTACACACACAATATGTATATGTATGCATTTCGAGAAATAATATAATGTTGTCAATTTGTTAATGAGAATAAACTATACGTATTGAAGCTGGTGCATGTTAGTAATTTACTGGATAAACTAACAAATGTTATTTAACGTAATTTGTTTCAAGAAGTTAAATTTAAATTATGAAATTATTTAAGTATATATATTATAATATGAAGAATTGAGAAGAAATTTGTAAAAGAAGCATATTAATTTGTTGTTGAGTTATTGATGTTAAAAAGGATTTTATGACACAATATGTAACACCCCGAATTTTCTATTAACACTAAAGTTGCTAAAATAATAATAAGTGTGTAGAAGAGGGGATGTATCTAATATGAATACAAAAATATTAATAAGTATGTAAGAGAGGGGATGTATCTAATATGAATATAAAAATATTAATAAGTATGTAAGAGAGGGGATGTATCTATTATGAATATAAAAATATTAATAAGTATGTAAGAGAGGGGATGTATCTAATATGAATATAAAAATATTAATAAGTGTGTGAGAGAGGGGATGTATCTAATATGTATATAAAAACAATAATAAGTAAAGGGGGATGTATCTAATATGTACATTGTAGAAAATATATATATATGACATGAATAGAAGTTTATTAATATGCTGAGTGTTTGCTGAGTCACTTCTGACTCATTGCTGAGTCAACAAGATAAACCCCATCTTGTCTGAACGGTTGCGGTTATTTCTAGGATAAATCTAATGGCCTAAATGCATTCTAAAATCTATAAATAAGTGGGTAGACCCTAAACCTAAATCACTTGTAAAATTAGAGAAGCTACCGTCATGCTGCTGCCATGGAGTTCAGCATAGCCGTCACAAACTAAGAAGAGGAAGCCTAATCATCTACAACTAAATCTACACAAATCAAATCAAAAGATCTCTCTTTCTCTAATTCTTTTCTTTTGTTGGTGAGTATGATGATTCTCACAAGACTATTACAAACTAATTTGACTCAGTTATGAATGGATCACAAGAAAGTGACGTGATTTGTAATTGTAAATTCTATATATTGTGGATCTCTTATTATGTTATTATGTTGTCGTATGATGTAAATTATATATGCTATGTCATGCTATGTTGTAAATTCTCTTATGCTATGTCGTGCTATGTTGAGAATCATGTCAAGCTATGTTATACTATCATACTATGCCATGTTATAAATCATGCTATATTATGTTGTAAAATCATGATGTTGTTGGAACATGCTTAAAGTTATGTTTTTTTTAATTTAAATGGATCTTGTTTATGGGAATTTGCCTATTAGGTTAGGTGTACCCATAAACTTGAAACTATAATTAAATAAAACTTGAATATGGGAATTTGCCTATTGAGTTAGGTGTACCCATATAAAACCATGTTGTTAAAAAAATTAGATGATGTTGATTCACACATGTTCATATGTAAGTTTATGAAAATTGATTGAGATTATATTAGGTGAATTTTGAACAAGTTGACACCTTTAGGTCGTATAATCTATGCAAGTTGGACATATGCAAGTTTCACCCCTTATTATGATTCATCTGGTCACATATACATGTTGTTATTATGATAATCTCTTTTATGCTATGAGTTAGGCTATTCGAGTCTAACATATATTTTGCGAATAAACGTTCAAACGTGGGGTAGGGGTAATATTAGGAATTAATAAATTGGGTGCAATTTTGTAAGATTTTGCATACCATGAATGGATGTCCATAATTGAGTCAATTATGGACATTGTTAAAAATTGGAAGTAATTAATAATTCAAGTAGGGAATTATTAAAATTAGGGGAAAGTGGATTATTATTAATAATCAATGCTTAGGACACGAGGTTTGACCCGTTTGTGATGTAAACCTGCCCGGACCCGCCCGGCAAATCCAGTAGTCACAAATGTCGGCCCAATGTGAGAGGTCCTTGATACCATGATGAGACGACCCGATTTCCCGTTCTCACGGAAACAAGGTTATCTTTTGGAATATAACACAGAAACATATAATAGCAGAACAGAATTAAATAAATACACCAGAATGAACAACAAAATATACTGGATAAAATAATCATCAGAGTTACACAATATACAGGATCTTACTTAGTACAAATACAGTTCAGCTACACATAAATGTCTACAGCGGAAATAAACAAAATATGTACAATAGGAGCTGAACAGCATAAAAAGAAATAAATGATAGAATCCATCTTCAGCTCCAGCTATCCAGAAAGAACCAGCTAAACCTGAATACAAGGCTGCCCGTGTAGAAAAAGGGGCACCCGAGTTTGAGAGTGAAACAAACTACGAGTGAGTCATGGGACTGGTATGAGAAATCCACTCAACACATATATAATTGGCTAATCACAGGACCACGCCACTTTCGTGGAACGGGTTTACTCCATTGGATTGCCAGTGCTTTAAAACAAATCTTTCTTTTAAACATCGCTATGCTTTTTATAAAAATGAAGCCATTATAAGACTCAGTTCCCATCACACAATGCAACGCAAACCGGAGGATAGAGTTTTTACCTTATAACGGCCAAGATATGCTTGATACGAATAAAACAAAGGCATTTGATATTATTGCTAGTGTTTATATGTTTTGAAAACAATTTCAAATCATAACTATCAATCATAGACGGCATTAATGCCCCATACCACTATGTCGCCATATATAGGTATACAATCAAAACCGCACAGTCACGTATTTGGAAATTGGTTTTCCGTCATGAACCAAGGCAAAAGATAGTCCTTACCGAATTCGAGACAATCTAGCCCATGTCTCAGGATCAGAACGCATCAACCCTTTAGATCGTCAGGGCCGGTCCACCGATGTGGATTATTATTCCTGAACACTACGTTTCTCCGCCCTTTGGGGCGTAAACGAGCCAACGAATGACTCCATCGGACCCGGATCGTCCGATCAAACCGAGGCGCCTCGCAACAGCAACAACCACATAGGTGAAAAGTATATAAATGTCAGGGCTGGTAGGTCACTGACACCACCCTAGCTAGAAAGAAACGCAGGCCCTCCCTGAGGTCCTTCTCCCGTTTTAGGTTCATACCGGGGTGTGAGGCTCGCGAATTTACGTTATACACAAAGCTACGCCACACAGGCGGTGCTTTGATCATCACCACAAGACTTTGCTTTTCAACAGAAGCCCTGATCACTGCATCTTAGCATGCCACACAGGCAATTCATACCGTGCAACTGATGGCTATCAATCACACAGAACAAATTCCAATGTCGGACACACAGTCCACTTACAAGTCCGTTCTGGGTCTGAACGAAACCGGAGGCACTAAATACCTCGCAAACCCTTCGATCAACACGTACGTCTGAACGATCACCACTCATTATCCATATTTCGGGATGCCTCCCAATCAGGACCTCGGTTACCATCCAAACGAGGTGAAGATCTCCGGTCTTCGACCATCGTCTTCATCTTCGACTTTCAATCGTCGATCAATTATTTGAAATGAGAATTAACTCGGCCTTCTCAAATAATTCACGTATATTTAGAATTTCAATTCAATTTATTTCAATGGTTAAATTATTCGACAACACCAATTTTGTCCTTTAATGTAATTTTCACACCAAACACATTCAACCATCAAACATCACATAAATCAAGCAAATTCAGTTTATTTCCATTCTATATTGCTTATGATATTTTATAACTATTTATCGCTATTTTTATTTATTTTAAAATAGCCATTTTATTCAAAACGACGCTTCGGGCCATAAGGCGGCCGTGGCGCTGTTTTTCTTCAGATTTGATTTACACATATCTGAAAATCTAACCGTTGGATCTTCACAAAATTTACATCATTAGAAAGGTCTTTTCAAAACGAACCCAACGGTTCCAGTTTCGGGAAAATCCGACGGTCGGATCTCCCGGTACAATCGTTTGAATTTTCGATTTCAAAATACGAACTGCAGCGTCGTTATTCGATTAAATATAATTATATTTATATATATAAATAAATATAATCGTTTCTGGCGCTGTTTTTCTTCAGATTTGAATTAAACATTCCAGACAATCCAACCGTTGGATTTCTACAAAGTTGGTGCCGTTGGGAAGATATTTCCAAGGCGAACCCGACGGTTGAGGTTTCGGGAAAATCCAATGGTCGGATTTCCCGCACTAGTCGTTTGAAATCACGGTTTCAAAATACGAACTGCACGGCTTCGTTTCGTTTTAATTTTATTTATATTTATATATTTATATAAATATAGTTCATTCAACGATTTCAATATCGTTTTTACTTCAAAAATTTTCCTAACTCCTTAAATTTTGGAAAAATTTCGCCATAACCTCCCCTGCACCGGGAGCATCGGGAAATCGCAAATAGCGTTCCCGGTCCTTCTAATCTCAAAAAGAAAAAGAAAAAGCCAAGCGGCTAGCCAACAGGCTCAAAATCATCACCCAAACAAATCAGTAAATGTGTACCTATTTGTCGGGCACAAAATTTTATTCCTCTTCTCTAGCCCCTTTGCTATAACCTGTTCAATGAATATGCATGTACATATATATACAGTCCATATCATTTTTTCATTTTCTATTCAACTTCATATTTGATTTCTATTTGGTTTAAAAACACCATTCATTCTAATGTTACATAAATAGGTGCAAATCATTTCATTAGCTAATTAATGAATATTTCAACTCATATATGTTTATTTCGAACAAGTGGCTATTTTTAACACTTCACATTTCAACGATTTATGCATACAATAAAAAGGTGATTTTTATTGTAAAACAATTCATTTCAAAACACTATTTTTCTATATAGTTCATATAGTCGATAAAAGGTGATTTTTATTATCAAACAATTTATTTCAAAATATGAATACCATTCAACACATGAATTGCTAAACAACGAATGAATATCAATTCAACACATGAATGTTTTCTATAGTTTCTATATTTAGATAAAAATGTGATTTTTATTATCGAACAATTTATTTCAAAATATGAATACCATTCAACACATGAATTTCTAAACAACGAATGAATATCAATTCAACACATGAATGTTTTCAATAGTTTCTATATATAGATAAAAATGTGATTTTTATTATCGAACAATTTATTTCAAAATATGAATACCATTCAACACATGAATTTCTAAACAACGAATGAATATCAATTCAACACATGAATGTTTTCAATAGTTTCTATATATAGATAAAAATGTGATTTTTATTATCGAACGATTTATTTCAAAATATGAATACCATTCAACACATGAATTTCTAAACAACGAATGAATATCAATTCAACACATGAATGTTTTCTATACAATGAATAAATATAATTTAAGCATATGAAAATAATTCAAACACACAAATATTATTCAAAATTTCGGCAGCATAACGGCAGGGTAGTTACACCGGCACCGTCCCTAGTACGGCTCCTCGCTCTACCTTAAAACCTCGCGGTTTTTGACAATGGGAATCATGCATCTAGTTCGCACGCAGGCGGCATGTATATATTTATTTCATTTCCACAAACTAATCCTATGTGGTTTCAACCAAATATTTCACAACCACAAATGGGTATTTTTCAACCACCATCAACCAATATCAATCACAAACAATCCCAAACAATCATTCGCTATCAATCAAATTTTCACAACAATTTCAACCAATAAATATCATCCATGGTTTGTGGACGAAGGGCGTATATATATATATATATATATATATATATATATATATATATATATTTATATATAGCAATTCACCTTCATTTTCACACATATATATATAAATTTTAAATCAGAAATCTCACCAATAGCTATCCAATACCAAGACTCTTCCTTTATAGAAATCTTCGCCTTTTGTCGCTTTCGCCCGTATTCTCTACACATGTAAAAAATCGAATTTTTACTATGCTACTCAATATTTAAAAATATGATTTTTCTTTCGACTTTCGATATTTAAAAATATGACTTTTACTTTGACTTTCAATATTTAAAAATATGACTTTTACTTTGACTTTCAATATTTAAAAATATGACTTTTACTTTGACTTTCAATATTTAAAAATATGATTTTTACTTCGGCTTTCCATATATAAAAATCTGATTTTTACTTTTAAATTTCTAATCTTCTTCTAGTTTATAAATCATTTTAAAATCAGTTTTTATATTCCTTTATAATTCAGTTTTTAAAATCTCAGAAAAATCAGTTTTTATATTTTTATAAATCAGGTTTTAAAATTCTTTCTTTACAAAAATCAGTTTAAAAATTCCTTTATAAAAATCTGTTTTTACTTTCTCAAAAAAAAACAGTTTTATGCTTTTAAAAATTTCAGTTTTAAAATACTTTTTTAAAAATCCAGTTTTAAAATACTTTAAAATTCAGTTTTAAAATACTTTAAAATTCAGTTTTAAAATACTTTTAAAAATTCAGTTTAAATCCTCTTTTAAAAATTATTACAGTATTACCCTAAAAAAAATATACAGTTTTAAATAGAAATAAAAAAAAAATTAAAACAGCTTACAGTATTTTGAAGAAAAGGGGGGCTTCTGCAGTTCGTCGGCGGCGAGGTGGCAAGGCTTCGAGGAGGCGCGGTTCGTCGATGGCGGCGTCTTCGCGAGAGGGTCGAGGGCTTCAAGGGGGGGCGCGGCTTCTTCGCAGACGTCGAGACGGGGGGGGGCTCTTCGTCGGCGTCGCGACGAGGGGGGGGGGGGCGGCGGGTCGATTGATCGCTAGGGTTTTTTTTTTCTTTTTTTTTTTTCTGGTTGTAATCAAATGAACGGTGGGGGGGGGGCAAGCGGGAGATAAGGAGGGAAAGTATATATATATATTTTTTTTATTATTTAATTATTAAATTTCGCAAAAGGTTGACTTTTACATATGACCTCGAAACGAGGCCCACCGCCTGTCGTCCATAGCGTTTTACCCCCATTCCGAACACAATGGGATATGTATCGCAAGCTGATTCGATTGTTACAATCAGTTTCCTTTTGAATTTTCATTTAAATCACTATATTGAATTTTAAACGTACATTTCAATTTACCGGGGTCACATACTAACTAGAAAAATTCCCGAAAAATATTTTCTAGCTTCGTATCGACGATACGGTCCTAACAAAACTAGTTTCGTCGAATTCTGAGACCGTTTGAGAAATGGCCAATTTCCAGTCGATTAAAATCAACAGAAACTGGTCAAACGCGTTTTCCTATGCCACGCTCACATATTGATTCGAAAAATTATGAAATTTGAAACCTAACAATAACTTGACCCTGCGGATCCAACAAAAGTGGTTTCGTCGAAATCCGAGGTCATTTGCAAAATATCCATTTTTAAGGGCCTGAATTCCATAGCGACTATTCAGAATTTTCAACTGGACATATCTTTTGATTCCCGCTATCAAATTTCGATTGGTCGAATTCGTTAGAAAGATATTCACTAACAGATTTAAATATTTTTGGTTTCACTAAAATCCGGATTGTTTTGCATCCGGTATATTCAATTGAAGTTTGAAATCGAATTATCGAACTACCGCGCCATTTTCAATTCTATATATAATTATAATTAATTATATTCGTTTTCAATTGTCGATTCAAACTCAGTTTTCATCTCCATTATTTAAAATATTTATTTTAAATATTTAAAATCCATTATTTTAGCCAATTTAAAATTTTTAAATTGGTTCAGATTTTCTGGGTCATTACATCCTAGGCCCAAACTAAAGCATAACAGTTGTAAAGACACGAGGTTAGACTCTTTTATGGTGTAAGACTGCCCGGACCCGCCCGGCAAATCCAGCTGCCATAAATGCCAGTCTAATGTGAGAGGTCTTTATGAGGTTATGGCCTTAATGAACTAAGAAATACTTAACCAGATAATCATGTAAGGTGGGACATGGGGGTTAAGTAGGTGCCTAGGGTGGCATGAGGAATCTGGTGGTTGCCTTTAGAGGCATTTGAAATACGATTAGACTTAACCAAACACACATGTAAATGAACATGACTAAGTGGGTTAAGTGGGATGGACTAATGGGGACAAGCTTAGGTGGAATGCTTGTGGTAAATAGTGGGGGCCCATTTCAACCAGTATCCCAAAACGTATCTTTGTGGGCTCGACCTAAGTCGAGGACGGGACACGCATACTGGGTGTGACTATAAGAGGCCAAAATAGGGAGCGGTGGCAACGCAAGTCCAACGGGTTTCATATGCGTGTGTGGACCCGGGCTGGTAGGTAAGACGTTGTTGCATCGTGTAGGTATAAGTCGTGCATGTCCGTTGTATCAGGTTGCCACTTTAGGGGAGTGATACACCCCACTGTGGGGCCAGCACGGGTATCTACGAGTTAGGGAGCCGATCAAATAATGGGAAGTAGGGTACACCTAGTGGAGATAGGGGCAGGCGACACCTATGTAGTCAGCTAGGGGTACGTAAAGCCATTGGGAAAGTTTATAAGTGAAGCTAAGTGGGATGAATCTTTAGGGTGACTGGTGTGGTGCAGTATAGTGTTTATCCTTTAGTATTTAGGAGCGCCTATAACGTTGCCTTTAGCGATTGTCTATGTCCTTAATCTGCTCTTCATAGACATTTTCTTGTTTTCCAGCTTATGCCTTAGTCCAGTTATTTTGGTAATAGTATTGTAGAATTATCATATTCACCAGACTTTATGTCTGACCCCCTCTTTTCCATCCTTTTTCTCCCTTTAGGTCCGCAGGTTGGGCCAAGTTCTAGTGGAGTCTAGTTGGATCGCTTATCTACTGGAAAGCTTGGACTGCTGAAGTAAAGTCCAGCTTGTTATCTTTCTTTTTAATGGCTATTCATGTAATGGGATTATGTACTTGTTTTATCAAGATAGATATTGTACTTGACATTGAATATGGTGTTATGATGTAATCAAACATGTTTTGACTTCTGCTACAATGAAATAAATTTTTTGAATTTCCAAGTACTATTTTATATCTGTCTTGTTGTAATTTTACTGTTCTATATTCACTTAAAACCTCCATGGAAGTTAATGCATTCCCTTTGTGAGTGACATTAATGGACGTGGGGTGTTACACGTGGTATCAGAGCATAAGGTTACCAGAACAGATAAAAAAAAAAATTTAGAAAAATATTTTTTTTCTAAAGTATTTTTGGAAGAAGTGCTTTCAAAAAAAAACATGTTATTTAAAGAGAGTTTTTATGAAAAACATAATCCCAAATAGCCACATCCTTATCTTTATCTTTCAAATTCTCCATTTTGAATCTTTCCTTTTTCGTTTCAGCATGGCTGAAGATCTTAATCTCCCAGAAGGTGTGACGATTCCAGGGTGGTTTAGGAGATACTTGGAGGCTAGGGCCACCACTGCAGGCCCAGCGGATACTCCTCCACCCCTAGTTGCACCCATTCCTCCTCCTCCTCCTCCTCCTCGTGTTGACACTTTTTCAAAGACGTGCAAGGAATTCAAGGCTATGGGAGGAAAAACTTTTCAAGGGACTGAGACGTTTGTGGAGGCCAGAGATTGGCTTAAGGAGACTGAGGAATTGTTGGATATCTTTGAAGTGGAAGATGGGAGGAAAGTCTGTTTAGCTGCTTGGTTAATGAAGGGAGAGGCCTCGTTTTGGTGGGAGGTCACTAACGGGGAACGTCCAGTTGATTCATGGGCGGATTTCAGACGAAGGTTTGAGGCAAAGTTTCTTTCAAGGGCAGAGGAGAACTTAAATATGGAAAAATTCCTGGCACTAAAGCAAGGGAGCTCATCAGTAAAGGAATATGTCAATAAATTTAATCAGTTAGCAAGGTTTGGCTTGGAGTTGGTGAACACGCCAGAGAAGAAAGCTTTGAGGTTCGTTAGAGGCTTGAATGAACCGTTGCAAGGGTTGGCTATGACCCACATCCCTATGGGAGCCACCTTTGAAAAGCTAGTAGAAATGGCACTTATGCATGAGGATAAGGCAGTTGAAAAGAAAGGGGATCAGAAGAAACCCCAACAGCAAATTAAGAAGGGTGGTAAAAACAATAATGGCAAAGGGAAGAAGAAATGCTTCAATTGTGGGACGCCTGGCCATCTCAGCAAAGATTGTAGAAAGAAAAAGAAGACTGGTTGTTTTCATTGTGGAGATGCGGGACATTTAGTGAAGGACTGTCCAAAGAAGGGGCAGAGGGCAGGGTCTACCTCGGGAGGACAGGTGCAGGCTCTTATGGCACCAGGGCAGGCAAGGGGGCAAGTTCAGGCTATTGCGGCCCCACCGCTGCAAGAAAGAGGTAGAACAATTTCTGTTGAAAGCTTAGTTTTTCTGTTTGATCATCCTGTCCGTACCTTATTCGATTCTGGCGCATCTCATTCGTTTATCTCTGCATCATTAGTTGAATCACTGCACTTGAACACCAGTTTAGTAGAGGATCCCTTGGTCGTTTCAAATCCAATTGGGGGTTCGGCTCATTTGACCATGATATGTTTGGATTTGAAAATCTCTATACTTAGCGTTGAATTTAGATGTGATGCTTATGTATTGGGCTTCACGGGCTATGGGCTAATTTTAGGAATGGATTGGTTGTCTAGAAATAGGGCCATTCTTGATTGTGAAAGGAGAGTAGTTAGGCTTGTGACTCGCCTTGGTAATGCTCTCGACATGTTTTGTAATCCCATAAATTCCGTTATGCTAAGTTATCTTGAATCGCTTGACGCGTCTGTAGAGAACCTGCGATCGGTAGAAGTGGTCCGGGAATATCCGGATGTGTTTGAGGAGGTGAAGGGCTTACCTCCAAAGCGGGAGATAGACTTTCGAATTTATCTTGTGGATAATGCTAAACCCGTATCTTTGCCAGTGCGCCACATGGCTCCTCGTGAAAGGAGGGAACTCAATAAGCAAGTAAAGGAGTTGCTTGAGAAGGGGTTCATAAGACGTAGTATATCGGAGTGGGGTGCTCCAGTAGTTTTTGCCACAAAGGCGGATGGGTCTCTTAGACTTTGTATGGACTATAGAGAACTAAACAAGCCTACTAAAAAGAACCGACACCCACTGCCGAGGATTGACGATGTCTTTGATCAGTTAGTTGGCGCCTCAGTGTTTTCGCAGTTGGACTTAGCCACTGGCTTTCATCAACTGAGAGTGGCTGAGGATAGTATAGATAAGACTGCTTTTAGGACTCCTGACGGATTCTATGAATGGCTAGTGATGCCCTTTGGTTTGACAAATGCCCCTGCATATTTTGTTGATTTGATGAGTAGGGTGTTTAGGGAATACCTTAACAAATTCGTGGTAGTCTTTGTGGATGACATCTTAGTCTTTTCTAAGAATAAAGAAGAGCACTCCCTACATCTTAGGGAAGTGTTGGAAACCCTTCGAGCGCATAACCTTAAGGCAAAATTTTCTAAGTGTCACTTCTGGAGGAAGGAAGTACGGTTCTTAGGGCACGTGGTTTCCAAAGAAGGGATAGCAGTGGATCCCGCAAAGGTGGTGGCCATCCAAGATTGGAAGGTCCCTAAAAATGCAACCGAAGTAAGAAGTTTCTTGGGGTTGGCTGGCTATTATAGGAAGTTTATCAAAGACTTCGCAAAAATATCAGCTCCATTAACACGGTTAACGAAGAAGAACCTGGTTTTTACGTGGGACAAAGATTGCGATGATGCGTTCCAACGTTTAAAGAGAGCCTTAACTTCAGCCCCAGTCTTAGTGCTGCCAGACGGGAATAAACCGTTTACCATCTATACTGATGCTTGTGGGACGGGACTTGGCGCGGTCCTCATGCAAGAGGGAAGAGTAATAGCCTATGGTGGAAGGCAGTTGAGGGTTCATGAAAAGAATTACCCCACGCATGACTTAGAGCTAGCCGCAATTGTTTTCGCGCTTAAGTCTTGGCGTCACTATCTTCTTGGTGAGAAATTCGAACTGTTCACTGACCACAAATCATTAAAATACTTATTCTCTCAGAAGGATTTGAATTTAAGGCAGCAACGGTGGATGGAATTCTTAGCCTCCTACGATTTTGAAATAGCATATACCCCGGGCAAGGGTAACGTGGTGGCAGACGCCTTAAGTACGAAAAGGTTGTCCTTGAGTCCGTTGTTTGTTGAACGACAAAGCTTAGAATTCATCTCTATGTTTGACTTTAGACCCTCCGTTGACTTAGTACCCGGTCTGTTAGCATCCTTGGAGGTTAGACCTACACTTCTAGGACGGGTTGGTGAGGCACAGCGAGACGACCCACGGTTGGTTGAGATAGTAGAAAAGCTCAAAGGGGGGAGTCGTCAAGCCATCTTCGTAGGTATACCCTAGACGATAAGGGTTGGTTACGAAGGGATAATAGACTTTGTGTACCGCAAGACGAAGACTTAAGGAAGGCCATTCTTGATGATGCTCATCGCTCAAAAATGACCATTCATCCCGGCGGGGATAAGATGTACAAAGATATGAAGCGGGTTTTCTTTTGGGCCGGTATGAAAAAGGATGTGGCCGAGTACGTCGCTAGATGCTTGGTGTGCCAACGAGTTAAAGCAGAACAAAAGAAACCCGGTGGGTTGCTTCACCCATTAGAAGTTCCACTATGGAAATGGGAAAGCATCTCAATGGATTTTGTGGATGGATTACCAAGATCAAGGAAGGGTAACACGGGGATTTGGGTTATAGTAGATAGACTTACTAAAAGCGCCCATTTTATTCCCGTGAAAAGTAAGAGGACTGCTCCGTGGTTGGCTTCTGTATACATTAAGGAGATAGTTCGTTTGCACGGTATTCCTTCTAGTATAGTAAGCGACCGTGACCCCATCTTTACTAGCGAATTTTGGAAGAGTTTACAAGAGGCGGTAGGGACTCAGCTATGTTTGAGCACCGCATATCATCCTCAGACAGACGGCCAGACCGAGAGGGTGAATCGCATTCTAGAGGATCTTTTAAGGCTTTGTATCCTAGACTTTGGGGGTACATGGGAAGAGCACCTTCCGTTAGTAGAATTCGCATATAATAATAGCTTTCAGTCTAGTATTGGCATGGCACCTTTCGAAGCTCTTTATGGAAGGCCTTGCCGTTCGCCTACATGTTGGTGGGAATCTACCGATAAAATCCTACTTGGGCCCGATATGGTTAGGGAAACCTCGGAGAAGATTGAGTTGATTCGAAGGAGGATGAAAGCAGCACAAGATAGGCAAAAATCGTATGCTGATAAGAGGAGGACAGATCTTGAGTTTGACATTGGGGACATGGTTTTTATCAAAGTATCTCCGTTACAGAATGTTGTTCGCTTTGGGTCCGTGGGGAAATTAGCACCAAGGTTTGTAGGGCCGTTTCCTGTAAAAGACAGGATTGGGAAGATGGCATATAGGGTGGAGTTGCCTGAGAAACTTAGTGGAGTACACGACGTATTCCATGTATCACATTTGAGGAAGTGTTTGCACAAGACCGCGGAGGTGGTAGAGCCGAGCTTGCTTAAAGAGGTGGAAATAGAGCGTGATGCAACAATTAGACGAGCTCCTACATGCATTCTTGGGTCGGAGATCAAAAAGTTGAGGAATCGAGAGGTCAGACTGGTTAAAGTGCAATGAGGAGATGATGAGAGCAACGCAACTTGGGAGACAGAAGAGAAGATGCGTTCGTTGTACCCTTTTCTTTTTGGGGGTATGTCTTTTAATTTCTCCTTTATCGCTTAGCTTATCTTATCTTATCTTTAGTATGTCCTCTCATTAGTATCTTTGACCTTTAGTTAGGATAATCCTATGGTTGAAACATGTGTTTGAGACATGTTATGTATGATGGATGCAAAATAGATGCAAGTGTTTGCTAGTGGTTGCTCGTGGATGCATATATACACACACTTTAGGCACTAGATCGGCTCAGTCGCTTCATATTGCATATTGCATATATATGGATGTATTTAGTATAATGGATGTATAATGGTTGTACCATCATATGGATGCTGCATTCGGTTGAATGGGTGTGCACACATATAGAAGTAGTATGTAAGCAATTAGGATCTTTTGCATACATAATGGATTCATGACACTTACATAATTTGCATTAAGGAGGTCAACTGAATCAGTAGACCGCCTGATTTCGCATTAGGTAAGGACATGTACACACACTTGCATATGATCATAAAGCATTAGAAGTCTTTTAAGGACAATGGATGCCTGTGTATGATGGATGAGTAGATGGACGTTTGGATGGTAGGATATACATTCTTCCAGACTTGAAGATTTCGGGGACGAAATCCTAAAAGGAGGGGAGAATGTAACACCCCGAATTTTCTATTAACACTAAAGTTGCTAAAATAATAATAAGTGTGTAGAAGAGGGGATGTATCTAATATGAATACAAAAATATTAATAAGTATGTAAGAGAGGGGATGTATCTAATATGAATATAAAAATATTAATAAGTATGTAAGAGAGGGGATGTATCTATTATGAATATAAAAATATTAATAAGTATGTAAGAGAGGGGATGTATCTAATATGAATATAAAAATATTAATAAGTGTGTGAGAGAGGGGATGTATCTAATATGTATATAAAAACAATAATAAGTAAAGGGGGATGTATCTAATATGTACATTGTAGAATATATATATATATATATATTTATGACATGAATAGAAGTTTATTAATATGCTGAGTGTTTGCTGAGTCACTTCTGACTCATTGCTGAGTCAACAAGATAAACCCCATCTTGTCTGAACGGCTGCGGTTATTTCTAGGATAAATCTAATGGCCTAAATGCATTCTAAAATCTATAAATAAGTGGGTAGACCCTAAACCTAAATCACTTGTAAAATTAGAGAAGCTACCGTCATGCTGCTGCCATGGAGTTCAGCATAGCCGTCACAAACTAAGAAGAGGAAGCCTAATCATCTACAACTAAATCTACACAAATCAAATCAAAAGATCTCTCTTTCTCTAATTCTTTTCTTTTGTTGGTGAGTATGATGATTCTCACAAGACTATTACAAACTAATTTGACTCAGTTATGAATGGATCACAAGAAAGTGACGTGATTTGTAATTGTAAATTCTATATATTGTGGATCTCTTATTATGTTATTATGTTGTCGTATGATGTAAATTATATATGCTATGTCATGCTATGTTGTAAATTCTCTTATGCTATGTCGTGCTATGTTGAGAATCATGTCAAGCTATGTTATACTATCATACTATGCCATGTTATAAATCATGCTATATTATGTTGTAAAATCATGATGTTGTTGGAACATGCTTAAAGTTATGTTTTTTTAATTTAAATGGATCTTGTTTATGGGAATTTGCCTATTAGGTTAGGTGTACCCATAAACTTGAAACTATAATTAAATAAAACTTGAATATGGGAATTTGCCTATTGAGTTAGGTGTACCCATATAAAACCATGTTGTTAAAAAAATTAGATGATGTTGATTCACACATGTTCATATGTAAGTTTATGAAAATTGATTGAGATTATATTAGGTGAATTTTGAACAAGTTGACACCTTTAGGTCCATGACATGTATAATCTATGCAAGTTGGACATATGCAAGTTTCACCCCTTATTATGATTCATCTGGTCACATATACATGTTGTTATTATGATAATCTCTTTTATGCTATGAGTTAGGCTATTCGAGTCTAACATATATTTTGCGAATAAACGTTCAAACGTGGGGTAGGGGTAATATTAGGAATTAATAAATTGGGTGCAATTTTGTAAGATTTTGCATACCATGAATGGATGTCCATAATTGAGTCAATTATGGACATTGTTAAAAATTGGAAGTAATTAATAATTCAAGTAGGGAATTATTAAAATTGGGGGAAAGTGGATTATTATTAATAATCAATGCTTAGGACACGAGGTTGGACCCGTTTGTGATGTAAACCTGCCTGGACCCGCCCGGCAAATCCAGTAGTCACAAATGTCGGCCCAATGTGAGAGGTCCTAGGCCCAAACTAAAGCATAACAGTTGTAAAGACACGAGGTTAGACTCTTTTATGGTGTAAGACTGCCCGGACCCGCCCGGCAAATCCAGCTGCCATAAATGCCAGTCTAATGTGAGAGGTCTTTATGAGGTTATGGCCTTAATGAACTAAGAAATACTTAACCAGATAATCATGTAAGGTGGGACATGGGGGTTAAGTAGGTGCCTTGGGTGGCATGAGGAATCTGGTGGTTGCCTTTAGAGGCATTTGAAATACGATTAGACTTAACCAAACACACATGTAAATGAACATGACTAAGTGGGTTAAGTGGGATGGACTAATGGGGACAAGCTTAGGTGGAATGCTTGTGGTAAATAGTGGGGGCCCATTTCAACCAGTATCCCAAAACGTATCTTTGTGGGCTCGACCCAAGTCGAGGACGGGACACGCATACTGGGTGTGACTATAAGAGGCCAAAATAGGGAGCGGTGGCAACGCAAGTCCAACGGGTTTCATATGCGTGTGTGGACCCGGGCTGGTAGGTAAGACGTTGTTGCATCGTGTAGGTATAAGCCGTGCATGTCCGTTGTATCAGGTTGCCACTTTAGGGGAGTGATACACCCCACTGTGGGGCCAGCACGGGTATCTACGAGTTAGGGAGCCGATCGAATAATGGGAAGTAGGGTACACCTAGTGAAGATAGGGGCAGGCGGCACCTATGTAGTCAGCTAGGGGTACGTAAAGCCATTGGGAAAGTTTCTAAGTGAAGCTAAGTGGGATGAATCTTTAGGGTGACTGGTGTGGTGCAGTATAGTGTTTATCCTTTAGTATTTAGGAGCGCCTATAACGTTGCCTTTAGCGATTGTCTATGTCCTTAATCTGCTCTTCATAGACATTTTCTTGTTTTCCAGCTTATGCCTTAGTCCAGTTATTTTGGTAATAGTATTGTAGAATTACCATATTCACCAGACTTTATGTCTGACCCCCTCTTTTCCATCCTTTTTCTCCCTTCAGGTCCGTAGGTTGGGCCAAGTTCTAGTGGAGTCTAGTTGGATCGCTTATCTACTGGAAAGCTTGGACTGCTGAAGTAAAGTCCAGCTTGTTATCTTTCTTTTTAATGGCTATTCATGTAATGGGATTATGTACTTGTTATATCAAGATAGATATTGTACTTGACATTGAATATGGTGTTATGATGTAATCAAACATGTTTTGACTTCTGCTACAATGAAATAAATTTTTTGAATTTCCAAGTACTATTTTATATCTGTCTTGTTGTAATTTTACTGTTCTATATTCACTTAAAACCTCCATGGAAGTTAACACATTCCCTTTGTGAGTGACATTAATGGACGTGGGGTGTTACACAATACATAATAAATTCTTAATATGAACAAATTATAATTGATTTACAAATTAACTTTGCTATTATTATTGATTTACATAATTTGTTTTACGCGATTTATACATCTTCATAGTTGAATGAGATAATACCATTTTTCTTAATATTAATATGTATACATACATATTTATAGTAAAACTTGTGTATATATTTAAGACCTATTAGAAGGATGGACTAAATATTCACCAAGATTATTTAAATAATTTTAGTTTATGATTTCATGAGTAGCTTACACATAAAAATTTAAATATAAAATATGTTAAAAGAATTGGGAGGGTCCAAGAAATATGTGTACAAACATTAAATTGTAGGTATTTGAAGTTGATTTTTTTTCTCTTTAATATATTAAAATTATTAAGATCAATGAATAATATACTAAATTTGTTATTATTGTTTTACGTATATTATTTATATTTTATGATTTATTTAGCATTATATTTGTCGCCATTGTTGATATGAACATGGTATATATATTTCAGAACGTCATATTTAACATTAATTAGATGAATACATAATTAATTGTTGATTGAGTTTATTTGTTAAATACAAAATCAAATAATTAATTTATATATATTGATTTCACATAATTAATTTATATATATTGACTTAAGTATACAATAATAAGTGATATTGTAGTGTTGTGCAAATAAGTAAATAAATTTTGAATTGTAAGTGTTTGACGTTAATATTACAACGCAATATTGGATGAATATATTGCTGTAAATGAACTAAACTTTGAACTTGTGATTATTATTTATGTGTATAATTTATATTATGTGATTCATGTATTTATATATTTGACTGGATTTTTTTTTCTCTCATTTTTGTTAATATGAATATGATTAACGTTGATGTGATTTATTAGATGAATCAATGAATAATGGTATGCCAAAATTATCAAAATACTAATATTATGTAGTCAATTATAATATATGGCCTTAAATGTAAAATAGAAATGAATTAAGTAAAGCTTTATGACCAATTATATAAAATATAAAGCGAAGGTATTTGGAGCAAAAAAAACTAAATGCTGTCATTGTTTACTATTTATAAGAAATGTTAGTTAGTTAAATTTATTTAAATAACTTAAAATATGGCCTTCAAACACGTTGCCGTCTAATATAGGCATATCGCAATTGAGCTAGCCAAGCTTCATTTGATATTTGCGGTGGAACTGAAAATGCCTTCGAGCGGTGATGGGTAAGAAGATTTATGTCAAATTGATATGGATTTGGATGGCGATATGAGGTTGCTTTACCTTATATTTATAATCTTAAGATCGGGTTTGTCTAGAGATTTGGTCATTGGATAGGGATTGAGTTATCGAAATGTATACGAATTTTAATATATTGGTAATGAAAAAACATTGTTGAACTATTGTGCGGCATTATGAACAATTTGCAAGGGTAAAAATTGCACGTATATATTTGATTGTAGTAATCTTAACCAAAACTCATCGATTTAATTATAACGGATATGTTAAAATTCATAGACATATCGGAGAACAAAGCGTGTACTAAAAGTTTATCCATTAATGCAAAGATATATTCATTGTGGCATAGAACATCAATATCGTTGCTTTCACAATTATATGGTTGTTTCAAGGTACATATGCATATTTAAAGTAATGGCCTTAGCATATGTGGTTTGCACATGGATAACATTAAAAATCTAATATAAAATTTGAGTAACATAGATGTAAAATATGTCACATGATAATTATATGGAGTAAATATTGAAAATGACTTTAGTTAGATCCATTATGGTGAATATCTAGGTAAAGATAGATATAGCGATGCATATTTACAATGTGTAATTCATCGGATTATTCAAATTTTATTGGGTAATATAGCAATGCATATTTACAATGTGTAATTCATCGGATTATTCAAATTTTATTGGGTAATAGTTTGGACGTATTATGACAGCATTAAAAAATGCATAGTATAATACATTCATGTCCATTCTTATTGTTAATGCTTGTTTTCTTTTTACCATTCCTTTATTTTTATTAAAAAGCTTTTTTAAGTCTCATAAAGTTGTTAGCATTGATTGTTGTTTCAGATATCACACCCTTGATTTTGTTGATCGATTGAGAAGAAAAGATAAATTTGATTACTCAAATTAGCACAAAATCTATGTGTTTAATTTTATCTTATTCCGTCGCATTTATTTGTAAAATAGTGACCATGTTTCATGATTGAGAATTATATACTTAACAGCCCAACCAAATTAAAACATAACATACTAAAAACATCTACAATTTGAATGCTTCAAAACTGCACAATATGCATGCACGAAGGAGACAGGAAATTCAAAAGATATCATTTATCATAACAAATAATAAATATAAAAGACATTTTTTATCATCATAAATAATAAATTAAAATAAAATTCCAGTAAATAGCATCATAGACAAACCTGATTACTGTATTCAACTTTAATAGATATCCAAAAAAAACAGTACAACATTGCAGATATATCATATATGTAAAAAATTATGTACTGAGATATATCATATATGTAAAAAATTATGTACTGAAGTCCTACAAAAGAAAATTTCAATTTTATAGTTCTGGAAAACAATAGTGGACGCATAGTCATTATAAATGCATGCATCTTTTGGTCATAGCTATCGAAATCCCAAGGCAGAAAAAAAGCCACTTCATTATCATCTGCATATGCAAAAACCTCGTGAGAACTTGTCACATTAAAGTAGTATCTTTCGCAAAAAGATAATAATATCAAGGAAATTCAATGGTTTGATCATCATTTTATATTGTAAGAAGTAGACTTGGATGGCATAAGCCTCATATAAAGTATAAACATCTTTCAAATTTGAGAATTTACAGTTGCAGTTGCTAATTTCTAAGCTTTAGAATAGTCCATATGTACATAGGTCAAAGTGTCAGCGCATACATTTCATATATTCCATTTGGGTTAAAAACAATTACCTTAAAAGTAAATATACATCGATAATTTCATACTTTCAAATTAAAACAGCAACGGACATACTCAGAGCAGCATATTGTTTCATTCAATGACCTTTATGTTATTATTTAGCATCACCTCCTGTAAATAAAGTGTACATAAGAAAGTGGAAGATGCACATATCAATCAACTTCGCTTTTCTACTGTCTCGATGTTACTTAATAGATGAATATGCATTAAGTTTGTATCTTGCATCATTGAAATTTTGTACTGCAAGTATCATGACCATAAGGAAATGAAGAACCAAGCATTAATAAGGTGGCTTCAATTGTTTCTTGCAGAAGAAATCCCATTCTCAAAGTGGATTCGCTGTTTTGGAGTAAAGGTTAATAAAATGATGTTAAGTTGACTGTGTTAACTTACTTTGGTTAGTTTATTTCAGTGATTAAAATTTGTCTATTTTGTTTTATAATTATAATCCCACTTCTTTAATTAGCTATATGCATATCAGACAATCATTTTGCATCAAACGCTCAAATCCATTCAGTCTAAATAGTGATTACCATGTGCATATGTGAGATTCAACAAATCTCAGTTCAACATTTTTTGGTCAGACTACACGAGTAAATTTATTTAAGTAATTTATTGATGCAAAAAATAGGTTTCCAACCTGGTCAGTATACACTACCCTGATATTGACCAGCTGATTTTTTTTTTTTAACTTTTTTCTATGAAATAGACTTGTAGCCGTATGCCTTGAACAAAACAGAGAGCTAAAGTTACATACCGAGTTTATGGAACTTAGCGACTGGGAAATTGCAATCTGTTGATCCACATCCATAGCAACGTTATCATCCTTGAAATGATTAACTGCATGCCTACAATGGTCATTAGTATCACAAAACGCATGAAACTATAATAAAAACAAACATATTGAATCAAGATACCTAACTCGATGATGATAATTAGGACACCGAAGAAAGGGCAACACATTTGTAAATGATAAGGAAGAAGAGTACAGAAAATATTGTAAATGATAGGGAGGAAGAGTAGATAATTCCATCTACATAAGTGAAGGGCAGGATTTTTTGAAGGACAAAGAAAAGCATTCAAGTGAAGGGCAGGATTTTCTAAAGAAAAAAAAGCATTGAAGTGCATGCATTAATTTGGGGAAGAAGATAGAGGCTGCTGTGCGAAAAAAGTTGCGATGTAGGCTAGAAGTTAATTGATTTATGTTGTAACCTACAGAAGAATAAAGAGAGAATGGGGAAGGAAGTGGTGAGATAACAAAAAAGGGGAAAACGCGACATTTCAGACTGGAAAAATCCATGGAAAAACTAAAAACGAAAGCTCAAGCTGAGAAGCAAGAAGAGAGAGCTAGATTACTAACTCATCTTTTATATATTGTTCCTGTTGATTGCTACTTGGTCCATATCGTATATTCCAATGTAAATATCTAGCACTATAGTGCATCATATACATAAAATAAATAATTGTAACTCTGTACTTACTGCCATGATTTGGACTCATATGATATATAGTAGAAGAAAAAAGAAAACAACTCACCCAAGCAAAGCCAAAGCATAAAACTTCATAGATTCTTTGTATTGTCTTTGAACATGTATGAGCTATTTGCACTTATGTAGTATCACCAGCAGCAACCATATCAACAAAAAGGAAGAAGAATCCCTGCAATGATCAACAACGCAGAAGTGAATGTGTCTTGTCCTTGATTTCTCTATAACATGCATAATGTGGTATAACAATTCAACAAAAGAGAACTGCTAGAAAACCACTAAAATCAAACAGCATAACGTTCTAGCCAAACTCATCAACACCCATTTTCAGGGAAAACCTGTAGCATCTAAATGTGGTGATTAAAAATGAAACAAAGACTCTACCCAAGCATTGTAATATACTTTACATCATGGATAAAAGGCTTATATTTGGCTAATACCTTTGTATATATAAACCGGAAATTACAAACATCAATTCATCTATCCAGAGAAGATACACACACATGTGCAATGGATAACATAAGCAACCCAAATAATCATCAAATCCTAAAGCATCGATAACATAATAATTAGAAAACACAAAAAGATACGCTACCTGAAACAAAGACGGTGAAAATCAACGAACCTACAATGTTGGTTCCAAAATTTAAGAATTTAAAGTAATCAATGAAGACGTATGCAAATCAATCAAGTTAAGGAGAACAATCAGATATAATTATAAACGTAGAACCAAAAGAAAAAAATGAAAAATAGAAGAACAGAAATTAAGCAGCAATGCTTATAAAAAGACAACATATATATTTACCGTCAGTGTACTTCTATTTGATCAGCATGCTAGAGATTACAAATGGCTGTAAACCATGAGCAGTTTTATAGCTAGTTATAAGAAGAAGAGGATTACTGCTCCAAAAATCAAGGATGTAGAAGAAACACCTAAAATGTAAATAAAACATCCATGATTGGTACAACATATTATGTGATAATAAGAAAATCAAAACAGGAAGAATAAACAAAAGATAGAAGTGAATATTAATTTTGTTAGCTTATCCACAAAAATTACCTTTGTTATGCTCTTGCCCAAAATAAATCATTTAGCACAAATTAATTAGTAAAACATGCATATAATTTTTCTAAAATGGAAATATCTGATTACATGTGCATGTAAAAGCATTAATACATTGATGAAATTAGGAAAGGGTATAAACCAACCCTATTCATAAAAGCACCATTAACAGTTAAACGTTAGGCATGCAAAATCAGAAAAATATGCGATGCCCTAAAGGTTTTCCTTTACTCTGTAGTAAAGGAATGAAGCATAAAAGGTAAAAAAATAAACCATAGTAATTTAGTTCCACATTTGGACCCGATACTGAAAAGGAAAAAAAAATCACAAGCACTGATCGAAAATATCATGAGGATTATACTATTCCTGACCTAACTCATGCTTTCAAACTATTGATCTATAAAGTGAGATTTAATAGCCAAAATAATTTTTTCCGAATAGTAATTTAGGTAATTACACTGTATCCATTTTATACCGAAACGTAACAGAAAAAAAACACAAACTATACTTGAATACGTAATTTATATATTATATATGATGCTATTAATGAAATTCAAGAATAATGGTAATAATATATCATATTATTTTATATTCGTGTACGATGAGCTTTCATTACATATATGACTCCTATATTCAGTAAGTAATGCATTATCTCTAATATAATGTGAGACAACACATTTTAATTTTTAAGGATCAGAATTTAAACTATAAGACTACATATACATATAATATCATGTATGTTTGAAGTAACAAACATACACCTAACCAATCAAACTATGAAAGAAGGGAAATAACAGCATATTTTAAAGAAAAAATGTAAAATGCTAAAAATTCAAACAAAAATAATCGAAGCGCTATCACCAAAAAGAATATGCATAAAAAAAACTAACTTGTTATTTTAGATAGTTTTCGTCGCTACAGATAGTTTTTACTTAAGTTGATCACAGTCAGGTTATTTCAGAAGTAGAGGCAGATACAGCTGGCTCGTTAATTTCTCGTTTGTTTCCGTGTATGACCACTTTGATAACACTTCATTTTCAATTATTACTTGATTACTACTTTCAGCATGCGTGCATTTAACACATAAAGTACAGCGCAAATGAACATTTTACTTCAGTTTACATAGAATTGGCATGTATTCAAGGTTTTAAATCTCGGATAATTATTAAACATATGTACATTTTACCTGTAAGACCATTGGTTGCCTTGCCAAATATGCTGATTTTGATATTTATAATTACATGTAGAATAGCAGTTGATGTTGATGAAATATTTTAAAATTACAGTACAGTTCATAGTTTGCTTTCCAGCTTCAGTTGATCCCTAAGAACTCTTCTAAGCAATATGTTTGATGCCGTCCGAGGAAATTCTTCAACAATTTTCGCCACACTTAGCTGTTATAATTCAGGAAGAACACCAATCAGAGAAAATAGTAATTCTGGTATCCTGATCATAACAGAAAATCATCAACCAGAGAAAAATGTAATGAATTTCATGTGGATTATATACAATAGTATCAAGCAAAACACTGTAATTAAGGTCAGTAAGCGTTTTGTGTGCCAGATTATGTATTTAGTACATATCAAAGCCTCAAAGCTGAGGTAACAGGGAATGATTATTTAAAAATCCCAAAGTACTCTATTTTGCAACCATTTTTGTTTCCTTTCGGTAAATCACAATTAGATCATTGAAGAATTAATCAACGCCGTAGAAGTTTATTCTCCTTCACTATAGCAGTAAATTGCAATTACATACCTAATTCAAGCAACCCATCCAATAATCGACAAACACCATGTTCTTGCTACTTTCATTATGAAAACCCAAAATTGGTAAAGAGAAAAGCAAGTAGTTAAATAAGTAATAGGTTTGAAAACTGAGGAAGTAATCAATTGAAAATTACCTGAATTGGTATAGCATGTGAGGAAAAAGCAAAAGGGAAAATCATAGACGATGACTTCATGTATACAAAGAAGGAGAGTAGTGGCTAATTTTTGCGTCGCTCAATATCCACTGCCATTTGACGTCAAGCTTATGGTTTAACAGGTATCAGGAAGAAGGAAGAAAAGGAGAGGTGCGAAAGAAGGAAAAGCAAAGTTCGCGACTCTTCAGGTTAGAATCAGCGAAAAGGAAACGTCAGCGTGAGAAGCAATGAGAGTGCAGGATTAAATAGAGTTAGACTGGAGAAGGCAAGGTAAATTGAAAACGAAAGGAAAGCATGAGAAGCAATGAGAAAGCAGGATTGCTAACTGCTCTTTTATGGTGTAGATAACATACTCGTCTATTTACAATTAGCTTTTGTTATAACTCTTCAAATATGTGTGAAAATTATACATGTAACATAGTAACAAATAGTGCAATTAAGACGAAACTGACCTATGTTTCAAATGCATGCTAAAATGAATATGGGGTTTCTATATATATCCATAAGGATCGCAGCCATATTAATAATATATTATTGGATATGATCGATCTACCAATGAATTTTATGCATCAATCTGCTCATATAAAATGATGGTAAATAAGTTGTTTGAGAAATTTGTCGTGCCAAAAAATTCAACATAGCTGCACTTCGTGAAAGGAAAAAAAAAAGATTGAAGACTAACTCACATCAAATTGCAGAACTTATCTGGAGTAATGGATAAAGAAACATCCTTGGACATTATAGATACAGCTTGATTCAAAAGATCTAGATGTCAAACAATGGTAAATTCATGCATATAATAACCACTAAAATTACAATGTACTGGGTCGTAAATATAACTAAACCTTTTTCCACAATACTGGTACGCATATTGCATAAAATCCATATATGTAAACAACAGTTGTAACCTTAAGGGTCAATCAAATTACCAAAAGAAATAAAGTATCGTTCATTTGTTCATTTTGCATCATAGTTGTAATTTTGAACCAGCCCAAAATTTGTGTGCATGGCTGAAAAACTACATAACATCAAGCATAAAACTTTACCTGATGCAGTTGCCATTCAATTAAAGCCTCAACTATGAATCATTGACATCCACCAATAAACTCCAAACGTGCCAAAAGCCTGATAAAAATAGTGTGGTACTAAAGGCACCTTGAAAAATGCTGCCTATTACCACTAAAATATTTAATTAGGTCTAATTAGTCTATATGCTTCTTAATACCACGCCTAATTCTCCACTCAGTTATTGTTTACCGAGCAAATTATTTTCTTCCTGATCACGTCAGTTTGAAAGAAGCAAAACCCTAAATCACGTTTCCCTTCTTCTCAAAACCGACTTTCTTTTCTACCAGGTAATTTCCAAAACCCTAATATCTCACTTTCTTATTATTTCTCAAGTTTAACTCTAAACCCTAAAAACCAAAGTCTTCGTAGTTTAAACTTCCACTATCAGGAGGAATATTTTGTTACATTGATTGCTAGTCAACGACGTCTCAGGAAAAAGGTGGTTTAGAGAATAGCCAACCATCTATGGAAGACAACGAGGTGATGTATTTTTATTTACGGTAATTTTGTAGGCATTCAAAGCTATTTGCATTAGCAATAGAGTTGTGCACTGATGCTAATTTTTTTAATGGAATGATAGGAGAAAATGGTTTTTCTGAATTCAAATGGTTGTAAGGAAGAAGAAAACTCAAATGATATTAATGTGGTATGAATTCGTAGATATGTTATCACCCTATATCGTTCTTTTGTAGAATTTAACAGAAAAAATGATTTTTTTAAGGACTTTGTTGATGAATTTGTTGGATATAAAAAAATGGACGATGTGAAGATTGATGATGTAGAGATTGAACCGTTTGATGTAAGATTTTTTTTCCTAGTTGGTGGTTTAATTTTACATAGACAAACATAGTTGATAATTTATGTTTTATGTATTGAATTGGTTATTAGGTTTCTTACATGAACAATGAGAAAACAAGGGAGCATGACAATGAGTCAATCGTTAACGAGTCAAGCGTTGAAGGTGTTCGGTCTACACACTTTGAAATAGCTCATGTTAATGTGGCAGAACATTTTAAAACCGACCAAGTATGTTTTCTGATAAAAAAAAAAATTATATCGTTTGTCGCATGCATCAAATTATCTACACTAAATACTTGTTTTTTCTTATTTCTAATTTTAGGTATTTAACTCTCGAAATGCATTGGTGCATTGGTGCAAAAGTGAAGCAAAAAAATTGAATACTGTCATTGTTATTGTCAAATCCGATAAATTGGGTCCAGGGAAGAAACCTAGACTTCAATTGGGTTGCGAAAGAGGAGGAATCTACCGAAGTCATATTTCAAAGAAAGCCGAAATTGACATTAATGTTAAACGTAATAGAGCTAGCGCGACAAGAAAATGCAATTGTCCGTTCTTAATCAAAGGCATCTACCTAGGTGATGACCATTGGAAGGTTGATGTATATAATGGTACACATAATCATGATCTACCGAATTCATTAGAGGGACACCCTTATGCAGCACGATTGATAGAAGATGAGAGAAAAATATTGGCAGATATGACCGTTGCTGGTGTACAACCAAGAGAAATTCTGACTACTATAAAGAAAACATTTCCGGATAATACATCAACATTGAAAACTATTTATAATGCGAAATACAAAATGCAACTTTCAGCTATGGAATGCAGATCTGCTATGCAACAACTATTGAAATTGTTGGCCGAGAATCATTATGTTTATTTTTATAGATCTGAATCATTAACTGATCGTTTGACAGATTTGATATGGTCCCACCCAGAATCATCTGTCTTGTGCAAGTGTTTTCCAACTATATTGCTTCTTGATTGCACATATAAAACAAATCGATATAATATGCCTTTACTTGAAATGGTTGGAATGACATCTACTGGTAAAACTTTTAGCATTGCACATGCTTTTCTAGCAAATGAAAAGGAAGACAGTTATGAATGGACGCTTAGAAAACTTCAACAATTTTACCTACCCGATAGACTGCCAGAGGTAATAGTTACTGATAGGGAATGGGCGTTGATAAACGAAATTAAAAAGGTTTTTCCGAAAGCGAGATTGATGATGTGTCTTTGGCATATGGGGAATAATGTGATTACTAATTGCAAACCGGAGTTTCAAACCGTTGAAGTATTTGAAATGTTCTTGCAAAGTTGGAAAAAAGTAATTCATGCACCGTCTGAACAAGAATTTTGGGAGTGTGTTACGGATCTTAAAAAAGATTGGATAGATTATCCACAGAGTCTTAAGTATCTTGAAGAGAATTGTTTACCATATAAGGAGTATGTTGCATACGCATGGACAAATAGAATCAAACACCGTGATAATAGAACAACAACTAGAGCAGAATCTTCGCATGCACAGTTGAAAAAACATCTTGGAACATCAAAAGCCGCGTTTGCTGTTGTTTGGAGTAAAATGGATAATATGTTGTGTTTACAACATACCGAAATAAAAGCTTCTTTTGAAAGAAGCATTGAAGCAGTTCGGAAAACACACCAAATTCCCTTATTTAAAGAACTTCGAGGTAGGACTTCTTTTTTTGCTATGGATTTGATTATTAAAGAATTTGTGAACATGAAAGCGATTGCGATTGATGATTCAGCATGTGATCATTTGAACCGAGTAATATACGGTATTCCTTGCGCTCATGAGTTATATCGATATTATATTGATGGATGCACTATTCCTCTTGAAATAATAGATGAACATTGGAGAAAATTGAATTATATTCCACAAGTCGAAGAATCAATGGAGTTACTTCATACACCTGAATTTCAGTACTTCAAAAAGTTATTTGACAATGCCACTGTTGAAGAAAAAAAAGTCTTGTTACTCAAGTTAAAGGAAATTGCACTGCCATCTACAACTTCGCTATTGGAGCCAACACTAGGAAAGCACAAAGGAAGACCCACCGGTAGCAAAAATAAGCTAACTGCAAAACAGAAAAAACAATTACATTCTACAAAACGTGATTTATCGGCCTTCGAGTATGCCAAAACCAATGAAGAAAGACTTTCGCAATCTAGTGTAAATAAAAAGTTACAACCAAGGCGGGGAAAACCAAAAATTGAGTTTGCTGCAAGTGATAAAGAATCAATAAATTCTGGATTTAAATTTCTAGCATTTATACCGGATTTTCTCCATCCGTATATTCTTAATGTTGAAGACGTAGTTGGCGATGGTAACTGTGGATTTAGATGTGTCGCTGAACAAGTTGAAGAACTAAATTCGTGTTGGATAGAAGCAAGAAAAGCTTTGTTAGAAGAGCTACACAAGAATTGGAACTTATATGTTAGACATTTTGATATTTCTCTTTGTGAGCAGCTGAAAGATTCTATTGATTGTTATACTAGTCCATGCTTTAAAAACAATTGGATGATTATGCCTGAAACTGGGTATTTAATAGCTAATGCGTTCAACCGTGTCGTGGTTTACATATCTAACCGTCAGTGTTTGACATACTATCCACATCAAACCGCTCCTAATTCAATGGAGAACCATAGGTTCGTATGTTTTGCTAATATTCTGGATTATCATTTCGTTAAACTAACTCTAAGAGATGAAGCACCACTTCCTCCTGTCGCTAGCTTTTGGTCTAGATTTGCATCCGTAGAAGCGAAATCGTGGAGTGAATTTTATGTCGACCGGCAAGTCGAATTCGTCAGCATAAAACCTCAAGATTTGGCAACTAAAGACGCACACATTTAAAATTACCTTGGACTGTCTTGTATCCGGGTGACCAATTTTGTGATCATTTTGTAATGTCCGTTGTTATTTGAATGTTTCGTACTGCAAGTATAATTTGAATATTTGAATGGTAACTTGAATTTGACTTTTATTATCGATGGTTCATGTTTATATGCTCAATTATATATTGTGTTTTAGTGTTATCAGTCGTTGCATTAGGTGTTCAATTTGTTGCATTTTGTTCTGAGTTTAGCAGGGGTTGTTGGTTTAGTTTGGCTTTCTTTCTTTTTTTCAAGGCCAATTGTTTGGCTTCCTTTCTTTTTTGCAAGACCAATAGTTTGGATTTTTTTGCTTGTGTTTTGGGTTTAATATTCTGGTGATTTGGTTAGGTGATTTGGTTAGGTGTTTCTGTTGTCTGATAGTGTCAAGTTCTGGGTTTAATCATGAAATGTTGGCATGAAATGGCTCCTACTTAGAGCTTCTTTGTCAAATTCTTCTACTGAGTGTGTATATGTAATGACATGACGTGTGAAATTGTGCATGAAAACTTAGCTGAGTGTTATTTTGCCATGAAAACATGTAATCCTTCTGCTATGTACATTTATTATTTAATACATGTAAAGTTTAACTTGGAAAAAAAAAATGTCTCCTGCTTTTTGCTTGTATATACATGAGTTTAACTTGGAATTTTTCTTTTTTGTGCATCCGGGATGAAAACAGCGAGACCAAATCCTCTGTCCCCAAATTTCCCTATACCCCTGTCCCCATCCAATCAAAGCCTCTGATTTTCACAATTTTGTAATTAAATCGAAGATAAAAAAAGGGCTTAACCGCAAAAGATGGAAATCAGGGGATGTTCATTGGTTGGATACAAGGGGATAGGGAGGTTTGGGTACAGGGGATTATTTTCGGAAAACAGCAAACTAGTTATTTTAGCTGTGAATGTGATTATATGAACGGCCATGTACACCCGAACAGTGCCTCCTTAGATTTCCACGGTTCCAAAATAGCCGAACAGTGCCTCCTCAAATTTCCACGGTTCCAAAATAGCCGAACAGTGCCTCCTCATCTTTCCACGGTTGCAATACAGCCGACCAATAGCTTTCTTTTTGCCAAGCATATATGTGCCAAACTCTACAGGAAACCATGTATATGCTTTACATGCATCATGCGTCATGTCATATATGCTTTAAATGCATCATGCTGTCACCTATAAACTTTCTTTTTGCCTAGCAGCTCCAAATAATATATTCACATCTACATCTTTTGACAAATCCACAAGAATGAAAGCAATATACACAATGTAAGTACATCTCAAACATTTATTGGCCTAAGCTGTACATAAATAAATAGCAGCATTAGATATTTCAAGTAAGCAACAAAAACAACCTATTGTCATGATTTAACTAAACCAGGCCTCCACAGTAGGTTGGTACTAGAATAACAGCAAAATATACACAACGTAAATAACATATATAGTGATCAACACCAAATAAATTTCAATAACAAAATAACATAGTATTTCATACACCATGCAAAATGACACGATGACAAAATACACTAATGTTTTGTATACCATACAAAATATCACAAAATTCCATACACGTTTACGATAATGGATTTAGGTTGACAAAATACAGACTAACTTCATGATAACCTTTATCTTCTCGGATCATTATTCCCCTTCGTACGCTTCTCTCGTATGTCCGGTTCATTTAAGGCTTCTTCCAGAATATCTACGGCTTGTCGTTGTGCATTCAACAAACTCGTAACTACTTTGGGACGATCATTTAAACTTTTCTTCAGCACATAAATTGCCTTACTCGCAGCCAATCTCTGTCAATTGATGAAAAAAATAGAATTAACTTACAGTGAAGTAAAAAAAAAAAAAAATTATATAGAAATGCAAAATTTTACCAGTTTGTCACCAACATCATTTTTTCTCTTAGTGCTTTGTCTCATTGCAGGGTTTTGAACAATCGGATGAGAAACATCAAGATACCATGCTAAGTATTTAGCAGTACAATCCCAAGGTTTCACTACAACATGGGATCGTGATTTCATTGAAAGCAAATGATCTTGCCAGTTTTCTGACCACCAAAATCCATTATCATACTCAACCCGATATTGATTAGCAGTTAATCCTCTACGACATTTTCTAGGCTCCATAAGATTTTCTGGAATCCCTTGACAAATCCCAAATTGTCGCATAACTCTATTTGGATAATAAGGTTCAGCAATGTCAAAACATAATATAACACCATTATAGAAGGCAACTTCTGGTAGCGGGTAATGAGATCTAATTTTATGATAAGGATCCCAACATATCTACATAAATATAACATAACATAAAATATTAACTATTATCAAATTTTTGTTAATATCCCAAATCAATTAAATACTTACATCTTGAGCATTTAAATCGTCTAGCTGTTCTCTAAGTCGAATTATAGCAGATGTTGTATCACCAGACTGATTCTTAGGTTCCCATCTACACATTCTTGGCATAGTATGCTCATATTTTTTGGATGGAATGGCATTAGGAATCATAGGAAAGTGATCGTAAATCCATGCCTGTAAGAAAGTCAATAGAGATATAATAATGGCTAAGTAAAAATGTAAAATGCATAAAAAAAGAAAGAACAAATACCGTCAGCAATGTCAAATAACCAGCCATTTGTCTAACGTCCCGTCGAGAAGACAAACCAAGTTGACGGTAAAGATACGCTAATACTCCCATTCCCCAAGCTTGCTCACTCAAACAATGAACATCTGCCAAACATTTCAAATAGTTGACCGACACTTTTGTACCCGACTTGTCACAAAACAAAGTGCATCCTAACAAATAGAGTAGATAAGCACGAGCAATGACTTCATAATCATTTTCGCTCAGTTCTTCTTTCTTGGATATTTCATTAACTATATCCAACAAAAAATTAAGCTTCACAGAGCTTGAGTAGTGTAATTCTTTTCTTGCAACTTCGTTCGTAACTCCAAGATATTCCGCTACAAGATCAACTTCATACCTATCATCATCTTCCGTATAAATAGAACGCCCAACAACTGGGACTTTCAAAATCTGAGCAACATCATCCAGTGTAATTGTTAACTCTCCAAATGGCATATGAAACGAGTTAGTCTCCGGATGCCATCTCTCAATAAAAGCGGAAATAGTAACATAATCTACATGTTTGTATGTATACTTAGCCAAATTGTACAAACCTGATTTCTTTACTATTTCAACAACTTGAATTGGCAAATCTTCCAACTTCCACTCGTTTAGTTTTCTGTAATGGGCAAGACATTTGAGTGGCCCT
The DNA here is from genome assembly GCA_030737875.1 of Allium sativum. Classification (NCBI taxonomy): domain Eukaryota; kingdom Viridiplantae; phylum Streptophyta; class Magnoliopsida; order Asparagales; family Amaryllidaceae; genus Allium; species Allium sativum. Next base: position 572,194,316 of record CM060922.1, read on the forward strand.
CTCTCCTATAAAGAAAATTTCACAAATTATAACACATTTGTAATTAACATACACAAGTAATAATGTTTCAAAATTCTGAATTACCTCTTCCTTGTTCCAAATACTATATGCAATATGAGTTTCAAAACTTTTCAATATACAAGAAGCTTTGACGATCGACGAAGCAAAAGCCGCGGTTGAAGCGGAAGGATTCATATTTGATAAATTTTTCCGTGGCACCTCTTCAGCCCTTGAATTATTCGAGCTAGATCCATCATCAGAATCAGCATTGTCGGAACCTTCTTTACTAGAACCATTTTTCTTCTCCTTGCCATTCTTTGAACCATCATCGTAGAAACTACATCCATTTACTATCTCGTCACTATCTATTGTTGCATCTTCATTTGGCCCCCCAATTTTTGGTATAACGGATTTTTTCATAGCCTTTTCAAGTTCTAATGCACATTCCCTCCGATACAATGTATTCAAATGCTCTCCCTCTTTTCCTATAATTATGGCCAATGAACAATGTTTCAATATTTGCAAACACTCTTCCTAAAATGCGAATAAAATGAAGAATAAATAAACTATGAATACATCATCAATTTCAATCGCTTTTTCCTACAAATGAGAATATTTCATTACTTTTTTTGTTTTTTAATGCAAACAGAACACTGATTAGAGAGATTCTCGTACATTTCAAATAAACTGCAGCACAAAGAGTCAGATGCCATCTATATCTAAAACCACCCAAAAATATATATAAAAATTTCAACCCATTTCAGGAAAACAGTAGCCAATAGTTGCTCACGTGTTGAAACACAAAAAGGGGGAGAGAAGAAAATGCCGAGAAGTTAGAGAAGTGAAGTAGAAAATCAGTCTAAGGAGAGGCTGAAGCTCATTCCACTATGCAACCAAATAGGAGTTGGTTTTACTAACTGTGGCGAGAATCCTGATGATGCTGCAGCCCTTGTGACTAACAATTTAGATGAATTCGCACTTTGCTCGCCATCTATTGATAGAGAAAGGCCCGTCTCCACTTCTTGCTTATCCTTCGTTATCTTTTGCTTTGTGGTGCGGTCCCTATCGAATCCATAACTTGTTGGTACTCTTTGATCGATCCCAATAGACCCTTCTTCATCTACTGAATCAAAGCTGCTTCTTTTCAAGTTTAAACTACCCAAACTCAGATCGAGATTCTGATCAGTCTGACAACCGTCTACATTCAGTTCATTCTCGTTAGTTGCATGATCAAAGTTTGTCACAGCTTCCTTCCCATTGCATTTAATTGCTGCTTTATCATAAGCTCTTGCAGCTTCTTCCTCGCTATCAAATAGTCACTTAAACTGAAGTTTATATCAGCCTCCTTACCCTGAAATTTTATTGCAGCTCTGTCATAAGCTCTTGCAGCAGCATGAGCTGTATCAAAACCTCCTAAATATACTTGCTTTCCACAGTCCCAAATATGAGATTCCCATCTCCTTGTTCTTCGATAGAAAGTAACACCTCTGTACGTATTGAGAACTCCTTGACCGTGGTCCCCTTCTGCTCTTCTTAGCCGCCACTGCCACGGCCGCAGACTTATCAACGGTGGTAACATCACCGTTTATGGTCCTCTGTTCCGTCTGCTCATTGACTGGAAAGAATTGGAGGGCGACTGGATCCCCCATCTTCCAATGTCTTTTTGAACTTAATAGCTAATTAGAAGATACAAACTTATACGCTTTCTCACTGTTACAATTCTCTAGACACTTAGCAAGCTCTCAGCTTGTTTATAAGTTACATATATATGGAAAGAGTAGGTTACCGATTCACCTGATGACTAAAAATATGAAAAACATATACCCTTTTAAAGAGCTTTTCTCAGCAAGACCTCATCTTTTTCAAAGTTTTCACAGCTACAGAAAGATTAAAGCAAGCCTCTTTCTCCTTGTTTCAATTTCTAATTCTGTTTTTTTTTTTTTTTTTTTTTTTGGGTATAATGAAGTTAAAGAATATTTCATTACTTGAGCTATGGATTTCATTATTATTTTTGAAACCAAATTTTGCTATGTATTTGACTTTTAAAGTATTTTTTAACTAAAATTAGTTAAACCTGAACTATATATTCAACACAATATTCTTTTTCCAAAAAAAAAAATTAAAAAAAATCCATTCAAAAATAGATACAATTATAACTTCCAACACTAACCTTATTTTAGCATAGAAAACAACCACCAATTAATTCCAAATAAGCATAGTTGAAATTTTGTATAGTTTCATCTATGAATTTATCAGACGACTGTCTAGCTATAGTCATTCCCACATTCTGATAATCCACTGACTGACAAATAAAATCGTGGCAATCAGAAATTTGAAATCAAGGACATAACGAGATGCTCAAATCGATAATTTCATGTTGACATCGATCATAAACCAAAACCCTAGCCTTGAAGTTACCTAATTTGGAGATAGAAAACTTACGTGATTGCTGAGAGGAACATGTTTTCGTGTTGCGAGATGATCGAGTTTGTTGAAATTGCTTCGTCACTCTAGTTGATTTTCGCATTGCCGTGATTTTCAGAGTGCGAGAAAGAGGAACGTATTTTTGACAGGGACGATGAAGAAAATAGAGTAAGTGTTTTTTAAGTGGTAGCCTGGTATGGTATCAAATAGTACACTGAAAGCTTAATTGCGGTGGTACGTAGAAATGGTAATAGGCAGCATTTTTCAAGGTGCTTTTAGCATCACACTAAAAATAAACCACCATACAAACTCAAAATACGATAAATTCCTGAGTGTGATCTAAAGACGAATTTGTATAATTTGAGAGAATCAATTTCCCATGCAACCTAGAAAATGGAAATTGAGGACAGCTGGTACTAATAAGAAAAAAGCGTAAGCTTTAAACAATTAGTACCAATCAAGGATGAACGTAAAATCTAGATTCACGGATCGTAAGATAGGTTGATGGAAGAAGAAAGATAATTGATACCTGATGTTTCGATTTCGCATAAATCCTTGATCAAATAGAAATCCCAATTGAGATTGAAAGCCCTCCTTTTGTTGTTCTCCGATAGTAGTACAACGCAGCGTGAGGTTGCAGAACATTTCAGTATGACCAAGATCATGTTCATGGCGGCAGTTCAATTCTGCTACTCTCGTCCTCTTCAAATTCCAATACAAATAAATTGAAAAAATAGCGTCTAGAATCTGAAAATAATTGTGGAAACTATATCTGTAAATAAAACATGAGAAATTGTAACAAACATCAGTTTGTTTTGTGAATTAGAGCTTAAAGATTAGACTGCCTTATGTAATGAAAAACACATCTTAACAAAAAAAAAAAAAAAAAAGAGACGAAACCAAAGTATAACAATTACTAATGCAGAACGTGTGTTGCAAGAGGAGAAGTGGTGACTTGTTTTGGGATAGTGGATGAAAACGGAGGTGTGATTGCTCCGATCGGAAGACAAAGAGGTGCTTTGGACCATGTCCTTTTAATTCTGAATTTGCCGCATGAAATAAGATCTATGAAATGAAAGGAATTAGTAAAAAATATGGAATGAGTAAAAGATACATAGAGACATTCAAGGAGAGTACAGATAATAAAGAATTAATAAAAGATATATAGAGACTTTTAAGGAAAGAAGAGTAAATGTAGAAAATTAAGGGAAAGAAGAGTAAATGTAGATAATAAAGATATATAGGGACTAGGTCACCGCTAGATCGATCGCTTTCTTTCTAATTCTTATCCCCTTTCTACGTTTCTTCTCACGCCCATTTTCCTTATCACTACGACATCGTCCAAAAACCCCATTTCTAGATTTAGCTTTCCGCGTTGCCACGAACCGGTTGTTGTTTCAAAATCGAAACCATGTGCTTTAACTTCCCTTCTGCTTCTCTCTACTTCTCAAATCTTCCCTGTATCGTGTTGTGGACCCTATAATTTTCCTTTTGAAGCTCCGATGCGGTAGCTTCGTTGGTAGTTTCATGACTTGTTGGATCCTTGATTGTTTCCATGTGATTGAATCGCTCAAGAAAATGCGTGGGATGAGCCTAGCTCATAAACTGTTGGCACGTTTTGGTTTATTATGGATCTGTTGTTGGCTCTAGCCTTTGTTAGCTTGCTGATGAAGTATTGATGATCAGTTTTTGAGGGGTGATTTTGTAGGGGTTTCAACTTATGATGTATGGTTGCTCTAATTTACATACTGAGCTTCTGTTGGTGTTTATTCTGGGGTTCTGATTTGATGGCTATGGGGTCTTGAGGCGAGTATACATTATGGTGTTGTCTACAACTTCCCTATACCACAGCGAAAACATAAGCTTCAGTGATATATGCGCTTTGTTCGTAGATCTTACTCCTATTCTTTCATCCTCTGGTACCTTGTAAGAAATTAGATATACGGTGATGCTCGAGATATGTCAAAGTGGATTTCTGGCTTTGTGCTTCATTGAGTTATGTTTTTTAACTGAATTCCTTTATGCAATGTCATAAATTGAGTTACCATAACATTGGATTCATTGTCTTTGCTTTGCTAGGGAAGTGCTTTGACTTTTATATTTGTTATTTAATTGTTGGGTGAGCGTGTTATGAAATTCTTTTTCCAAGTCAAATTAATGGTTGGAGATATTGTGGCCTTGCCATGCTCTGCTTGTGTGATGCTTCTTCACATCTACTTTTTGTGGTGGTTACGGGTGGTGAAAAAATCTATGTAATGCCATGTCCCAGTTTTTGTGCTTGTATGCACAGTGTAATTCATAGCATCCTTGTAGGTTGCTTGGAGTTGTATGTCATGGTCCTATCTATTGCTACTTTGTACTTTGCCTAGTAGTCGGGAGGGTACAGGCTACATGTTATGAAATGGAACTTCTTTTGGTTGTTAGGTCCCTCTAGCTTCATATGTGTTGTATATTTGCAGTCTTGTATTGCTAGTGTTTTCTAGTTATTGATATTCTTTCTTATTCAAATTGTCTGCAATTGACAGTATTTGTAATAATCTCCCTACGTGGAGCACATAGTAAACGGTCCACCTTAAAAACCGTAGTAGTTAGACATTTGTTTATCTTCTCTGATAATTTTTTTATTTATTATAATAAAAAGTGATTGCGGTCACTTTAGAACAAAAAAAAAGGACCTTTACAAGCACTCGAAAGGGCGATGAGTGATTTGAGTACTCGTGCGGCACCTACCTGACTCATGGAGCAGGTTGCCTAGTTCCTAGTATAGGTTTAAAAGATAGAAGCCACTTGGGTACCAGTCATTATCAGTCATAGTTGTTGAGCATAACAATATAATTTTTTTTATGATAACAAACATATAAATTATTATATAAATGTGTTTGTAGTTGTACTACAACATCACATACAGAAATAAATATCTAAATTGAATAAAATGCTATTTCACAGAATAAAGTATTCAAACGGTATTTTTATTCAATTTAATAAAAAAATTCAGTATTTCAAATAGTACAAATTTTATGACTCCATTATTGTACAATTCATTATACATTTATTCCTCACTACATCACTTAGTCCACTCAGTTATATATACAATTTCACATATACGCATTGACACACACACTGAGCTTCAGGTGCTTCAAGATCTAGTCCAGTCACCTGTATACCTGTCACAGAAACACACACAGTAAAAGGGAACAAAAATAGAGTTAAACGTTGGCGTATATAAATTTATCTTTAAGTTTTATTTGCCTTATATTTTTGGTGTGTTTCCCATCACTTTTCTAAACTTGGTCTGATATATACATCTATTTGAGTCTACGTTGCTTGTGATATTCACAGTGATCCACTGTATATATCAAAAGGTAGACCGAATACTAGTGCCCACGAATCATCCTCAACACAGCTATAGTGATCTACTGATCAAGACCAGCCAAAACTCACAAATGTGGTCTGCTGATATTGACTAACCACGTCACAACATATAGTGGTCTGCGGATGTAAATAGAAAATATATATGCATAAGTATATGATTATTTTTAGGTGAACGTGAAATATGGCAACAATACAGTAAAGTGCATGGGTAGCACATGAACAAGACAAGGAACCAACAGGTCACAACACAAAGTTTGAATGGTCGGGACATGCAAACCATGATCCAAACAAATATAAGTGTTGCAGCAATTCAAAGCAGGGTATTGACTCAAAAGACATGATGTTATAAAATAACAACAAGACAATAACAACATGCTACTAGCAAGTAATATTACAGGTCCAGGTGGCATGGTGCAGTAGCAAGACCAATGCTCATAGGCATGGCACAAGATTATTTCATATTTCAGGCAATCATGATTAAGTCTCAATCAGCATATGAGAATGATCAATGCAGCATGACGCAAAAAATGGACATAAAGCTAACAAGAAAAAGGAATCATAGTGCAAGCATCTGTTCGTATTAGTTATGATTCAAAAGAATGTAAACATGACACATCACAAGCAAAAGTGCACAACACAACATGATGAAGCATGCATGCCAAAATAACTAAGGCAATGTCAAGTAAGAAGAAAATAACAGTGGCAACATGCACAAGGGCAGGCAGTCCAGTGCATGTATGGAAACAAAGTTACAAATGGAACATTTGATTCACAACACATTACACAAAGGTAAGAACAAACAACAAGCTCACAAGACCACATATATGTGCATTCAGCAATAATACATGTTGCAAGCAATGAGGACAAGTCAGGATAACAAATGCACATGTACAACAAGTACAACATGTCAAATCATAATACACAAAGGCAAAACTTCAAGACAGTGCACATGCACAAAACAATCACAGTGAGACAACAGAGTCTATTTTTCAAATTCGAGCAAAGATTCAAGAACAAAGCAAAATTTTGGGAAAATTTCAAATTCTATTTTCGAAAATTATTAGAAATGGTAAACTAGATAAGGTTGAATGATTTTCAAATTTGAAATCATATATCTTACGACAAAGCAAAATTATTCAATAAATGCACATACAATATTTTTAGCAAATACGAATTAGAGAAATATCTAGAGAGGGAAGAATTCAATGCAATATTTATGGCAAGCCACATGACTAAGGCATAATAGTTGAAATCAAGAAGAGAGCAATTTTAGTGTTTCTATACCTTATTCAGAAAGAGATCAACCTTATTTTTAGGAAATCTTTATTTCAGGAATGTTGAAGAATTCAGCACAATATTCACAACAAGATCAAAGAATTTAACATGCGAAGAATATATTAGGCAAATTCTATTTACAACAAGTTTTGAAACATTCAACATGCAAATACCACAACCAAGTCATAATTGCAAAATCAGAGATTATTTTTAGGATTTTCGATACCCTATAAATACACACCTATTTCATCATAGGAAAGCATCGAAAACCACAAGCAATCAATACAATAATAACAGGAATTAAATCAGAGGAACTCACAGAAAATCTTTTCAGCGTTTTCGATCATAAAAAGGCAGAAGCTTTTGCAGTTCAGTCGTGGAAGTGAAGCAACAATCAATTGAAGCATCGCAACATTATCAGAAATCAATTGAAGATTTAATGCCACGATTTGAACAAGATCCAAAACCCTAGGCAACTGATCGACGCTAATCTAATAACTAGAAAAGCGCGATTTTTTTAAAATAAAATTCTGCAAGCGTACAGTTCGTGTAGCAAACAGGTCGAACACAGGGAGGTGTAATTAAAAATTATTATCTATTTATTCTTAGGCGAGTTAGACAGAACTTTGGGGGTTGTTTTCAATGTTGTTGAATTAATGTTATTGAAACTGCTACAAATCTGAATCTAATCAGACGTATATCAAATTCAACAACAGGAAAGAAAGTAACAAGTACTAGCAAAAACAACAAAAGTAAATAATAACTGGAACAATAACAGAGAATTAAAAATAGAGTTGCTGTTGAAACTAATCAAACAGTCAACACTAGTATGCAGTAACAAAGACAATAACAATATGTGTTCTACCGAAGCTAATCGTGTAGATACACAAATTGTTTTAAAAGAAAAGTAAATAACTAGAACAAGAAAATTTTATTAAACTAATGGCAGTACAGAATTATGAGATGCCTTTTTACAATGGTTACAATCACATATTTATAGATGAGAAGGGGAAAACCCTAACTAGGTCTATGAATCAATGACCCTCTTTATGAATATTTCTTGCCTTCCTTGACTACCTGATTGGAGAAAATCTGGGCATATCATGGTAATTATTTTCCATATCTTTCAATTTTCCCATGTGGCTTGATTGATAGAAGATTGCATCTAATTAATTCTTCCAAACAAGGACGCTTATCAGACTCCAAAGGCAATATAAGATAAAATCTTCAAAATTGGTTTTTCTTCTTGGCAACAATTCAATCAGAAATTCTTCTAATTGAAATTGAATGATTTGAATTTACTTCCATGATGAGAATATGGCAATTGCTGAGATGTTAATTGGTGCACATCATAAATACATACACATGAATATGTGTATGTATATATATAACATAACACTAATCCAGATATTTCTCAAAGCAAAGGGCCAGTGTGAACGCGCTCCGTTTCTTTGGCAAAAAGTGAGCTTGACGGGGTTCGAACTCAGGTCTCTCAGCACCAATTCCTATGCCTTTACCAGTGAGCTACTACTTCTTTTGCAATTGAAATGAATTTGATGTGAGGAAGTAGCTCTTTCTTGTAGTTGGCCTTTGATTTGAATTGAAGGAGGCATTTCTTGACATCCTGTAAAAACATGCAAAAGTAACCAAAGTATCATTTATTTATTTACAAAAGATAAAGCATAAGAGTGATAAAATAAACACTTTTCAGTGTCAATCAGCAACCATTGAAGAATAAAAGGGAAGTCAGAAATTATACAAGAGACAACACAAAAAATAGGGCCCGACTATTGCTTTAAAGTGTCTTAAGCTTAATTATTTAAACTAGTGTTTTCTTTTTGTTTAAGCGTTAAGTTTTTTATTTTTTAGTTATTCCAAATTTTTCAAGTTTTCTAGACTAGGGATTCAAGCTACAGGGTTTTATAGTTAGGGAAAATCTGATCTTTGGGATTAAGATCAGTGCAGGGTTTTGATCATAGGATTAGAACAGTTGGGAGCAGGTGCCTCGAGTTTACATGGAATTGTAAGCGTATGGATTGTTTTAATACCTAATAGAAACCTTGGGGAATGCAGCAGTGGGCAGAGTTTTGCCAAAGCTGGGTAAATTCTGTGTTTTTTCTTTTTGCGCACTTACTCTGATTATTATCTGTGTTGCTATTATTTATTACTCAGCAAAAAACTGCAATAAACCCTATTCACCCCCTCTATGGTTAATTTAGATCCAACAAGTGGTATTAAAGCAGGTATTTTTTATTTTAAATAACTCTAGAGTCATGGATTTCCCTAATGGTGATTTTTCTAGTTATCAAACTAGGGAGAATTTTTCCAATATAGCCCTAACTATTTTTGATGGAATAGATGTTCTAAAATGGAAATTAAAAATGGAATTTTATTTAAAACTTATTAATTCCGTATGTTGGGATATTATTGAAAACACGGGTGATATGTTAGATAAGAAAAAAATTGTTATCAATACTCGTGCTATGCATATTATATATTCTTATATTAGTATTGATCAATTTAACCATATCTCTCATTGTTTTCCTGCACAGCAAATTTGGAATACTCTTGATTTGATGTATGGCGGAAAAGACAATAGTAGCTTGAAACCCATGAAAGTTAACTCAGTTTCAGAATGTTGTTTAACAGGATTTACAAAAGTTGAAGAAGACGACTCAGATGATGATAGTGATGGGGACTCAACGGATGATGAGCATGGTAAATTTCCTTTTGAAGAATTAGTTCTTCTTTGTGATAAATTAACTAAAACTGTTGATAGTCTCAAATCGAAGAATAAAAATTTGAAATCTGAAAATCTTGAGTTGATTTGCAAAAATAATGTTTTGGAACTAAAATTTGTGAAAGTCAGGAAATTTGGAAACTCCGACTGCAAAAATTATTCATATTTAGAAAAGGATTTTGTTCATCTTAACGAAAATTTTAGAAAGCTTGAAAATGAAATTTTGATTTCGAAAAATCATGAGGATGGGCTAATTTATAAAAACAATGTTTTGCAAAAGGAGTTGGAAAATCTTAAGACGGCTCAAAATTTTGTATATGAAATTATTGAGATAGAAAATCTTGATTTTGAATGAACTTAAAAATTGAATTGAGAAAATGAAAAATCTCAAATGCAACAATTGTGCAACTTTTCAAAAGGATTTGTTTGAAATAAAAGAGAATTTCGAAATCCTTGAAAACAAAAACATATTTTTAAAAAATAGCGAGTCTGAAATTACTCGAATAAATCACGATCTGGAAAAAGAAATAGATAAATTCAAGGAGTATTAAAAACTTAAAATTCGAAAAGCGCTAACAATTTGAATTTGAGATTTTTGAGCCTAAGGCCAGAATTAAATTGCTTGAAAATTTAAATTTGATTTTGAAGCAAACTGATGCTAAAAAGAGGAAGGTCGCTATAAATCGTTGTCCCACTTTAATGTAAGAAAATAGTGATCTTAAATCCAAAATTCAATGACTTGAATCAACTTTGACTGAATTCTCAAATGGAGAAAAATCGTTGAATATGTTGTTGAAAAGCCAATTTTTTGTTGGAAATAAGAAAGGACTCGGTTTTGGGAAGATTGATCAGGTTGAAAAGCAAAAGTTCTAATGATTCCAAAGATTCTTTAAATGGCTTGGTTTATGATCGAATTGAGAATTTGAACTCTGAAAATACTAAAGGAATTTTTGAACATAAATATGATGAATACTTGTTTTAAAACAGTCCAATTAAACGAGTTTGGATCCCAAAAGGAAACAAAATGAATTCGAGTAGGATTAAACAATTTTGGGTTCCTAAGGGCATTTTAGTGGATACAAATGGATTGTTTTATAAAAGGGTTAGAGGATCAAAACATTAAATGAAGTTAAGAGTGGTAAAATAACCTTTCTTAGACCACCACTCTATCCTATAAACAATTGGGTACTGAAGGTGTCTAAGGAACAACTTCGAGAGATATGAATTTCAAGTTGCTCTAAATTATTGTTGAACTAAATTTTCAGAGTTCCTTAGCCATGGTTGGAAAGTTAAAGAATCCATATCATTAATGGTATGTCAGGTATGATCTCTAAACATGTGTTTCTTTTATTCTTTTATTTTATGATTGACTCGTATTGACACTGCCACAGTATTTTTGTCGTATATTGATCTCCCTAACTTCAAACTGCAAAATTCTAGTTTTTCCTGAATCTGAACTTAAATTGTTGAAAAACTACAATTCATTTGAAATATAGGTTTTAGACAGTCTTTGAATTTGTAACAATGTCGTAGTATTTTGAACATATCTTTAACACTGTTGCTCGGAATTTTAAAATTCTTAATGACTTGGAAAGCTAATGATATTTCACACATCTTTGTTGTCTAGAGTTTCTACTAATTCTTCTTGGAAAGACTTGAAAAACTGCACTCAATACAATACACTACTTGAATTGAATTCTTAAAAAACCTTGCTTTGAAACTGATTTTATGCTGCTCTAATAGAAGGAATTGAATTCTTAAAAAACGTTTGAGTGAACTTGATGATTGAACAATATGTTGAAAAATCAATGTCTAAGATACCAAGTAGGGCCATAATGGGCCTTCAAGACTTACAAGTAGTATTCGTGTTTTTCAGAACCCCTCTTATGGAAAATTGGTCTACACATTTTTAGATGTTAAAAGTATTTTTGATTATTTATTCGAAAATTAAATGATTGACCAATTGATCCATTTTGAAACTCGTCAAAATTATTTTAGATTTCTAAAACTGTGATGAGTAGTGACTATAATATATTTCATAACAAGAGGAGATATTATTAAAATTCTCATGATGATTGGAATTTTTTTATAATATATTTGATTTGGTTCTTATTTCACGATCATTTTCTATTTCTACCGTATTTCTTCCACTCATCATGGTTTCGTATAGTGTGGAGAGTTTAATTTTTTTTTTTTAGGAAATAAAGAAAAATATTGTTGAAATTACTTTGAAATAAAATTATTTTTACCCTTGGTGTTCACTCTCATTTAAAAGACCTGGCGGTTATGCATGGGTGAATCACCTTAATCATTGTATGTGCTTCCATTCTCATATAAAAGTCCTTGCGGTTATGCATGGATGGAACTCATATAAGAGAGGAAAAATTTATGTATTCTTCTAATCTCATTTAAAAATCCTAGAGGTTATGCATGGTTAGAATAAACTTAACAAATTTAAGTTACTGCTAATTCCATTTAAAAGTCCTAGCAGTTATGCATGGTTTAAAAGTGCTTAAATTATTTTGTGCTTAAATTTGAAATTTATTTGATAATTATGGAATTCATAATCCTATATTTGAAATTTGAAAACTATCTTCATTTTATAAATTCAATCGTAAATCCATCATTCTGGAAAGAGAAATTAGCTTCTATTTTGAAGAATATTATGATTTTTATATGATTAAATGAGATTTACGTTAAATATTCTCTCTCTTGATTTGAATTTAATTTCTAGTTTATATTTTTCACTATTTTGATTTCTATTATCCTTTTGATGATAAGAAAAGGGGGAGAATGGTTAAGATTTTGATTGATAAGTGAATAATTCAAGAATATTTTAATATTGGAAATTCAACTGAATTTAAACTCACGCATATGCATCTATATAGGTGGAGTTCAGTTGTTGGGGGACATACAAATAAGGGGAGTACTGCATCTCACTTACCAAACACATTTATCACATTCAAAATCTTAGTGTATGTTTGTCATCATCAAAAGGGGGAGATTGTTGAGTATAACAATATGATTTTTGTTCGATGATAACAAACATATATATTATTATATAAATGTGTTTGTAATTGTACTATTCTATACTATATCACATATAGAAATAAATATCTAAATTGAATAAAATGCTATTGTACGGAATTGAATATTCAAACAGTTTTTTATTCAATTTAATATTTTATTTCAATATTTGAAATAGTTCAAATTTTCCGACTCCACTATTGTACAATTCATTATACATATATTCCTCACTACATCGCTCAGTTCACTCAGTTACACATACTATTTCACTTACATTGACAAACACTGAGTCTTCAGTTGCTCCGAGATCAAGTCCAGTCACCTGTGTACCTATCATAGAAACACATACAGTAAAATGGAACAAAAATAGAGTTAAATGATGGCGAATATAAATTTATCTTTAAGTTTTATTTGTCTTAGATTTTTGGCATGTTTCTCATCACTTTTCTAGACATGTTCTGATATTGCTTGTGATATTCACAGCGATCCACTCTAAATACCACAAGGTAGACTGAATACTAGTGCCCGTAGATCAGTCTCAATATAGCTATAGTGGTATGCTGATCAAGACCAGCCACGACTCACAAATGTGGTATGTTGGTCTTCACCAGCCACGACATAACATATAATGGTCTGTTGATGTAAATAGAAAATATATATGCATAAGTATATGATTATTTTTAGGTGAACATGGCAATATAGCAACAACACATCAAAGTGAATGGGTAGCACATGAATAAGACATGGGACCAACAGGTCACGACATAAAGGTGAATGGTCGGAACATGCAAACCATGATCCAAACAAATACAAGTGTTGCAATAGTTCATAGCAGGGTATTGACTCAAAAGACACGGTGTTATAAAATAGCAACAATACAGTAACAACATGCTACGAACAAGTAATATTACAGGCCCAAATGATATGGTGCAGCAGCAAGACCAATGCTCATAGGCATGGCACTAGATTGTTTTTGATTTCAGGCCAACATGATCAAGGTCCAATCAACATATGAGAATGATCAACACAGCAAGAAATAAAAAATGAACATGAAGCAAACATGCAAAAGGAATAATAGTGCAAGCATATGTTCTTATCGGTTATGATTCAAAAGAACATAAATGTGTCACAACACAAGCAAGGGTGTACAACACAACATGATGAAGCATGCATGCCAAAATGACCAAGGCAGTGTCAAGTATGAAGAAAATAACAGTGGCAACATGCACAAGGGAAGGCAGTCCATTTCAAGTATGGAAGCAAAATTGCAAATGCAACATTTGAGCCACAACACATTGCACAAAGGTAAGAACAAACAAAAAGCTCACAAGACCACATATATGTGCATTTAGCAATAATATATGGTGCAAGCAATGGGGACAAGTCAGGTTAACAAATACACATGAACAACAAGTACAAGATGTCAAAGCATAAGATACAAAGGAAAAACTTCAAGTCATTGCACATGCACAAAACAATCACAGTGAGACAACAGAGTCTGTTTTTCAAATTTGAATAGTGATTCAAGAACAAAGGAAAATTTTGGGAAGATTTCAAATTCTATTTTCGAAAATTATTAGAAATTGTAAACTGGATAAGGTTGAATGATTTCCAGATTTGAAATTATATATCTTTTAGCAAGGAAAAATTATTCCACAAATGCACAAGAGATTATCTTAGCAACAAATACAATATTTTTAGCAATACGAATTAGAGAAATATCCAAAGAGAGAAGAATTCAATGTTATATTTACGATAAGTCACACGACAAAGTCATAAAATTTGAAATCAAGAAGAGAGCAATTTTAAGGTTTCCATACCTTATTCAGAAAGAGATCAACCTTATTTTAAGGAAATCTTTATTTCAGGGATGTTGAAGAATTCAGGACAGTATTCACAACAAGGTCAAAGAATTTAACACGCAAAATATATTAGGCAAATTCTATTTACAGCAAGTTTGAAACATTCAACATGCAAATACCACTACCAAGTCATAATTGCGAAATCAGAGATTATTTTTAGGATACCCTATAAATACACACCTATTTCATCATAGGAAAGCATTGAAAACCATAAGCAATCAATACGAGAATAAAAGAAATTAAATCAGACGGACTTACAGAGAATCTTTTCATCCTATTCGATCACCGAAAGGCAGAAGCTTCTACATTTCAATCGCAGAAGAGCAATGATAATCAATTGAAGCATCGCAACATTATCAGAGATCAATCGAAGATTTAAAGCCATGATTTGAACAAGATCCTAAACCCTAGGCGACCGTTGAAGAAAAAAAAGGGAATCTGAAAGTTATACTAGAGACAACACAAAGAATAAGGGGCCGTATATTTTTTTTAAGTGTCTTAAGCTTAATTATTTAAACTAGGGTTTTGCTTTTGTTTAAGTGTTAGGTTTCTATTTTGTTATTGTTTCGAAGTTTTCTAGTTTTCTAAACTAGGGATTCTAATTATAGGGTTTTGTAGTTAGGGAAAATCTGACCTCTGGGATTGAGATCAGTGCAGGGTTTTGGGCGTAGGATTATAACAGTTAGGAGAGGGTGTCGCAAGTTTACATGGGACTGCATGCGTAGAGATTGTTTTAATACATAGTAGAAACCTTGGGGAATGCAGTAGTAGGTTGGGTTTTGCGGAAGTTGGGTAAATTCTATGTTGTTTCTTTTTCCACACTTACTCTGATCATTCTCGTTATTGCTATTATTTATTACTTAGCGAAAAATTGCAATAAACCATATTTACCCCCTCTAGAGTTAATTTATATCCTACAATGGTTAGTAAAGGGAAGGCTCTGGGTTAAACCAAATGGTCATGATCTTTGACAATCGAGATATGGATGAGGTAGGCAACGCCACATGGTTGTTTTAATTTGTTTGTTTAGGGAATAGTCGTTAACCCATTGGAAATGCCTTCCAGGTAGTTATGGGGTTGCTGCGTCGGGCCATAGCCACGTTGATAAAGAGTCAGATCATATAGGATATATATACTATAGGCCTAACAAAGCGGACCTTTACAAATGTAGCGAGTTCCCAATCGAGTTTCTTACGAAGTGGGCCTTGATGGTGTCACTCATAAGTGGAGATCAGAAATATAGACAGGATGATTATGTGTAGATCCATAATATAAGCATTAGAGCGGTCTATTGTGGATATTCATTGTGTAGGCATTGAAGTGGTCCATTGCAGGTACAGCTTGCACATTTTCTTATCGGTCAACATAATATTTGTATTACAAGCCTTATGAAACGGACCTTTACAGATATAGTCTCAGCACTCTCTTGGCGAGATGGTAGCATCCTATCAAGGAGGATACAGAAGGGTATTATCGATAGAACCTAGGACCGAGGCAGTCTAAGGGCATGTAGCTTCATATATATATATATATATATATATATATTGGTTATTAGGTTTGGTCTGCTTTAGAGTAGATGAGATATATATATATATATATATATATATATATATATATATATATATTGGTTATTAGGTTTGGTCTGCTTTAGAGTAGATGATTATGATTTACCCATGGAACTGAGAACAATGTAACCTTAATGAACATAATTTAACATAAACGGAAATAAAATGGTGCATTTATTATTATGCTTGAAAGTAAATAATTTACCAATCACCAGAACATTAGTTCTGACCCTCTCCTCACAGCAACCCGTAGGTTAGATAAAAGGAAAAGTTATTCAGCTTTGAGACACTTGGTCTACAAAGTGTCACTTCATTGGTGAGTATTTATTTACTATTATATTTAATCATTTCTGCGATGAGTTATTTATTAAGCTCTGATATATTATCATTGCCTGTGTTGTAGGATACCAAACACCCAAGTCGAGCTTCAGTACGCCTGGACTTTAGCATTTTCTGAAAAATCCAGACTCGATGGGTTTGGTTGTTACATCAATCAAACTTTCAAATCAAAGGAAAGAACCACAATGATTAATAATATAAATCGATCGACAGTAAAACACATTAGAATAGGAAATTACTGATTAAGTCAAAAAAGAAGTGACGGCCTTTCAATTAGGGAAAAATAGTTTTTTTTTCAACAATGAGAAGGTATCAAACAAAGCAGGAAAAGTGTTGTTCCAAACTGAAAAAGAAGGTTTTTGGAATTAATACTTTTGGGCTGACCTATATACTTTTATATTTATATTGTTTTCAGCTAGGGTTATTCCGCTTTTTTTTAATTTTAAAAACTCTAAATTTTACCTAGGCTGCAAACTATGGGGCATAGTTTGAAAATTTGCAACTCAATAGCTGAGTTATGGGAGAGCTTTGAACATAAGGTTAGAACAGTCAAGTGAGCGGTAGATCGTGGGATTATTGTGTATGTAAGCATCATATTATTTAACTCTTAATAGAAACTTTAGGGTAAAGTTTTGAGTGTAGGGTTAGAACAATCAAGTGAGCAAGGATTGCTAGTTTATAGTGTTTGTAAGCGTCCGACTGTTTAAGACCTAATAGAAACCTTAGGAGCAACATTAGGCAAAGTTTTGCCGAAGCTGGGTGTTTTTGTGTGTGATATACTTTTCTTAATTACTCTAATGATATATCTATTTGCAATCATATTATTATTCTATGAATATTATAATAAACCTTATTCGCCCCTCCCTCCCTCCCCTCCCTCTAGGGTTAATGTCAATCGTACAAAAGTTATGCAGACTGATGGTGGAATAGAATTTCAACCACTAGAATATTTCCAGAAAAAGGGAATAATTCAAAGAAATACTTGTCTGTGTACTTCAGTAAAAAAATGGACCGGAGGCATATTATGGAGCCTAAACTAACTCTTTTTCCTCAAGCATCTCCACCATTAAATCTTTTTGTCTGATACATTTTCAACAACTGTATTTTTAATAAATAGATTGCCTAACAAAGTATAGCAATTAAAATGTCAAATGGCGGTATTATATAATACCAGACCATATTATCAAAGTCTAAAAGTGTTTGAACGCTTATATTTTCCTTATCAAAGGACATATGATGCTAACAAATTAAATTCTAGATCTACTTTGTTGGAGAACAGAGTTTTAATGACAACAACCTTATTTCAATTATCATTGATTATAAAATATATACTAACATCTTTATCTAGAATATATATATATATATATACATATGCAGGATTTGTATATAAGAATTAATATTGAAGACTGTATAGTTTAAGAGCTTTTAGAGATTCAGAATTCAGAGTAGATTCAAGACTCATGAGTAATCAAGATTTCAAGAGCTCAAGATCAATATAGTTATAGAGTCTAGATTTTATAAGACTCTAAATAGCACTCCAGGTTCAAATTCAAATTCCGATTTTCAATTCTATTCTCAATCCTCTCAATTTTATTTTTCTACTTGTTTCTATCTTTATTCTTCTTGGTTTTTCAAATTTAAGTTTGTAACGACCCGGGGAATTTGCGATCCTGGATATCGGCATACAACACTATGTCGACTATTCAAGCATCGGAAACACCGGATAGTCCATGAAAGAAATTAGAGGGTGAGAATAGATAAGATAGAAAATTAGAATAGAAGAAAAAGAAGATCCCCACAGAACAGAATCAGAGTAATGCGAATCTCACAACGGAACGAATAAAATATAATATATAACATAACTTTGTGATAAGCGGTATATATATATATATAGAATAACATTATCAGAGTACGACACTTACACACAGCGGAAATAACAATAGCTATATAATCCTGAAGCCTCCTACTTCAAGCTCCTCCAAGTATATCTGTAAAGACCTAAACTACTTGACTATCCATACAAATTTGGGCACCCAAGAGTTTAGGGAAAATAAAACAAAATAAACTCTGGGTCAGTCATCGGACTGGAGTCAGGAAACTCAAATCATTTGGTTTAATTTTTCAAAATCCTTTCTAAAAGAAAAGATAATCGTAAGACCGATCCACGCATAAACACAGATGGTTTTTACCTTACGATAACCCAAAACAATTTTGGAAATCAATACTTTTCTAATATTATAATAGTGTCTAGTCACATATAATTAACAATCTAGTAGAATGCTTGCATCTCATGTTCCACACAAATAGTATACAAACAAAACCATGGGCGCTTATGGGAGATTGGATTCCGACTATGACAAGGTATGAGACCACCTGCCGATAGTTTATTTCTAGAGGCGTATACACTGGGTTCAACAAGAATGTCTTGCAACCAGGCCCACACATGACCGACCACTCATTTCGCTTGAGTGTATCGAATGTATAGCACCAACGGTTGGGAGCTACCCACCGTTTCCCGAAAAGGGACAGCATCGAAAATAGATAAAAGAATGAAATGGTTTTATCTAGATTGGTTATATACACCCTAATGGGAGCGACCCACCTAGCCATGCTGCCTGCCCGATTTCTGTCATTTCCCGGTTGATGAGGCTTGAGGTCATAACGTATTTTTTGGAACACCTGACCATCCTTCTCTTTGAATGCCACATCGTCATACCCGCCAAATCACAAATTGATTTCCCAAAAAATACCACGGGTATAAAGCTAAGAGAAACGAATTCCTCCGCCACCAAACGTAAGTACGTTTGAAGAGATCAATTTACGCGATCCGTTAGATATACTCTGTCAGACATTCGTCCATTCACGTTGTCCTGGGATTGGGCAAATCGAAGGCACTATTATGTAAACAGAATAGCCCTTGCATAACTCCATCTTCAATTATTTTCATCATATTTGATCGCAACGCTAACGTCCATACAAAGTGGTTTCAGATAATGGATCTGATACCGGTCTCTCCATATTGACGACGGAAAAATGGTCAAAACTTCGATAGTCGGTGATTTAACTATCAAAGAAAAATAAGTTTACAATCAGCGATCTTATTTCCAGATAGAAATTCGATCGATCAATCAACAATGATCTCCTTTAATTTAATTTATCATTAGTTTATTCATTTCCCATTTCTATATATTTGTAAATTCTTATTTTCTAAATTTAGAAAATATACTTTATTAATCATTTGAAAACATCTCCATATTTACTCCCATTTCTTGTTTTCTATGTTAGAAAACATTTCTGATTCTTATTGGGAAAACATTTCCAAAACTCCTTCATTTTATTTAAACAGATGTTTAAATAAAACATCACTAAGCCAATCCAAATCATTGCACTCATTAACTAAATTCACTTAACCAATCTTCACTATCGAACCTTACCCATCCCTTAGTTAAAAACGAAGTCAATCAAGTTGGGGTATATTGACCTTTCAGACCTTAACTGGACAACATTTCTAACCTCGAAATAGACAAAGTTCACCCTTTTAAATCTTTTAACCAACTTCCTTACGTAACTCGGATTCTATTTATGAATCCACTTCTTTATTTTAAAACATTGATTATAACTATAGCATTATAATCCCTTCTTCTTAAATATATAACTTCAAAATATAACTTCTATTCCTAAATTTAACTAAATAACTAAACAGACAATTTATGAGGAAATCATTAAATCTTGATTAAAAACGGAAAGTGTACTTTCTCAATTCGATATAATTGAATTTCAACATATAACTCTCTTTCGATTAATCTCTATTCGATAACTACTTCTGGAATAAACTATATTCGATAACTCTTTCTTCGAATAAACTATATTCGATAATCTCTCTTCGAATAACTATATTCGATTAACTCTCTTCGAATGTTTTACATTTGATTAACTCTCTTCGAATGATTTTCATTCGATTAGCTCTCTTTGAATGATTTACATTCGATTAACTCTCTTCGAATGATTTACATTCGATTAATCTCCTTTCGAATAAACTATATTCGATTAATTCCTTTTAACTCTATTCGAATAACTAATATTCGATAACCTCTTTATTCAATTAACTTTATTCGAATATCTCTAGTTCGTTTTAACTCTAATCGATTAACTCTAACTGATTAACTCTAACTAATTAACTCTGACTGGTTAACTCTATCTGATTAACTCTAACTGATTAACTCTAACTGATTAACTTTAACTGGTTAACTCTAACCGGTTAACTCTATCTGATTAACTCTAACTGGTTAACTCTAACCGATTAACTCTAACTGGTTAACTCTAACTGATTAACCCTATCCAATTTACTCTTCGTCCATATTCAGTTTTAAATATCGATGTTGAAATCGGTTCTTACTTCTCTATATAAGTCCTGACTTATATATTCTATTTATCCAAGTATAAATATTTTACTTAGTTTATAAAACCTTATTTATAAATTAATCTTCTTACTTTATCTGTTAAAACATATTTCTCTTAATGTTCACTTCGAATTCATATTCTGTTATACCCGCGTGCGAAGCACGGGTCTAAACCTTCCTAGTGTAAAATTCTCATTTTATACAATTCTACTCATTTTTTCAAGTATTTTTTTAATATAATCTATTTATTTTCGAAATAAATATTTCCTCTATAATTTTATTTATTTTCTAAATAAATATTTCTTTTTATAACTCTATCTATTATAGATAAATACTTCTGTTTATAATCTATTTGTAAATGTTTTACAAATATTTCCTTTTCAATTCTATTTATAATTGTTTTTCAAATACCTCTTTTTTTTTTATTTGTTTCACAAATACTTTCCTTTTCTATTTGTTTTACAAATATTTTCCTTTTCTATTTGTTTTACAAATGTTTTCGTTTTCTATTTGTTTTACAAATATTTTCCTTTTATATATAAAATCCATTGATTTTATATAAATAATTAATTTTTAAAATACACTTTGAAAATCCCCTTCTCTACATTCCACTATTTCTTACGGTATCTAAAATACAAATAACAATGATTGATATCATTTAAATACGCATAACCAACATAGATTATATATCACATCATATATTTCAATGTATGGAAACAACAGTATTATAAATATTGAGGAATCCAGTTGGATCCCTCCGACCAGTTTCCCTGCGTCTGCAGATGTTAGACAATATAATTAACATCAACTTCTTTTCAATATGAAGTATTCTGATCAACAGAATCAATATATATTTAACGATTTATATATACAATTTCAACCAACTGACTAGCAGTTCATCCAAACAATCAACACACAGCAAACAACCAATATTTATCAGTTCTAAAAATATGTTATAAAAATATAAACTGTTCAGAGTTAGTGAGATTTACTTACATTGGACGGTTATCGTTAAATAATGATAATTGGTCATTGATTTGATTCAGGTGTTTAATTTCACCATAAATCCAAATGAGCTCCAATTCACTCCTGGTCAGTTTCATGGTGTAGCCCTCTTCCATACAATCCCAACGGATCTTGTCTCGTCCAGTTCTGACAATGTATGAATACGATACGATGATTTAAGTTAACACGCTAATTAAATTGTCTAAACTAGATATACATTAAATATTTGGACCTTACCCGTATATAATTTGGCACAATACCACTAACCCGCACTAATCAGTGCGTTCTTCCTCTTCTATCCTCCTAGTAAAAGAATGTTGCTCCATTTTAAACCACACCATTTCCCATTTTAAAGTATATAAACGAATTAGCATCATTAGACTTTAATTAAAAATTATAAGATTAATTAGATTAATCCACCTTTCTTTAGCACCTAAGTAGGCCGCTCATCCTCCTTCTTTACCTATACGAACAGTTTTCCAAACCAGTAATGGCCATTTCCCAAATTTCTGATCTCAACTGCTCCCTCCACGCTCTACAAAAAAATCAACTAAATCGTCTAAAATGATTATCTTCAAATTCTACGCTACCCTATACCCAAAACAACACACCCGCACCTCTCCTTTTATACGCATTGAACTGGATCATCCGCTCCCTGTATAAAAAACTTGCGACAGTTTTTAACATCAACTCCATCAAAATTGGCAAACACACTCCATTTGATCTTCCTTACACCAAAAGAACACTCGATTACTACATCAATGCCTCAAAATCGAAAAACCCCTAACCCTGGTTGACGCTGTCCACCGTGGACTTCCAGGAACAGAACTGATCCTCTCAATATACATATCACGACGAAGAGATTGATCTTAGGAGCACAAAAATATAAGTTTCATTATTTTAAACTTTTGATTTGAATTATAGGATTTATTTTTAGATGCACGGTTATGTTTGAGAAGGAGAACTAGCGGCGTGAAGCTTCGCTGACCAGAAGAGCAAACAAATTAGGTTTAGGAACATATAGGGTATTTATAGAATATGTTTTATTATTATTTTATTCATTATTATATTTTATTTTAAGCAATCGCTCCTTTTATTTATCAAATTAAAATTCGTATAGTCACATACGATATCCAAAAATCACGAAATTTGGCATATAGCTTCAGTTTGACATTACAGACCCAATGAAATTTATTTCGTCGAATTCCGAATCCGTTTGCTCACACAACGTATTTTAACCGTCAAAATACTTACTGTATTTCACATTAAAATCCTGTATAGCCACATACCGACTCCAAAAATCACGAAAATTGATATCTAGCAATAATTTAATATTGCGGATCCAATAAAATTAGTTTCGTCGAAAACGGAGGTTGTTTGCAAAACTGGCTATTTTTAAAACTCTAAATAACCCATTTAAATATATAAATATAATTAAATTAAATATTTAAAAAATAAATATTATCGTATATATATTCACACTATAATATCGTACAGCTCCAGAATAATCCTATATGGATTTCTAACTCGATATTCAAATCCCGGTTGAATCGATATTCAATTTATATTGAAATTCCTTTTGTATATCGTTATAAATTATAAAGGAATTCCATAGCAACTTTTGATTTGGACATATATCAAATTCTACACAATGAAATCCCGAGTTTTCTCTTCCATTAGAAAAATATACTTCACGAGCTCTGAACATTTCTTGTTTCACAGAAATCCGATTTAAAACGGACCCTGTATATTCAGTTGAAGTTCAAATCGCCAAATAACGAACTGCAGCGCAATTATGGGATTGATTTTAATTGTAATATAATTATACATTCAACTGTCGTTTATATAATATATTCGTTAGTATAATCCAACTCTAACTGAAATATATATTATATATGATCCCATTCACACAGTATTGTGATTTCCACTATTTCTGGCTATTTCAGAAATTAAATATATTATTCTATTATTTATATTAATTAAATATTCAATATTATTTAATTAAACAACCATTTACATCTCTAAATCACTTATTTAAATAATTAAATAAATTAATTATTATACCATAAAAATACGGGACATTACATTCTTCCCCCTATAAAATAATTTTGTCCTCGAAATTGCTAAAGTAGAAACAAACCCTATTAACTGGGTTAAAAATTATCCATTTACTTTTAACTTCTGTTTCAACTGAACCCGTTTAATTCCAATTAAAATATTAATTTATTCCTACTGATGAAAATTTTCAAAAATCCTGAAAATTTTCTAACACCCGAAATTTTCGAAAAATTTCGCCAGCACCTCCTTTGTACTGGTTAATCGGTACAACTACAACTCGCCTCTCCAGGTCTTCTCCAACCCAAAAGAAAATCAAATAGCCAAGCGGCTTGCCAATTCGGCACATCAAAATCTCATACCTAGTTAGAATATAAACTTGTACCTTTTTGTCGGGCATATCATTCCATCTTTTATATCTGCTACTAATTCAACATATACAACTGTTATCCCAATCAAACTCAAATCATTTTTATCTCCAACACAACCATTCGCTTATCCAAGCCAAATTCAATTTCAAATCGAAGTTGCATTCTAGATTTTTAAATTTTAACTCATCATCCAATATCATTTCTGGTTCGTATGTCACAAATCCAATTTTCTCTATAATATTCTAATCTAATTCAATTCAATTACCACTGAACTTCCTTTATTTCAATATCAATTTTTCTTTCACAGATTTCTATTTAATTTGTTTTCATTTCAAACAATCTTTACCTGGGAGTTTCAAATAGTTTAGACTTTCCAAAAATCAAATATCCTTTTCTGGAATTTCAATACAACTTGTTTTTCGCAAACATTTCCAAAAACAAAATCTTTGGCAGTAATACGTCACTTAAAAACTCGAAAATGAACACCGATGGTGTCCGGATCAACATCGGAATTTATTTTCCAACGACCGAAGTGAGTTCAATACTATATCACTTTCAAAACCATTTCTAAACACTTCCATTTTGAAATCAATTCAAAACATCATTTGCAATGCTTGTAAAACAATTTAAAATCTCCCAGGATTTTAAAATTCTCATATATTCAATTGAATTCCATTTACAAACTCTTTTCATGTTTTCGGAATTTCAAATTCCAAATTCTGATTTAAATTCAGATTTAATTCATTTCGATTTCATATATTTCACTTATATGAATTCCGATTAGTTATTTACATAACCATTTAATTTATAATCTTACTGATTATAATAACAACCAATATATCCAAATTATAATTCCAATATATATATATCTTCTCTATATCAAAATATACTTTGGGTAAACTTATTTCATTTACCCTCTTTTCAAACCATAAAGTGTTGGTTTATCGTATTCAAGTGTTTAATAATCCTTATCGATACAGTGGATCAAACTGATCGACCAGAATTCACAAACTACCCAACCAATAAATCTCCACAATATAAAATATTTTTTTATAAAATCGACAAATACGTTCACTCGTATATATACACTCAACTCAATCTAGGGCATTACTAACCCCATCTCTACCGAGTCACGCCGCAGAGCCAAGGTAATCACTTAACCTTCAGCTCTGATGCCACTGTAGTGTCCCGAAATTCTGGTACAATTTGAGCTGACCAAATAACACAAGTCCAACCCAAATTACACTGGAACCCAAAAAACTAATAGAAAGAAAACAGAGGGTGAGGATAGATAAGATAGAAAATTAGAATAGAAGAAGAAGAAGAAGATCACCACAGAACAGAAACAGAGTAATGTGAATCTCACAGCGGAACGAATAAAATATAATATATAACATAACTTTGTGATAAAGCAGTGTATATATATATAGACTAACATTATCAGAGTAAAGCACTTACACACAGTGGAAATAACAATAGCTATATAATCCTGAAGCCTCCTGCTTCAAGCTCCTCCAAGTATATTTGTAAATACCTAAACTACTTGATTGTCCATACAAATTTGGGCACCCAAGAGTTTAGGGAAAACAAAATAAAATAAACTCTGGGTCAGTCATCGGACTGGTGTGAGTAAACTCAAATCATTTGGTTTAACTTTTCAAAATCCTTTTTAAAAGAAATGCTAATCGTAAGACTGATCCACACATAAACACGAATGGTTTTACCTTACGATAACCCAAAACAATTTTGGAAATCAATACTTTTCTGATATTATAATAGTGTCTAATCACATATAATTAACAATCTAGCAGAACACTTGCATCTCACGTTCCACATATATAGTATACAAACAAAACCGCGGGCGCTTATTGGAGATTGGATTCCGACTATGACAAGGTATGGGACCACCTGCCAATAGTGTATCTCTAGAGGCAAATACACTGGGTTCAACAAGAATGTCTTGCAACCCGTCCCACACATGACCGACCACTCATTTCGCTAGAGTGTATCGAATGAATATCACCAACGTTTGGGAGCTGCCCACCTTTCCCTGAAAAGGGACAACGTCGAAAATAGATAAAAGAATGAAGTGGATTTTCTCTAGATAGGTGATATACATCCTAATGGGAGCGACTCACCTAGCCATGTTGCTTGCTCGATTTCTGTCATTTCCCGATTGCTAAGGCTTGAGGTCATAACGTATCTTTTGGAACACCTGACCACCCTTCACTTTGAATGCCACATTGTCATACCCGCCAAATCACAAATTGATTTTCCTAAAAATAACACGGGTATAAAGCTAAGAAAAACGAATTCCTCCGCCACCAAACGTAAGTACGTTTGAAAAGATCAACTTACGCGATCCGTCAGATATACTCTGTTAGACATTCGTCCATTCGTGTTGTCCTGGGACTAGACAAAACCGAAGGCACTATTCTGTAAGCAGGATAGCCCTTGCATAACTCCGTCTTCAATTATTTTCATCATATTTGATCGCAACGCTAACGTCCATACAAAGTGGTTTCAAATAATGGATTTGATCCTGTCGCTCCGTATTGACGATGGAAAAATGGTCAAAACTTCGATAGTCGGTGATTTAACTATCAAAGAAAAATAAGTGTACAATCAACAATCTTATTTCTAGATAGAAATTCGATCGATCAATCATCAATCAACACTGATCTCCTTTAATTTAATTTATCATTAATTTATTCATTTCCTATTTCTATATATTTGTAAATCCTTATTTTCTAAATTTAGATAATATTCTTCATTAATCATTTGAAAACATCTCCATATTTACTCCTATTTCTTGTTTTCTATGTTAGAAAACATTTCCAAAACTCCTTCATTTGATTTAAACAGACGTTTAAATAAAACATCACTAAGCCAATCCAAACCATTAAACTCATTAACTAAATTCACTTAACCAATCTTCACTATCGAACCTTACCCATCCCTTAGTTAAAAACGAAGTCAATCAAGTTGGGGTATAATTAGCTCTCAGACCTTAACTGAACAACATTTCTAACCTAGAAATAGACAAAGTTCACCCTTTTAAAACTTCTAACCAACTACCTTACGTAACTCGGATTCTATTTATGAATCCACTTCTTTATTTTAAAACATTGGTTATAAATATAGCGTTATAATCCCTTCTTCTTAAATATCTAACTTCAAAATATAATTTTATTCCTAAATTTAACTAAATAACTAAATAGACAATTTATGAATAAATCATTAAATCTTGATTAAAAACGGAAAGTGTACTTTCCCGAATTCGATATAATCGAATTTCAATGTATAACTCTCTTTCGAATAATCTCTATTTGATAACTCCTTTTGGAATAAACTATATTCGATAACTCTTTCTTCAAATAAACTATATTCGATAATCTCTCTTTGAATAACTATATTTGATTTAACTCTCTTCGAATGTTTTACATTCGATTAACTCTATTCGAATGATTTATATTTTGTTAGCTCTCTTCGAATGATTTACATTCGATTAACTCTCTTCGAATGATTTACATTCAATTAACTCTCTTCGAATGATTTACATTCGATTAATCTCCTTTCAAATAAACTATATTCGATTAATTCCTTTTAACTCTATTCAAATAACTAATATTCGATAACCTCTTTGTTCGGTTAACCCTATTCGAATATCTCTAGTTCGATTTAACTCTAATCAATTAACTCTAACTGATTAACTCTAACTGATTAACTCTAACTGATTAACTCTACCTGATTAACTCTAACTGGTTAACTCTAACTGATTAACTCTACCTGATTAACTCTAACTGGTTAACTCTAACTGGTTAACTCTATATGATTAACTCTAACTGGTTAACTCTAACTGATTAATTCTAACTGGTTAACTCTAATTGATTAACCCTATCCAATTTACTCTTCGTCCATATTCAGTTTCAAATATCGATGTTGAAATCGATTCTTACTACTCTATATAGTCTTGACATATATATTCTATTTATCCAAGGATAAATATTTTACTTAATTTATAAAACCTTATTTATAAATTAATCTTCAAAACAGATTTCTCTTAAATGTTCTCTTCGAATTCATATTCTGTTATACCCGTGTGTGAAGCACGGGTTTAAACCTTCCTAGTGTAAAATTCTCTCTATATACAATTCTATTCATTTTTTCAAGTATTTTTATTTTATATAATCTATTTATTTTCGAAATAAATATTTCCTTTATAATTCTATTTATTTTCTAAATAAATATTTCTTTTTATAACTCTATCTATTTCATAGATAAATATTTCTGTTTATAATCTAGTTGTAACTGTTTTACAAATATTTCCTTTTCAATTTTATTTATAATTGTTTTTCAAATACCTCTTTTTTTCTATTTGTTTCACAAATACTTTCCTTTTCTATTTTTTTTACAAATATTTTTCCTTTCTATTTGTTTTTACAAATATTTTCCTTTTCTATTTGTTTTTACAAATATTTTCCTTTTCCATTTGTTTTACAAATTTTTTCCTTTTCTATTTGTTTTACAAATATTTTCCTTTTATATATAAAATCCATTGATTTTATATAAATAATTCATTTTTAAAATACACTTTGAAAATCCCCTTTTCTACATTCCAGTATTTCTTACGGTATTTAGGCCCCGTTCTTTTGCCATAACGGATCAGTTTTGGAACGGACGCGTCAGACGCGTCGAACGCGTCCGTTCCAAAACCGTCCATTATGGACCGTTTCCCCAACAGACCGAAATTGGTCTGTTGGGGACCGACGCGTCGAACGCGTCCAACGCGTCCGACGCGTCGGATTAATTAGCTATTTTAAGTTTAATTATTTAATTAAATTACTTATTTTAAGATTTTATAAACTTTAAAAATTGATAACTTTTGCATACGAGATCCGTTTGAGATGCAGTTTTTTGCGTTGCGATCGTATCGAAATGTTCTACGTAATAGAGTTAGTTTGAACTGAATTGGAGCAACTTATATTTTTTCAATTTTTCAAATAATTTATTTATTTGTGTAAATTATTGATATATATTATTTATTAAAAACAAGTGATAAATTAATTAACCATTAATTAATTTAATTAAAAAATAAAAATAAAATACTCCGCTTAAATGCTCCGCTAAAATTTTCCGCTTAACGCAAAGAACACATTCTCCGCTAACTACAATTCTCCGCTAACATTCTCCGCTCAAATTCTCCGCTCAAAATCTCCGCTTTCGCTTGCAAAGAACACACCCTTAAAATACCAAATAACAATGATTGATATCATTCAAACACGCATAATCAATACAGATTATATATCACATCATATATCTCAATATATGAAAACAACAGTATTCTAAATATTGAGGAATCCAGTTGGATCCCTCCAACCTGTTTCCCTGCATCCACAGATGTTAAACAATATAATTAACATCAACTTCTTTTCAATATGAAGTATTCTGATCAACAGAATCAATATATATATATTTAACGATTTATATATATATATATATATATATATATATAATTTCAACCAAATGACTAGCAGTTCATCCAAATAGTCAACACAAAGCAATCAACCAATATTTATCAGTTCTAAAAATACGTTATAAAAATATAAACTGTTTAGAGTTAGTGAGATTTGCTCACATTGGACGGTTATCGTTAAATAACGATAATTGGTCATTGATTTGATTCAGGCGTTTAATTTCACCATAAATCCAAATGAGCTCCAATTCACTCCTGGTCAGTTTCATGGTGTAGCCCTCTTCCATACGATCCCAACGGATCTTATCTCGTCTAGTTCTGACAATGTATGAATACGATACGATGATTTAAGTTAACACGCTAATTAAATTGTCTAAACTAGATATACATTAAATATTTGGACCTCACCCGTATATAATTTGGCCCAACACCACTAACCCGCACTAATCAGTGTGTTCTTCCTCTTTTATCCTCCTGGTAAAAGAATGTTGCTCCATTTTAAACCGCACCATTTCCCATTTTAAAGTATATAAACGAATTAGCATCATTAGACTTTAATTAAAAATTATAAGATTAATTAGATTAATCAACCTTTCTTTAGCACCTAAGTAGGTCGCTCATCCTCCTTCTTTACCCATACGAACAGTTTTCCAAGCCAGTAATGGCCATTTCCCAAATTTCTGATCTCAACTGCTCCCTCCACGCTCCACAAAAAAATCAACTAAATCATCTAAAATGATTATCTTCAAATTCTACGCTACCCTATACCCAAAACAACACACCCGCACCTCTCCTCTTATACGCATTGAACTGGATCATCCGCTCCCTGTATAAAAACTTGCGACAGTTTTTAACATCAACTCCATCAAAATTGGCAAACACACTCCATTCGATCTTCCTTACACCAAAAGAACACTCGATTACTACATCAATGCCTCAAAATCGAAAAACCCCTAACCCTGGTTGACACTGTCCACCGTGGACTTCCAGGAACAGAACTGATCCTCTCAATATACATATCATGACGAAGAGATTGATCTCAAGAGCACAAAAATATAAGTTTCATTATTTTAAACTTTTGATTTGAATTATAGGATTTATTTTTAGATGCACGGTTATGTTTGAGAAGGAGAACTAGCGGCGTGAAGCTTCGCTGACCAGAAGAGCAAACAAATTAGGTTTAGGAACATATAGGGTATTTATAGAATATGTTTTATTATTATTTTATTCACTATTATATTTTATTTTAAGCAATCGCTCCTTTTATTTATCAAATTAAAATTCGTATAGTCACATACGATATCCAAAAATCACGAAATTTGGCATGCAGCTACAGTTTGACATTACGAACCCAACGAAACTTGTTTCGTCGAATTCCGACTCCGTTTGCTCACACAGCGTATTTTTAACTGTCAAAATACTAACTATATTTCACATTAAAATCCCGTACGACCACATACTGATTCCATAAATCACGAAAATTGAAATCCAGCAATAATCTAACATTGCGGATCCAACAAAATTAGTTTCGTCGAAAACGGAGGTCGTTTGGAAAACTAACTATTTTTAAAGCTCTTAATAACCCATTTAAATATATAAATATATTTAAATATAATTAAATTAAATATTTAAGAAATAAATATTATCGTATATATTTTCATACTAGAATATCATACAGCTCCAGAATAATCCTACATGGATTTCTAACTCGATATTCAAATCCCGGTTGAATCGATATTCAATTTATATTGAAATTCCCTTTATATATCGTTATAAATTATAAAGGACTTCCATAGCGACTTTTCGAAAATTTGATTTGGACTAAAATCAAAATCTACACAATGAAATCCCGATTTTTCTTTTCCATTAGAAAAATATACTTCACCAGCTCTGAACGTTTCTTGTTTCACAGAAATCCGATTTAAAACAGTCCCTGTGTATTCAGTTGAAGTTCAAATCGCCAAATAACGAACTGCAGCGCCATTACTGGCTCGATTTTAATTATAATATAATTATACGTTCAAGTGTCGTTTATATAATATATTCGTTAGTATAATCCAACTCTAACTGAAATATATATTATGTATGATCCCATTCACACAATATTGTGAACTCCACTATTTCCGGCTATTTCAAAAATTAAATATAGTATTCTATTATTTATATTAATTAAATATTCAATATTATTTAATTAAACAACCATTTACATCTCTAAATCACTTATTTAAATAATTAAAAAAATTAATTATTATACTGTAAAAATACGGGACATTATAAAGTTTTTGTATATACTTTATATTTATACTTTATATAGTTTAAAACCTTATAATTTTATAAATATATTTATATAGTTTAAAATTATGTTTTCATATGTTTTTCTATCATATCATATTAATTTACAACACTAGAATTTTACTCAAGGATTTCAAGAATTATTTTTAAATCAAAACACTTGAAAAATGCTTTAAAATTCAATATTTCAAAGGAGTATGTCGACATAACAAAAACTCCATGTCGACATATAACTGTCACTTTTTTCAATTTTGAAACAAAGTGTCTTTTCACTATTTGAAATGATTCAGAACGGTTGCAACCTTTCATACTCTATAAAAAGGGTTAAAACCGAATTTTTTATCATCTCTTCTTCTCTATCTTCATCCTCTTTCTCTATATCATTATTCTTACTCATTTCTATTATTCTTACACATATGTTGTGCCAAATTCAATTCTGTTTTGATCAAACTTCTTCTCTCTACACTCTCTATTCTCTACTCTCTAAATCAAGTGCTATTGAAGAGTTATGGGGCTATCTTGTAATTGCTTGGGTTGAATAAACCTTATTGTAAGTCAAAGAGGAGTCGGTGTGTCCTTGTTGAGCCGTGAAATCAAGGAATAGGAGTCGGTGTGTCCTTATGAGCCATGAAATCAAGGAAGTAGGAATCGGTGTCTCCATGTGAGCCGTGAAATCAAGGAGGGTGTAATCGACAATTAAAAGAGTAACAAAACTCTGCGCAATCCAGCGTTGTGCGGGATTAGACGTAGGAGTAATCTGAACCAGTATAAAATCGAGTGTGTTCTTTCCTTTTCTTCATTTTTATTTCTATTTTTCTTATTTGTGTTTGAGTCTATGTCTGTGACTTTGTTTGTGGTGTTTGATTCATTCCATAATTCACTTTAGATTTAAATTCTGTTTAAATTCTTACATACACTATTCACCCCCTTCTAGTGTTTGCTTTGCCTTTACGATCCATTCCGCAGTCCCTAACAATTGGTATCAGAGCAAGGTCTTTCAAAAGTTCATAATCTGATTTTTAAAAATTTTAAATGGCAAATTTTGAAATGATTTATAACGCTAGTTTAAATCTATATATTGCATCAGTATTAGATAAGTTTGCATTCAATTTTATTGAAAAATCAAATTACTATTTGATTTTTGAATTTTGAATTTTTAAAATTTTGAAATGTTACAAAACCATCATGATAGAATTATAGTTAGTTATTTTGGAAAGTCCTTTGATTACTTGAAAATTCATTTGAATATTTGAAAAGACATTTGAATTATTTGAAAGTTATTTGATTATTTGAAAAGTTGTGTTATTTTACAGGAAAATATGTGTTAGATGGCTATTGGATAATCAAATTCTAAAAAGATGGCTGATGTGGCTGTTGGTAATTCAAATTCCAAAATGGTGATTCAAATTTTGAAAAGAAATCAAAAAGAGGAGAAGAGTTACGACGGTTGGTGAAGAGACATCAAGAAGAAAAGGATATATACAATATAAATCAGCAATGAAATGGGTACCAAATCACCTTATAACTTTGGATTTTCATCTGCAACTCATTTTCATATCGTACTTCCCTCCTTTTTCTTTGCAATGTCGCTGGTATCATGTAAATCCGTCAAGAAATGATCAAATGAAGTTTTGGTGAATAAAGAGACAAGGAAACCAAAACTATCGATGGTTATCTTCAAATTGCATCCACAGGTTAGACTATTTTGCCTCAAATCCTTTTTCAAATTATAGTTCTCGTTCTCGTGGTCGATTTGATGGGTAGATCGTCAGATTCCAATCAAAATTGAGTGAGATATGGCTGTTTGAAGTTGACGATTCAAAACTGAAAACTGTTACGGGATTTTACGCATACCTCTTACTGTTTCGACTTCCTACACCCCAATACCATCCAAATTCATCCCCAAACTGCTACTAAATCATATTCCTCGAATTTCACTTCAATTTGTTGCTGATTTCGTCCAATTCCAACAAGAAACGAAGAAGTTATGCCTCTTGAAATTTTGATTAAAAATGAATAATGAGAAGAAGAAGAAGAAGAGAAGTGATTATGAAGAGACATGACTTTTGGTCATTTATATAGTAGTAGAAGTGTTCATTCATTCAAAATTCAAATTCAAATTTTGGTGCCAAGTTGGTTGAACTACTAAATCTTCAATATCTTACTCATACGGTGTTCAAATTCTACAAATGAATATACTATCCTGGCCAAGAAAATGAGCCCGTCGCAACAGAGCAGATTTCATCATCAAATTCCGGAAGATCAATTCAAAATTCAAAAAAATTCGAAGAGAAGGATCTAAAAATCGGGTACGCCTTAATTTGTTTTTAATTTTATTCAGTTGAATGGTTGCTTTGTTTTGAATTTTAAAATTTAAAATTGAAATTTGAAATTCAAATTTTGAAATTCAAAATAACAATATAATAAAAAATAAAAAATAAAGTAATACAATAAATTTTTTGAATTTTTGTTAGGATTAATATTACTTCAGGAAATAGTTAAACTTGAAATATAAATCGATAATTTAAAACCAAAGTCACAAAACCATATGTTCTTTGAAAATTATGCATGAATGTCGACATACATATGTTCTTATGTCAACGAAAAGGCTTGTAAAATGGAATTCAAATTTTGAGTTTCAAAATCTTAAACTTTCAAACTTCCCTCCATCTTTTAAATAAGAAAATGCAAGTTCAAATTATAGTTATTAACTTTTCTGTCTACTTATTTTCTTGTTTCAAAATATATATAAACTAATAAAATTATTAATATGATTGAAATATTTTAAACTTTCCAAACATTAGATACTATAAGTTTATATATCTATAGTTTAAACAAGCATAGTTTAATTTATATATTATTCATATGATTTCATAGCAATTTTGGGTTATATTATCACAAATACAATTTCTAACTTAACGCTAATTTTGATCCTTTTAAGATTTATAAAAACTTATATATTTAACATAATATTTTGATATATATATATATATATGATTTTTATATCTTAAAAATATAGTTTAAACATAAGAAATAATAGCTTTATATATTACTTCATATTATCCATTAAAGTAATTTTGTTATAACTAAAGATTTCTTTTAAAATTTTAACATATAAATTGTTCTTTAGCAAATAAATATATTGGGATTTCTAAAAGTTTGAATTTAAGATTAATTCGTATCAAGAAGATTATTGTATATATCTCATAATAAATTTTAAGTTCTTTTCAAAATTAGTTTTTATATACTATTATGACTATATGTTTACTTTATATGATACAATTCTATATTCTCTTTAAAAAGATCTTCTATATTAAAGAAGAACTCTATTAAGAATATTTGACTCCGCATTTCTCACAGAATTATTTTAAATATTTTATTATATATTATGAATATCATAAAACTTTTATCTTTACTATCCTTTCAATCTCTTTATAAGTATCATTAATTTAAGTCTAGAAATTAACATATATTTTCCTTGTTTGATTGAAATAATTTATTATATTCATAATAGTTAAATGGTACTTTGAATATATGTTATCTAAATAGATATAATTATCAAATCATTCTACACACTATCACTACAATCTTATTTCATATCATACATCATTATTAGAGTGCATCGCAAATTAAAATCATTTACATCCAAGTTGCATTTCATTCAATATATGACTTCATATAATTTTGCATATAACATACTGCATTATAACCAACACATTACATGACATATTAACCTTTAACTCCACATATAACAAATATACTATATAGGGAATTATTGTCTTAGAAATACATAGGATTATTAAACATATAATATTTAATTTGCCTTGATTAACTTGATTGACTTGGTTGAATTGATTGAATATATTAGATTTATTGACTTGTTTGGTTTATTTGATTTGTTTGACTTGAATAACTTGATTGAATTACTTGACATGGTTAAATTTCACTAGTGGCTAATAGGTTTGTTAGAAAATACTTATTTTAAAAATATCTTAGTTAACTCTTAGTCTAGATTAAAGTCTTACTATATTTTTAAGGGAATTAGAGTTTAGTATAGGTTTAGTCTTGTATTAAAGGTATTAGATTAAGGGCGAGTTTTATAGTTTCTAGGAGAGTTGAAATTTCAAGAAGTGTTTATTAACTTATATTATTTAAGTTGGTTGATTGCTTAAATTACTTGTTTGAATTGCTTCCTTAAATTGCTTGTTTGGATTGATTGTTTGAATTGATTATACAATCTGGTTGGTTTTACATAGTTTATTATCCTTACTTTAGTTTATTAGACTAGTATAGTCATAATTTTAGGGGGAGTTATAATATTTTAGGTTTAGAATCATAGACTTAGAAGGAAATATAAGGATATTATAGAATGAGGGATAGATATATTAGAAACATTTATAGCATAAATTTAGGGGGAGTACTTTACTTTAGTATAGGAATTACTTAGATAGTTATAGGATCTAGGGGGAGTTGTTTTAGAATTTCTTTTTGATGATGCCAAAGGGGGAGAAATTATAAAACATAGACATGGTTCATAGGATTCATTTAGACAGGGGGAGTATTAAAAGGATCATCATAAACAGGTATGATATTTTATAAAATAAGGCTGTCATCATCAAAAAGGGGGAGATTGTTAGAGAATGTAGTTTTGATGACAACAACCTTATTTTAATTATCATTGATTATAAAATATATACTAACATCTTTATCTAGAATATATATATATATACACACACACATACATATGCAGGATTTGTATATAGGAATTAATACTGAAGACTGTACAGTTTAAGAGCTTTTAGAGATTCAGAATTCAGAGTAAATTCAAGACTCATGAGTAATCGAGATTTCAAGAGTTCAATAGTTCAAGATTAATATAGTTATAGAGTCTAGATTTTGTAAGACTCTAAATAGCACTCCAAGTTCAAGTTCAAATTCAAATTCTGATTTTCAATTTTATCCTCAATCCTCTCTATTTTATTTTTCTATTTGTTTCTATCTTTATTCTTCTTGGTTTTTCAAATTTAAGTTTTTATATATACTTTATATTTATACTTTATATAGTTTAAAACCTTATAATTTTATAAATATATTTATATAGTTTTAAAATTATGTTTTCATATGTTTTTCTATCATATAATATTAATTTACAACACTAGAATTTTACTCAAGAATTTCCAGAATTATTTTTATATCAAAACACTTGAAAAAATCTTTAAAATTCAAATTTTCAAAGCAGTATGTCGACATAACAAAAACTCCATGTCGACATATAACTGTCACTTTTTCTAATTTTGAAAAGAAGTGTCTTTTCACTATTTGAAACGATTCAGAACCGTTGCAACCTTTCATACTCTATAAAAAGGGGTTAAAACTGAATTTTTTATCATCTCTTCTTCTCTATCTTCATCCTCTTTCTGTATATCATTATTCTTACTCATTTTTATGATTCTTACACTTATACCCTGCCAAATTCAATTCTGTTTTGATCAAACTTCTTCTCTCTGCACTCTCTACTCCCTGAATCAAGTGTTATTGAAGAGTTATAGGGTTGTCTTGTAATTTCTTGGGTTGAATAAACCTTGTAAGTCAAAGAGGAGTCGGTGCATCCTTGTTGAGCCGTGAAATCAAGGAATATGAGTCGGTGTGTCCTTGTGAGCTGTGAAATCAAGAAAGTAGTAATCGGTGTCTCCTTGTGAGCCGTGAAATCAAGGGGGGTGTAATCGACTATTGAAAGAGTAACAAAACTCTACGCAATCTAGCTTGTGCGGGACTGGACGTAGGAGTTATCCGAACCAGTATAAAATCCGGTGTGTTCTTTCCTTTTCTGCATTTTTATTTTTGTTTATCTTATTTGCATTTGAATCTGTGTCTATGACTTTGTTTGTGGTGTTTGATTCATTCCATAATTCACTTTAGATTTAATTTCTATTTAAATTCCCCTAATGTTTATTTTTCGTTAATGATCCATTCTACATTCACTAACAATCTTCAAGAATAATTTTTGGTTAGGCAGCCTATCAAAAGGGATATAAGTGTTTAGATAGAAGTGGAAGAGCTTTTATATGAAGACATGTATTTAATTAGTAAATATTTCCTTTCAATGAGCCAAAATTTAAAAATACTCAAAAATATACAACTCAAAATTCTCTATACCATGTGTGGCCTGAAGTGATCATAAAAGCTCATGACGAAGCAATTTAGCATGCTCCATTTTCATGATCATCAACTTAAAACGATAGTTAGCCATAACTCGCCTTGCTTGATTATGAACCGGTTCACAGGCTAAATGAATCACTTAAAAGCTGAAACAAGTCTCACGATAAAGCCGTAGATCTCAATCAGTTATCATCAAATACTGGATGATTCTAAATTATTGATATTAAGCAAGTGATCACAATTGATGACACAAGCCAACATTATACCCCTGTAAAAACTACACATCACATGATAATAAAGCAAAAAGTGGTGCATATTCAAACCTAATTATACTATGCACAAATCTTTAAACTGATAAACCAAGTACATGTTATAATGTAATATGAGGTGAAAGCAAAGGATTTCTAAGAATGAATAGTATGGTGCACTAATAAGAAACAAAATTTGAGATCTTGTTCTTTTTCCAAGTCATATATAAAAATGTCATAGGATGAAAATGGGCATAGTAATTGAAGATAAATGCTAATTGTTCAATTTTGAAATACAATGCATGACCGTTGGTAAAAGGATATTCACAATAGAATGGTTTTGACTTTAATGAAAAGATTTCACTTATTGTGAAACCATAATTAGTTAGAATAATTCTCACTCTTGCCTTGCATAAAAATTGGAACATCAAACAATTGGATGTAGACAATGCATTATTAAACAGTGTTCTATAGTTAAACAATTGGGATGACCTCATAGGTTGAAATAGAGTGATAACGAAGAACTTAAATGCAAAGAAAATAAAGCAATCTATAGCCTTAAGAAAGCATTAAGAGTCTTGTTTGATAAACTAAAATCAACTTTATTTAAGCTATGCTACAGTGCAACCAAATAAGATAATTTCTTATTTACAAAGTTTAGTGAAGGTACAAAAACTTTAATATATGTAGATGATTTCATAATTACATGAAATAGTTAATCATATTTAATGGTCTCACACAACAGTTAAACAAGGACTTTTTTTAATTAATGATCATGGCAGCCTAAGCTACTTCCTCGGCATTGAAGTCAATAGCATATCAAATACATAAATTTACTCAAGTCAAATGAAATACATTTAAAAAATTCTCATCAAAGCCAAAATGATCAAGAAAACGCTCTTCTTAGTTCGAAAATAAGCAGTTTACACTTGTCTAAGAATAAGGATGAACCAATCATAAATGACGGACAATACAAAAGTATGATGGGAGTACTATAATGTGCTATAATAACCACACCAGGAATTTCATTAAATGTAAAAAAGTAAATTAATTCATGCATAAATTAATGGATGAACACTGAAAAGCAATAAAGACAAAGGCATCTTAAAAAAAATCAGGGATTAATTCTTCAATCATGCAAATCTATCAATATTAATGGCTATGCAGACTGTGCCACAGATCTTGATGATAGGTGTTCTACCACATAATACTGCATATATTTAAGGAAAAATACAGTTTCATGGTACTTGAATGAACAATGTATCATATCTAGACCTAGTAAAGAAGCATCATTAGTGCTGCAACAGAAATCATGTGGATCGAATCGGTACTAAGTGAGCTTCAAGCTAAAATAGACAGTAATCAAATAATTTAATGTGACAATCTTAGTACCGAATCCCTTATCACGATCTAATATTGCATTTCAAAACAAAACATATAGAATTAAACATCCACTTCAGTGGAGAGTAAGTTTTGAAAGGAAATCTTAGTGTAAATCACATATCAATGGCTTACCAAAGAGTAGATATACTAACGAAGCCATAATCTATGAATTTTTCGTTCGATTGAAGCAGGAATTAAAGATCATTGAAATCGAAAGCAATTTGGGAATAAATTGCAAATTCTAACCCTAGTTAGGATTGAATGGTGTATCGAGCAAAACATACATGTAGAATGTATTTAAAGTGTATTAAGAGCGACGTAGCGGGTAATAAGTATATGGGCTGACATTGTATTCTAGCCCAATGCATCTTTTACATTTCCTTTTCATTGTAAATAATTGTACACACGCTACATACAATATATAATCACCGTAATACAAAACTTACAAATCTATAAAACAGTATCTCTTTTTGGTTTCTATCATTCTCATTATTTGTGCATCTATTAAATATCATTCAAAAGCTCTATATGAGTTACCAAAAGCCTTAAATTTATCTTCTTCCAATTTAGTTCCTACTATTAAATTTGAAGAACACAATATAGTTGATTTGTAATATTGTTATTCTGAAGAGTGCTTCTTGTGTTGTTTCAAACTTTTATTGTGGTTTAGAGAAAGAGAACAGAAAGAAATTGAGATGAAAGGAAACTAGTATTATTTAACTGGCAAAAAGTAGAAAGACATTCAAATATGGAGGCTAGATATAAGGCTATTACCACCAAAACACTAATGGTGATTGTAAATAGGTAATATTTCATTTCAATATTTTCTATAAATTATCATATAATATCACCAACAATTTAAAACGTTGGATTTTCGATTATTTTTAAGCATTACTTGGAGTGTTTGATGGATGTGGAGGATGTGTATGTATTGCACTTGAACTAGTAACAAATAATTTAGGGAATAATATTATAAAAATCTGTTGATGGGATGAGAGTATAAGATAAGTTAAATAATGCTATTCAGTTAGGATATTTGAACACAAACAAAGAATTCTTTAGTATGGTATAAGCTAAATAACAACTATAAGCACTTGAACAATTCAAGTTGCATAATTCTTACGGCTAGTTCAGATCCAACTTCCTTGTCATACACGAGATTTCAAAAAAGTTGACCTTCGAGAAGAAGCTGGAATTTGAGTCGTTGGCCTCTGATGCATCAGAGGCGTTGCGTCATTTTTACTATCGATCATCTCAATTCCTAACTTCTCATTTCCTATAGAAGCTTACCCCCTTCTCCACTCTACACAAGCCACTCCACCCATACAAGTCAAGACAGCCTTCCTTTCCCTTTCTCGAACTATATTCCGACCAATTCAAGCTATTTTCAAGTAATTTTCATGTTTACTTTGCTTATTTTTTCGTACCTACAATATACTCCCTCCAGTTCAGTTTGTTTGATGTTTTATGAGGTTTCCCATTATTCTAAATATACGATGTTCTGCGTACACATGCTTTTGCTATCTTTTCCAAAGAAACTTTAATTAAAAAAAGTATACTCTTTCAATGCAGCAAGGAACCTGCATGCGTTGAATACTCCATGTGGCAAAAAGGAACAGGTTAAATACTGCAAACAATAGAAGCCGATAAGATATTACAAAAGTAAAGCTAGAATTAATGAGCATTTAACATTTGGTATTGTGAATTAATGGAGTAATTAAGTCAGTTTTTAGATTTCTTAATTTGTGTGAGAACCCATAAAACGTCAAATAAACTGAACTAGAGGGAGTATATATATATACTTTTGAATTTTTTACATTTTAAATTTTACATTTTCCAAAATTATGGAGCAATCTTTGTAGTAACCCGGATTTTCGGCGACTTTGGTTATCGACGTAAGCCTGACGTCGATAACCAAACCATCGAAAAATCCCGGTAATTAATGAAAGAAATTAGAAGGTGAGAGTAGATAAGATAGAAACTTAGAATAGAAGAAGAAGAAGAACACAACATCAGAGTAACACGAACCTCACAGTGGAACGAATAAAATATAACATAACATATTTTTGAAATAACATCAATATATGTATACAATAACACTTATCAGAGTACAATACTTACAACAACAGCGGAAATAATAATAGCTATAGAATCCTGAAGCCTCCTGCTCCAAGCTCTCCCAGTGTATCTGTAAAATCCCGACTACTTGACTGCCCGTACAAATTTAGGCACCCAAGAGTTTAGGGAAAACAACAAAATAAACTCCGGGTCAGTCATGGGACTGGTGTGAATAAACTCAAATCATTTAAACAGGTATATGATATCTCATAAGACCACGCCGTGAATACGGAACGGGTTTTTCCCTTATGAGAATCCAAATAACTTTTCAAAGCAATATCATTCTGATATTATAATAATGTCTAAGTACAAATAAATATCAATCTAGCAGAAACGCTTGCATCTCACGTTACTACATATATAGTATACAATCAAAATCGCAAGCTCGTATTGGATGATTGGATTCCCAACTATGACAAGGTATGGAACCACCTTCCGATCAGTGTACTCTAGGAACGATACATTGGAGTTCAACAAGAACATCTTGTAACTCAGCCACACATGACCGACCACTCATTTCGCTTGAGTGTATCGAATGTATATCACCAACGGTTGGGATCAGCAACCGTTCCCGTATATATATATATATATATATATATATATATATATATATATATGGGACAGC
Source organism: Allium sativum (assembly GCA_030737875.1). Classification (NCBI taxonomy): domain Eukaryota; kingdom Viridiplantae; phylum Streptophyta; class Magnoliopsida; order Asparagales; family Amaryllidaceae; genus Allium; species Allium sativum. The sequence goes on from CM060922.1 coordinate 572,237,052, forward strand.
ATTGATAGATTAAAAGAAACAAATGAATATTCACTAGATAGTTGATTATACACCCTACATCGGTGCGACCGACTTAGCCATGCTGCCTGCCCGATTTCTGTCATTTACCGGATGTGAGGCTAGAAGCAACGCTTTATCATCACAATAGAATCACTTCGAATGCCACATTGTCAGATCCATCGAAAATCACTAATTGACGTCTACAACAATACATTACGTGTCAGCTAAAAGAAGTTTCCTTCTCCGCTTCCACTCTTGGTACGGTTGAAGAAATCAATGTCCGTGACCTTCCGGAAATACTATGTCAGACATCCATCTTCATTCACTTAGAAATGTCACATCGTCATACCCGCCAAATCACAAATTGACTTATCCAAAAATAACACGGGTATACAGCTAAGAGAAACGAATTTCTCCGCCACCAAACGTGAATACGTTTGAACATATCAACTTACGCGATCCATTGGATATACTCTGTCAGACCTTCGTCCATACAAGTTGTCCTGGGACTGGACAAACCGAAGGCACTATTCTGTAAACAGGATAGCCCTTGCATTTTACTCCGTCTTCAATTATCTTTGGCATATATGATTCGCGACGCTTATGCCAATACAGAGTGGTTCTTTGGATAATAATCCAACTGGTCTCTCCATATTAACAACGTTAAAATGGTCAAAACTTCGATAGTCGGTGAGTTAACTATCAAAGAAAAACAAGTGTGCAAACAACGATATTATTTCCAAATGGAAATTATATCGAACAATCATCATTTAACATAAATCTCTTTAGTTCATTTATTTACTTATCTCCTGTTTCCCTATATTCTAAATTCTTATTTTTCTTTTATCAGACAACATTTCTGATTCTCGTTTGGAAAACATTTCCAACACTCCTTTACGATCAAACCTTACCATTTCTTAGTTAAGAAGGAAGTCACTCAAGTTGGGGTATAATTACCTCTCAGACCTTAACTGAACAACGTTATAACTTCGAAATGGTCAAAGTTTATCTTTTTAATCTTTAACAACTTCTTTACGCCTTTCTCGGATTCAATTTTACTAATCCACTTCTATATTTAAAACATTGGTTATAACGATAACGTTATAATCCCTACTTTCGAATTATCTAACTTTAATTATAACTTCTATTCTTATTAGTGAATAATTAACCTAACACTTATTTATTTATAAATAAATAAATCTCTATTTAAACACTGGAAAGTATAAGTACTTTCCCGAATTCGATATAATCGAATTTGCCGATTAACTCTCTTCGAGAAATCTCTATTTGATTAACTCTTCTTCGAATAACCTATATTCGATTAACTCCTTCTCGAATAAACGATATTCGATAATCTCTCTTCGAATAACTAATATTCGATAACTCTTCCTTTTCAAATATCTCATATTTGAAAATCTCACTTCGATTAAACTAAAATCGATAACTCCCTTCGATGAAACTAACATCGATAACTCCTTTCGATGAAACTAACATCGATAACTCTTTTCGATGAAACTAACATCGATTTATTTAACTCGACGAACTTAACTCGACTAACTTAACTTACTTGGTTCGACCAATTCGATTCAATTAACTAGGCTCGACTAACTTGGTTTATTTAACTCAACTTGATTTACTCCTATCGAATAACTAATATTCGATTTAACTCCATTTAACTCTATTCGAATAACTACTATTCGATTAACTCTATTCAACTCTATTCGAATAAACTATATTCGACTAACTCTATTTAACTCCATTTAACTCTATTCAACTCCATTTAACTCTATTCAACTCCATTTAACTCTATTTAACTCCATTCACTTGACTCTAGATCGCAGCGATCACAATGGTTACGCCTGATTCCCTCAGGAAACATCCGACCGCCGTAGGCTATTTACAGCCCTGCGAATTACGCTAGTAGTCGTACGAGATGGCAACTTATCCTGAATAACTCTGTTTGACTAACTCTGTCTCAAATAACTATATTTGATTAATTCTAGTTCGTTTTAACTCTAATCGATTAACTCTAACTAATTAACTCCAACTGGTTAACTCTAACTGATTAACTCTAACTGGTTAACTCTATTTGACTAACTCGACTTGACTAACCCCTTTCGAATAACATATTCAATTAACTAACTTTCGAATACCATATTCGATTAACTAACTTCGAATACCATATTCGATAAACTAACTTCGAATACCATATTCGATTAACTAACTTCGAATACCATATTCGATTAACTTTATTCACTTTATAAAGATTTCCTTTTTAACAACGTTTATTCATTTGAAAAGATTTACTTTTAAATAACGGTTCTACACTTTAAAAATGATTTCCTTTTTAACAACGTTTATTCATTTGAAAAGATTTACTTTTAAATAACGGTTCTACACTTTAAAAATGATTTCCTTTTTTTTTTATAATGTTTCCTTTATAAACCAATTTCCTTTTTATTAACTCTATTTATTTTCTAAATATTCCCCTTTCAATTCTATTTGTAAATGGTTTACAAATATTTCTTTTCTCTATTTTATTCTATTTGCAAATGGTTTGCAAATATTTCCTTTTCAAATTTATTCTTAAAAATATTCTAACTCCTTAACTTTCCGGGAAAATTCGCCATAACCTCCTTTGTATCGGGAGTAACGGGAAAATCCCCAAACTCGCCACACAGGCCTTTCCATTCAAAAAGAAATGTTTTGAATTTATTTCCTTTTCAAATATCTCCTATTTATAAATATTCCAATTTTTAAACATTTCTTATTTATAAATATTCCACTTTATAAATATCTCTTATTTATAAATATCCCATTTTATAAATATGCTATTTTCAATAACACTTTGAAAATTCCCTTATCTACATTCCGGTATGTTATGGTATTCAATCATATCAAATCACGATGTCTAATCTCGTCCATACACACACAATCAACAACAGGTTATAATTCACATCATATATTAAAATATATGAAAAACAATAAAATAACTGTTGAGGAATCCAGTCAGATTCCTCCAACCTGTTTCCCTGCATCACAGATGTTAGACAATATAGATAACATCACTTTCAGTTCAATATGAATTATTCTGATAAACAGAATCAATATATATAACTATATAACTTTTTATATTATATATATATATATAATATTTCATTAACTGACTAGCAGTTCAATCAATCAACCAACACACAACAATTAACATATGATTAACAGTTCTAAAAATACGTTATAAAAATATAACTGTTCAGAGTTGGTGAGTTTTACTCACTTTGGCAGTTCACCGTTAATAACGATAAATTGTTGTTTGATTTGAATCAAACAGTTTATTTCACCACAAGTTCAAACGAGCCCCAATCCACTTCCCATCAGTTCCATGGTGTTGCCCTCGTCCATACGATCCCGTTGGATCTTGTTTCGCTGAATTTCGTTCACGAATGCATTAGTTATGATTTATACAATTTAATACACTAAAAATTAAATTAACTTAGATTCCTATCTTAAACCCCGGGCCTTACCGTTGCAATCCGGCCCACCTTCCTTCTCAAGCATTCAGACCCGCACCCGCTTATATTTTTCTTCGATACAAAAATTCCGTCCTCCAGAAATCATCTTCTCCAAACACGTACTGCTCTTCACAGCCTCAAACATTCCAACCAAGAAAAATAAGTCCAACGTGTTCTCCACACTTCTCAGTTTCCACGTCCTCCATTAAACAACCCTCCTTCACGTCATACTCCTTCATCATCTTTGCCAAAAAGAATACACAGCAATGACCCTCTTCTTACTCAATACTCTTTCTTCACTTCACCACTCAACGCACGTGTCCCCCCCATGCTTCTGCCTTTCCCATTTCAAAATCCATGAACCCGATAATTTATAACCCAACTCCTTCACCGTTGACCTCACTTTGACCGTTGTCCTCCACTACTCCGGCCACCTAATGCCGTCGCCTCCCTCACCAGTGACCTCTCCACCCAAATCCGTACTCGCCAGGCACCATCTCCCCCAACTCGAACTCCCATACGTCGACCTGACCTACTGCTAAACCACCGATCCAACCAATGTTATCACCACCGCAGTTCAAAGAATTCGCGTCCCCTTTTCTCCTTCCCTCCGTACATCACACTGACCTCGAAAATAGAAGAGGACCGAGCCACAAAATTTCTTATTTCCAGCCAATACATCGTTTGAACCCGTCGAGCTTCAAAAACCCTATACTGTGTTGAAGAGATTTCCATCGAACTGGTTTGCTGCGATTTTGTTTTGAGTTGTTCACGTTTTTAAGAAGAAGAAGAAGAGAAAAAGAGAGTGGCGGCTTGGAAAACATTGTCCAGAGAAGATTAGGTCTTAAGGATGTTAGTGGGGTATTTATAATAAACACAAATATCTAGATATTTTAGCTTACCGATTTCATTAAAACTCCACTCGTTTTCGGACCTCAACCGACGGAAATAAAAATACCGTTGCAATCAGCGATGTGCCAGGATTCCAAAAACATAATAATATCGGTAGTTCAACTCATATTTTGAAACTTCAAAAATGTTGATTTCAGGGTGCGAAATACTTCAAATAAAAAGTCGCTTATTAAATTAATTAAAAATTACAATAAAATTCTAAAAATTAAATCATCACTATTTCCCAAAAGAACCTTGTCTAAATTCAAATCTGATATTTAAATATTCTCAAATAACCGTTATGGTCAGGGCGCTGCATTTGTGAGAATTTGATTTGGACATAACTCAAAATCTACACGACGAAATCCCGATATTTCTCTTCCACTAGAAAGATATACTCCACCAGCTCCACACGTTTCTTGTTTCACAGAAATCCGATTTAAAACGAATCATGTATATTCAGTTGAAGTTCAAATCGCCAAATAGCGAACTACAGCGCCATTTCGAGCTAATTTATAAATATATTATAAATTATACGTTCAACTGTCGTCGATTGAATATATTCGTTATTTATATTTCGTGAGTAAAACTCAACCAATCCTCTGATACTATCCAATTCACAGTATATCGTGAATTTCACTATTCTGACCATTCCGGGCTGATAATATATAATTATTATATTATAATTATTAATTAAATATCCATTTTTATTTAATTTCGGTCATCGATATCGCCACATTGATAATTAATATTTAAATTAATTAATTATTCAACAGCTAAAAATGCGGGTCACTACAATCTTTCCCCCTTAATAAATTTTCGTCCTCGAAATTGCTAAGCTAGGGGACGACCCTATCTTCTGGGTAAAAACTTATCTGTTTACCTCTTATCTCTGGTTTCAACTGAACCAAATAATATCGACTAAAATATTAATTTATTCCGACTAACTAAATTTTCAAAAATTTTGAAAATTTTCTAACACCTTAACTTTTCGAAAATTTTTGCCAGCACCTCCTTTGTACTGGTCAATATCTCAAACTCCAACTCGCCTCTCTGGGCCTTCTTTAACCCAAAAGAAAATCAAACAGCCAAGCGGCTTGCCAATTCGGCTCATAAATCTCATATCCATATATAATATAAACTGGTACCTTTTTGTCGGGAATATCAACTCTATCACTTCCATATGCTATCAACTCAGCATATACCAGTGTTATTTCCATCAAATTCCAATCAGTTCATATCCTCAAAACCAAATCGAATTTCATTCGAACTCGGATATCAAATTTCAAATTCTTAACTCATCAACCCAATTCCATAACAGATTATTCTCTAATCCAATTCAATTCTATTTAACTCAGTTCTAGTTAATATTTCAATTTATTCCTACTATCTTATTCTATTTAACTTCATAAGTTAAATTTTAATTTCTAGAACTTAAATTCCCGGTTTTATTTCAAATCAATTTGAAATCATACTGCCAATTCAAAACCATTGAATTTTCTAAACAACTTGTTTTCTCAAAACAATTCAAATCAAAATCTTTGGTAGTAATCCACCACTTAGCAACTCGAAAATCACACCGATGATACTGCGCAGTCATCATCAGAATTATTTTCCAACGACCCAAGTGATTTCAATACTATATCATTTCAAAACCATTGCTGAATACTTCCATTTTGAAAACATTTCAAAATCTCCCAGGAACTTAAAATTTCCTTATTTTAATTCCAAATCTGATTTAAATTCATATTTAATTCATCTTATTTCATATACTTTACTTATATGATTCTGATTGGTTATATACTTAACCATTTAATTTATAATCTTACTCGATTATAATAGCAACAAATATATCCTATATATGATAATATATCACATATCCATACTGTGTCGGTCCATCGTATTCAAGTGTTTATTTACTCCTACCGATACAGTGGATCAAACTGATCGACCAGAACTCATAAACAACTCAGCCAATGAATCCCCACAATATAAAACCATTTTTATATCAAATACAAATACACACTCGTATATATACACTCAAACTCAATCTAGGGTATTACTAACCCTATCTCTACCGAGTCACGCCACAGAGCCAAGGTAATTCTTAACTTAAGCTCTGATACCAACTGTAGTAACCCGGATTTTCGGCGACTTTGGTTATCGACGTAAGCCCGACGTCGATAACCAAACCATCGAAAAATCCCGGTAATTAATGAAAGAAATTAGAAGGTGAGAGTAGATAAGATAGAAACTTAGAATAGAAGAAGAAGAAGAACACAACATCAGAGTAACACGAACCTCACAACGGAACGAATAAAATATAACATAACATATTTTTGAAATAACATCAATATATGTATACAATAACACTTATCAGAGTACAATACTTACAACAACAGCGGAAATAATAATAGCTATAGAATCCTGAAGCCTCCTGCTCCAAGCTCTCCCAGTGTATCTGTAAAATCCCGACTACTTGACTGCCCGTACAAATTTAGGCACCCAAGAGTTTAGGGAAAACAACAAAATAAACTCCGGGTCAGTCATGGGACTGGTGTGAATAAACTCAAATCATTTAAACAGGTATATGATATCTCATAAGACCACGCCGTGAATACGGAACGAGTTTTTCCCTTATGAGAATCCAAATAACTTTTCAAAGCAATATCATTCTGATATTATAATAATGTCTAAGTACAAATAAATATCAATCTAGCAGAAACGCTTGCATCTCACGTTACTACATATATAGTATACAATCAAAATCACAAGCTCGTATTGGATGATTGGATTCCCAACTATGACAAGGTATGGAACCACCTTCCGATCAGTGTACTCTAGGAACGATACACTGGAGTTCAACAAGAACATCTTGTAACTCAACCACACATGACCGACCACTCATTTCGCTTGAGTGTATCGAATGTATATCACCAACGGTTGGGATCAGCAATCGTTCCCGTATATATATATGGGACAACATTGATAGATTAAAAGAAACAAATGAATATTCACTAGATAGGTGATTATACACCCTACTTCGGTGCGACCGACTTAGCCATGCTGCCTGCCCGATTTCTGTCATTTACCGGATGTGAGGCTAGAAGCTACGCTTTATCATCACAATAGATTCACTTCGAATGCCACATTGTCAGATCCATCGAAAATCACTAATTGACGTCTACAACAATACATTACGTGTCAGCTAAAAGAAGTTTCCTTCTCCGCTTCCACTCTTGGTACGGTTGAAGAAATCAATGTCCGTGACCTTCCGGAAATACTATGTCAGACATCCATCTTCATTCACTTAGAAATGTCACATCGTCATACCCGCCAAATCACAAATTGACTTATCCAAAAATAACACGGGTATACAGCTAAGAGAAACGAATTTCTCCGCCACCAAACGTGAATACGTTTGAACAGATCAACTTACGCGATCCATTGGATATACTCTGTCAGACCTTCGTCCATACAAGTTGTCCTTGGACTGGACAAACCGAAGGCACTATTCTGTAAACAGGATAGCCCTTGCATTTTACTCTGTCTTCAATTATCTTTGGCATATATGATTCGCGACGCTTATGCCAATACAGAGTGGTTCTTTGGATAATAATCCAACCGGTCTCTCCATATTAACAACGTTAAAATGGTCAAAACTTCGATAGTCGGTGAGTTAACTATCAAAGAAAAACAAGTGTGCAAACAACGATATTATTTCCAAATGGAAATTATATCGAACAAACATCATTTAACATAAATCTATTTAGTTCATTTATTTACTTATCTCCTGTTTCCCTATATTCTAAATTCTTATTTTTCTTTTATCAGACAACATTTCTGATTCTTGTTTGGAAAACATTTCCAACACTCCTTTACGATCAAACCTTACCATTTCTTAGTTAAGAAGGAAGTCACTCAAGTTGGGGTATAATTACCTCTCAGACCTTAACTGAACAACGTTATAACTTCGAAATGGTCAAAGTTTATCTTTTTAATCTTTAACAACATCTTTACGCCTTTCTCGGATTCAATTTTACTAATCCACTTCTATATTTAAAACATTGGTTATAACGATAACGTTATAATCCCTACTTTCGAATTATCTAACTTTAATTATAACTTCTATTCTTATTAGTGAATAATTAACCTAACACTTATTTATTTATAAATAAATAAATCTCTATTTAAACACTGGAAAGTATAAGTACTTTCCCGAATTCGATATAATCGAATTTGCCGATTAACTCTCTTCGAGAAATCTCTATTTGATTAACTCTTCTTCGAATAACCTATATTCGATTAACTCCTTCTCGAATAAACGATATTCGATAATCTCTCTTCGAATAACTAATATTCGATAACTCTTCCTTTTCAAATATCTCATATTTGAAAATCTCACTTCGATTAAACTAAAATCGATAACTCCCTTCGATGAAACTAACATCGATAACTCCTTTCGATGAAACTAACATCGATAACTCTTTTCGATGAAACTAACATCGATTTATTTAACTCGACGAACTTAACTCGACTAACTTAACTTACTTGGTTCGACCAATTCGATTCAATTAACTAGGCTCGACTAACTTGGTTTATTTAACTCAACTTGATTTACTCCTATCAAATAACTAATATTCGATTTAACTCCATTTAACTCTATTCGAATAACTACTATTCGATTAACTCTATTCAACTCTATTCGAATAAACTATATTCGACTAACTCTATTTAACTCCATTTAACTCTATTCAACTCCATTTAACTCTATTCAACTCCATTTAACTCTATTCAACTCCATTTAACTCTATTCAACTCCATTTAACTCTATTTAACTCCATTCGCTTGACTCTAGATCGCAACGATCACAATGGTTACGACTGATTCCCTCAGGAAACATCCGATCGCCGTAGGCTATTTACAGCCCTGCGAATTACGCTAGCAGTCGTACGAGATGGCAACTTATACTGAATAACTCTATTTGACTAACTCTGTCTTAAATAACTATATTTGATTAATTCTAGTTCGTTTTAACTCTAATCGATTAACTCTAACTAATTAACTCCAACTGGTTAACTCTAACTGATTAACTCTAACTGGTTAACTCTATTTGACTAACTCGACTTGACTAACCCCTTTCGAATAACATATTCAATTAACTAACTTTCGAATACCATATTCGATTAACTAACTTCGAATACCATATTCGATTAACTAACTTCGAATACCATATTCGATTAACTAACTTTGAATACCATATTCGATTAACTTTATTCACTTTATAAAGATTTCCTTTTTAACAACGTTTATTCATTTGAAAAGATTTACTTTTAAATAACGGTTCTACACTTTAAAAATGATTTCCTTTTTAACAACGTTTATTCATTTGAAAAGATTTACTTTTAAATAACGGTTCTACACTTTAAAAATGATTTCCTTTTTTTTTATAATGTTTCCTTTATAAACCAGTTTCCTTTTTATTAACTCTATTTATTTTCTAAATATTCCCCTTTCAATTCTATTTGTAAATGGTTTACAAATATTTCTTTTCTCTATTTTATTCTATTTGCAAATGGTTTGCAAATATTTCCTTTTCAAATTTATTCTTAAAAATATTCTAACTCCTTAACTTTCCGGGAAAATTCGCCATAACCACCTTTGTATCGAGAGTATCGGGAAAATCCCCAAACTCGCCACACAGGCCTTTCCATTCAAAAAGAAATGTTTTGAATTTATTTCCTTTTCAAATATCTCCTATTTATAAATATTCCAATTTATAAACATTTCTTATTTATAAATATTCCACTTTATAAATATATCTTATTTATAAATATCCCATTTTATAAATATGCTATTTTCAATAACACTTTGAAAATTCCCTTATCTACATTCCGGTATGTTATGGTATTCAATCATATCAAATCACGATGTCTAATCTCGTCCATACACACACAATCAACAACAGGTTATAATTCACATCATATATTAAAATATATGAAAAACAATAAAATAACTGTTGAGGAATCCAGTCAGATTCCTCCAACCTGTTTCCCTGCATCACAGATGTTAGACAATATAGATAACATCACTTTCAGTTCAATATGAATTATTCTGATAAACAGAATCAATATATATAACTATATAACTTTTTATATATTATATATATATATTTATATATATATATATAATATTTCATTAACTGACTAGCAGTTCAATCAATCAACCAACACACAGCAATTAACATATGATTAACAGTTCTAAAAATACGTTATAAAAATATAACTGTTCAGAGTTGGTGAGTTTTACTCACTTTGGCAGTTCACCGTTAATAACGATAAACTGTTGTTTGATTTGAATCAAACAGTTTATTTCACCACAAGTTCAAACGAGCCCCAATCCACTTCCCATCAGTTCCATGGTGTTGCCCTCGTCCATACGATCCCGTTGGATCTTGTTTCGCTGAATTTTGTTCACGAATGCATTAGTTATGATTTATACAATTTAATACACTAAAAATTAAATTAACTTAGATTCCTATCTTAAACCCCGGGCCTTACCGTTGCAATTCGGCCCACCTTCCTTCTCAAGCATTCAGACCCGCACCCGCTTATATTTTTCTTCGATACAAAAATTCCATCCTCCAGAAATCATCTTCTCCAAACACGTACTGCTCTTCACAGCCTCAAACATTCCAACCAAGAAAAATAAGTCCAACGTGTTCTCCACACTTCTCAGTTTCCACGTCCTCCATTAAACAACCCTCCTTCACGTCATACTCCTTCATCATCTTTGCCAAAAAGAATACACAGCAATGACCCTCTTCTTACTCAATACTCTTTCTTCACTTCACCACTCAACGCACGTGTCCCCCCCATGCTTCTGCCTTTCCCATTTCAAAATCCATGAACCCGATAATTTATAACCCAGCTCCTTCACCGTTGACCTCACTTTGACCGTTGTCCTCCACTACTCCGGCCACCTAATGTCGTCGCCTCCCTCACCAGTGACCTCTCCACCCAAATACGTACTCGCTAGGCACCATCTCCCCCAACTCGAACTCCCATACGTCGACCTGACCTGCTGCTAAACCACTGATCCAACCAATGTTATCACCACCGCAGTTCAAAGAATTCGCGTCCCCTTTTCTCCTTCCCTCCGTACATCACACTAACCTCGAAAATAGAAGAGGACCGAGCCACAAAATTTCTTATTTCCAGCTAATACATCGTTTGAACCCGTCGAGCTTCAAAAACCCTATACTGTGTTGAAGAGATTTCCATCGAACTGGTTTGCTGCGATTTTGTTTTGAGTTGTTCACGTTTTTAAGAAGAAGAAGAGAAAAAGAGAGTGGCGGCTTGGAAAACATTGTCCAGAGAAGATTAGGTCTTAAGGATGTTAGTGGGGTATTTATAATGAACACAAATATCTAGATATTTTAGCTTACCGATTTCATTAAAACTCCACTCGTTTTCGGACCTCAACCGACGGAAATAAAAATACCGTTGCAATCAGCGATGTGCCAGGATTCCAAAAACATAATAATATCGGTAGTTCAACTCATATTTTGAAACTTCAAAAATGTTGATTTCAGGGTGCGAAATACTTCAAATAAAAAGTCGCTTATTAAATTAATTAAAAATTACAATAAAATTCTAAAAATTAAATCATCACTATTTCCCAAAAGAACCTTGTCTAAATTCAAATCTGATATTTAAATATTCTCAAATAACCGTTATGGTCAGGGCGCTGCATTTGTGAGTATTGATTTGGACATAACTCAAAATCTACACGATGAAATCCCGATATTTCTCTTCCACTAGAAAGATATACTCCACCAGCTCCACACGTTTCTTGTTTCACAGAAATCCGATTTAAAACGAATCATGTATATTCAGTTGAAGTTCAAATCGCCAAATAGCGAACTGCAGCGCCATTTCGAGCTAATTTATAAATATATTATAAATTATACGTTCAACTGTCATCGATTGAATATATTCGTTATTTATATTTCGTGAGTAAAACTCAACCAATCCTCTGATACTATCCAATTCACAGTATATCGTGAATTTCACTATTCTGACCATTCCGGGCTGATAATATATAATTATTATATTATAATTATTAATTAAATATCCATTTTTTTTTAATTTCGGTCATCGATATCGCCACATTGATAATTAATAATTAAATTAATTAATTATTCAACAGCTAAAAATGCGGGTCACTACAATCTTCTAGCTCTGTTATCGCATCTACTTCATCACATTCCATAGCTTTATGGGAATGCGAATGTGAGGATGCGTTCATTGGTGTATGCATATAGTTCTTGCCATATAAAATAGGTTTACAAGACTGTAACTACGCAGTTCAACGACTGATTTAACCTCAACTGGTCTCAGACACAAAGGAAGAAAAAACGAGACAATCTAGAGCTGTTGGAACAAATTGCTAACGGCAAAAGGCAAAAAATGCGATGTAGAGAACGATCAGCTTCACGGTTCCAAGGATAACGAAAATTTGTGTGATTTTTTAGGAACTGTTTGAATCTTAATTCAAACAGTTCCTAAAAACTCTAGGTATGTCTTTCTAATTCACTTTATTATTATTTTTCGTTAGTTGAATGGTCCTGCTCACTGGTACAACAAGTAAGTGAGAAATCACCGGAAAAAACATTAGGGAGCTGGATCAATTATTTGAATATTGCATAGTAAAGGACACCTGCAACTATGATATGCCACCAGCTTAGCCTTTCATTGTTGTTGGCAACTTTTTATGGCGAGTGGATGATCAATGTAAGACCCCACACTTTTCTTAGCCAAAATTTTGACAAAAATCAAAACTCGAACCCATCCAAGCATGAAGTGTGTAAATCTGGTACCTGCAAATAAAGGAGCATGAGCATAATCAGATTACGATAAAATAACTCACAGCGAATGTAAACCATAGTTTATAAAATAACTCATAGGGGGGTCCGAACAACAAGTTGAAAAAGAAGAGTAAACCACATTTTATAATACACAGATGTATGTCATTTGGTTCGACCAAAGACATATGCCTATAAAGGCTACTAATTCTAACCTAACCTTGTAAACATTGACGCATGAATCTAACTACCATACCCAAGGTAGCATTCCCAATGACAATGATATTGAGATAGGACGTTTATGTGTATATTTATGAAGCCTTAAAACCATCATTTAAACAAATTACCAAACTAAGAGATGGGGACCTCAAATACTCGCTAATCATACGGAGCTTAGTTATTTATGCATATATAGAGCCACTTAAGATCGCATTATCAAATGATAGCTAAAGGTGGATCCTCTTGATCACTTAAGACCTAGGAGAACACTTAATACCACTTAAGGCCTCTTGCTGGTTTACTCAACGCTAATATAAACTAGAGGACACTAGTTACAGGTCCTACTAATTAAGTCTTCCATCATTCACGCATATAAACCCATGCCTCGAATAAGGCGAGAGATAGTAAGCAGCAGCTTAAGACTACTCGGTTAGGGACGTAGCACGCCATTTAAGACCCTCATGTGGTGGACCCCTCGTTACTACCTAGTTGGCCTTATTGGATAATCTCCTATTAGCTTAATACTTCCCGTAGGATAGGTAGCCCTTTGGAAATACCATACCAGACCTTTTAAGACATATTCCCAGGCGGACCCCTCGACCCAAGCCACTTAAGACCTAAGGAAGCGGACTATTCGTGAAGATTATCGAGCTCATACCCAATTAGCCTTTAATGCTTTCATTCATGGGAGGTGGGCTACACAATCGCTTAATATATTTTTATAGGTGGATATAACCACTTAAGACCTTAATCCCAAAGCAAGCCATGTTATTGAGTTACTCCCATTTAGTTTCTCTTTATGGAAATATTTCCACGTACGCAAAATAGCTATCGTCACGGGTTCCTATGGTTAATGATATCTTACATCAGTTGGATGTATATTCGACTATTGGAAAGTGCATACTTCTATCGAATAAGCAACTATCCTCGCATCACTAACCTACTAAGTCCACTTCTAATCTTTTAATACTAGTTCTAGATTAACTAATAAGATAAGGAAAGTTATATCCTTCTTATCCTAGGATATTTAATTATTTGTTTTCTTATTAGACTTAGTATTTAAAACAATAACCAATACCCCTTGTTCCTCTTTTATTTCATTTATTTCTATTTAATAGGATTAATGTCATTTATGACCATAACGTCATATTTTTCCTATGGCTCTAATTTAAACCGACAAATACCATTTATTTCCATTGATTATAATTAATGTGACTTATGAACCTAACGACCATAATTTCCCCAGACATTAATTAACAATGAAATATCCTTATTGTATCAGTCCCTTTTTATTTCAAATCTAATTATTGTAATTTCTTAAACATTTCTATTTTACTTTAGTTTGATTTAGTTTGTACATATATATAATTAGATTTGAAACGTTTAAGGATTTACAATAATTAGATTTGAAATAAAAAGAAACTGACTGATACAATAAGGATATTTCGTTGTTAATAAATGTCTTAGGAAATTGTGACCGTTAGGTTCATAAGTGACATTGATTTCAATGGAAATAAATGGTATCTGAAGGTTTAAATTAGTTCCATAGAAAAATATGACCGTTATGGTCATAAATGGCAGTAACCCTATTAAATAGAAATGAAATAAAAGGAGATTAAGGGGTATTGGTTGTAGTTTTAAATACTAAGTCCAATAAGGAAACAAATAAATAAATATCCTAGGATAAAAAGGTTATAACTTTCCTTATCTTATCAGTTAATCTAGAACTAGTAATTAAAAGGTTAGAATCAGACTTAGTAAGTTAATGATGCGAGGTCAGTTGTCATATTCGATAGAAGTCTGCACTTTCTAGTAGTCGAATATACATCCAACTGATGTGAGATATCATTAACCATATAAACCTATGACAATAGCTAGTTTGTGTACGTGGAAATATTTCCATAAAGAGAAACTAAACGGGAATAACTCAATAACATTGCATGCTTTGGGATTAAGGTCTTAAGAAGTTAGATCCACATATAAAAAGGTATTAAGCGATCATGTAGTCTACTTCCCTTGAATGAAAGCATTAAAGGCTAATTGGGTACAAGCTCGATAATCTTCACGAATAGTCTGCTTCCTTGGGTCTTAGGTGGCTTGGGTCGAGGGGTCCACCTGGAAATAGATCTTAAAAGGTATGGTATGGTATTTCCATAGGGCTACCTATCGTACGGGTAATATTAAGCGACTAGGAGATTATCCAATAAGGTCAACCAGATAGTAACAAAGGGGTCCACCATACGAGGGTCTTAAATGGCGTGCTACGTCTAACTAACTAAGTGGTCTTAAGCAGCTTCTTACTATGTCTCGCCTTATGAGGGGCATAGGTTTATATGCGTTGAATGACGAAAGCATTAATTAGTAGGACCTATAGCTAGTGTCCTCTTGTTTATGTTAGAGTTGAGTAAACCATCGAGAGACATTAAGTGACCAATAGGTCTGCCTAGGGTCTTAAGTAATCAAGAGGATCCACCCTTAGTTATCATTTGATAGTGGGGTCTTAAGTGGCTCTATATATGCATAAATAACTAACCTCTGTATGATTAGCGAGTAGTTGAGAGCCCTACCTTTTAGTTTGGTAATTGGTTTAATGATGTTTTTAAGGCTTCATAAATATACGCGTAAATGTTCCATCTCAGTATATTTATCGTTGGGAATGCTACCTCAGGCATGGTATCCGGAGTCGTGCGTCAATGTTTACAAGGTTATGTTAGAATTACTAGACTTGATAGGTATATGTCTTTGGTTGAACCAAACGGGATACATCTGTGTATTATAAACTGTGTTATACTCTTCATGTTCACTAGGACTTATTGTTCTGACTCTCCTCCTCATAACAACCTCCCAGGTTTCCTCGAGAGGGGTTCGGTTCTCATAGCTGTTTAAGTTTGATTTCTCGTTCTCTCTCATGCTCTGTATTGATATGGTGACTCACTTTTATGAGGTAATTACCTGAGTTGATACTAGTTTATCTTATTTTGTATCCGCTGTGAGTTGTTTGATCGTACTCTGGTTATGCTCATTTATTTGCAGGTACCAGATCAATACAGTCCATGATTGGATGAGTTTGAGTTTCAATTTTCATCGAAATTTGGGCTTACAAAAGTGTGGGGTGTTACAATCAAAAACACCACACCCGTTCTGCTGAGACATAGTAGACAGATCGAACATGACTGCTCGAGCATGGCATGTGTCTGGACGGTCACTTGTTCAGAGTAAGCGTTTCAATAACATTTTTCTGTGTTGTTATTATATTATTTTTCAACTGTTGTTATACCTGTTCTGAGGTATGAGATTATAAAGATTTTTTGTTGTGATCCCTCTATTTTGAATGTTGCGGAGCCACCACCTCATTAGGATAAACTAGAATATGTGTATTGTCATTTGGATCTATTTTGTAGTCGCTGCTAGTACATTATTTGTGAATTTATAATATATTATTGTGTTTAATGGAAAATCTAATAATTTGCGATATTATTATTTGTAATTATAAAACATATATTACACAATACATTAGCAATTTATAAACTATAAATCAATTAAATTACAACTAAAATACCTCATTTAAATGTCCCGTTATCGTTCACCACAAATGCACCCCTTGTTTTTTTTTTAACATCATTAGTATAGAAGAAATCTGGTTTCAAATATTACTGATGAGTTTCTCTTGGTTGCCCATTTGGACAATATATGTGGATTTTGTTTGGACAACAACCCAAAACCAGTATGTTGGCTAGTAATATTTTTTATATGTACATCTAAAAGCTTGCATGGCTTAACCTTTTTATTTCACATATAAGAAGATAAATCATAGGTATGTTTATATTTATATAAGATATATAATGCTTAATTTCAGGCATAAATAATTAAAAATATATATAATGTTTCCTTTAAAAGCATAAATAGATATTATGTTAACAATATTTTGTTCGGTTGTTGAAGAATTTTATCTAATAGTCTTTTATTTATTTTTATTTTTATTTTTTCACTAAACGGATGATTGTAAATAAAAATTGTTAAGAACAAATAGCATGTTCACACTACAATATATCTCTGTAGTTAGAAAGAATTTGTTAAATTGCCAAACAATGCCTATAAATAATTTTAAAGTATAAATTTTGAATTTTGCCATAATGTTATCTACCAATAATAGAAAGAACAAAAAATAAAAAATGGCAAAATTTACCAAGTTCTACATATTATTAAAAAAATATAACTTTTCATAAAACTAAGCATATTTCTGATATTTTAAGGTCCACTTGACATTAGTGTATTTGAAAGCATTTTACGAAAGAAGAATCTCTAGAAAAAATGGTTTTTATGATTACAAACAATTATTGAAACTTGTGATTATCCAGTAGCCGAAAATGTTTATCAAACCCACATGGTTTAAGAAACTGAGAATAAAGTAAACTAAAATAAAGATGTTCACTAATTTTAAATTGAATGCAAACTAGTTGGGCAATTATTAGCAATGAGAATTTAATATTATATTTATATAAAATATATTTAGGTTATTGCAAAAAAAATCAGGAAAAAATCAGGAAAAATTTGTGAAGGACAAAAAAACCAAAAAAATTGCCCAAAAGGACAAGGGGCAAAAAACTTGTCCAAAAGGACAAGTTTTAGTGCAAAGTGGAAAAACATGGGACCCCCCTGAAATTCACCATTTGCACTAAAACTTGTCCTTTTGGGCAAGTTTTTTGATGGTTGTCCTTTTGGGCTAATAATTTGATGAGTTTGTCCTTGTGGGAAAAATCCCCATTGCAAATACAGTGGTCCTCAAATATCTTCCATTTGGCCATTGTTGAAATAATTAATTACCATCGATTTGAAAATTCAATTACTGTTAATATTTCAATATTAAAGACATAATAATGAGAGAACATTCATTTGTCTTTGAAGGAAAACTAAAATTCCATTATCAAACTAATATTCAACAAAATAAACAATGATATAAAGTTTCAAATTAAAGGATAATATCTTTGGACTCATAACTGTAACTTTAATTTGTAAAATATTGAAATTTGATAGGGGCAAGTCAACTTTGTTCACTTTCCAAAAATAGAAATATTAAATTAACTAAGCTACACATATTTTCTAATATACGTACAGTTTCTTCAAAAGATTAGTATATTTTATGAAAGTTCCAAAATTGGATAAAGTGGAAGCAAAAATCTCAAAAGCTTTGTACATTAAATAAAAAATTTATAAGATACTTTAAAGCTGGAAGTCTATATAATTATAACTTCATTAATTTGTCAATTTTTTCTTATGAAGCAAATGAATAAATTTTAATTTTATAAGTATTATCAGAATCATTATGTTTCACAAGATAATTGAATAAATAAGTAAACGATATAAACAGTAGTTCAATTTGTATAATGTTAGTGATATTAAGATTTTGTTACTAATAAATGTAAAATGGGTTTGCATTGAAAATGATATAAACGTTAGTACAATTACTATTAGTGAATGTGAATTAAGATATTTACTATTTTTAATTTTGAATTCAAACAAATTAATTTTGGAAAATAATTAAGTAAATCAATTAACATTAATATGATAATTGAAGGCAGACATAATTACCGTTACCATTAATACAATAATAAAGGCAAACAAATTATCATTAATTACCATTAATATGCTAACTAAAATGAAACGCATGTGTATGTATATACAAATTTTACTAAAAAGTATATTTTTGCCTAGTCACAAAATTTCAAATCATGTAACAACTTAATTCAACTTTATTTAAATAAACAAGAAAATATTGTGAAGGACAAATTGTTTGAAAATTTTAACTAAAAGGACAAGAGACTAAAAATTTATTCAAAAGGATAAAACATAGCCATAATTTATTCAAAAGGACAAAACAAAGGACAATTTTAAAAAAATTTAAGAAACAATAAGAAATCTTCTTTTTTTATGGGGGGAAGATTTTAGGTATCAGTTTTGTATGTTTGTAAGTATCAGTTTGCTCTCTACAGCTAATAGTTAGCAGTTTTGTATGTCTACAGCTAAAAAACAGATACCTTCAGACACACAAAACTGCTACCAATTAGCTGCAGAGAGCAAACTGATACCTACAGACATGCAAAACTGATAACTAAAATCTGCAAAAAAAAAAGGTATTTTTTTTTTTAAAAAAAAAATGTCCTTTGTTTTGTCCTTTTAAAAAAACTTGGACTATGTTTTGTCCTTTTGAATAAATTTTTAGTCGCTTGTCCTTGTGGTTAAAATTATCAATCAATCTGTCCTTGTGATTAAAATCCCCTTATTTAAACATCTCATTTTTTTTTTCATTATTGTACTCAAAACACATATATAATCACTCTTATTGTTTCGTATTTGAATCATATGGTATTGTGTTTCATAAAGTTATTTACCTTAGTTAGAATCATATTATGTTATTTACTACCGACATAATAATACTAACATACCATTTTTTTTATATGGGTGAACATACAATGAATCAATTCACACTATGATCAATTCATGTGTAATAAATTAATAGAAATAAACTAATAATACCTAACTTGATAGGAAAAATTCATTCATACTATAATTTAACAAGCCTTATATACCACTTTACCATTAAGTATTGCTAAAAAAATTGAATGAAAAATTAATTACATTTACTGATAACTTAAAGTAAGGTGTTAATTAAGATATTTATATAATAATGTTTGAAAACTCAAAACACTAAAAATTTGAGAATCTAAACCTAAAATGAAACCAAATTCAATTTTGATGGAAATAATATTTAGCAGAGAATTTGGTTTATGAGTATATTTAGCAGAGAATTTGGTTTATTAGTATGCGACCTTTGATTTTCCAAAATAGATAAATAGTGTAAATAATTATTCTACAATCGAAGAAGATAGTTATTTTTTTTAGTTTATGAGTATGTGATTTGAGATTGTGTTAGAAGCAGATAATACTAATGGCCTAATATTCATTATGTATAATAGATACATGTGATATGCAACAATTTGAATTTTAGATATAAAAATATTGAAGTGAAAACATTGAAAGAATAATTGATAAATTTATATTTGAGTGGAGTAGTGTTAAATAATTGAAAAATAAGGAGCCAAACTATGAAGAAAATTTGGTAAGGTTTAAAAGAATCAAAATTAATTCTATTGAATTGTATGTGTATAGTTAAATTATTAATAATAATAATAATAATGTTAAAGAAGCATCCAGCCGAGAATAATTTTTGTAAGTATGTGAAAATAATCTCACTATTGTCTTTTTAACATTAATTATGGAATTTTCAAATTTTGATTGTCTAAAAGTGGATAGATGGCACGTTATTCTAGTAAACCAAGAGATGCGCGTGGTTAAGCCCACTTTTCCACCATCAATCTATTTTCATGTCTGGTACTATTTTGTGGTAGAAACGGAACCGAAAGATCTTTAGAGGAACATTGAACTTTCATATACCTTAAAATTGGAAGTCAATATGCCTTGCCAAAAAAAAATTGGAAGTCTATATAATATATAATTTCGTTAATTTGTCAATCTTGCTTATAAAGCAAAATGAAGTTTATATAAAATTATCATTCATCAACATAATTAAAATAAATAAATAAATGATATAAACATTGGTCGAGGCTAGGGTTTGCTACTAATATTAAAATTTTGCATTCTAATAATGGTAAAAATAGGGTCATATTGAGAATGAATAAAAAAATTGGTGTAAACAGTTGTCAATAAAAGTGAATTAAGTTATTTACTATTTTTAATTTGAATTCAAAATAATTAGTTTATAAAAATAATTAAATTAATTAACATTAATATGATAATTAAAGGCAAACATAATTACCATTATAATCATTACGATAATTAAGGGCAAACATAATTACAGTTCATTACCATTAATATGCTAATTAAAAGGAAATTTTTGTGTGCGTATATATGAATTATTGTAAAAATCGTATTTTGGTTCAATTATCATATTTGAAATCATGGAACAACTTATTCAAATTTATGTTAAACATCTCGTTATTGTTTGTCATTATTTTACTCAAAAGATATATATATATATATATATATATATATATATATATATGTATGTATGTATGTATGTATGTATATGTATATATAGCAATCAATCTGTTACTTTGTATTTGATGCACATGATATTGTGTTTCATAAAATCACTTACCTTCATCGGAATTATAATCCGTAGTTTATAGTCAGAATACAAATATTAGCATTCTATTTTTCATTCAGTAAATTATATTGACTTGGTTCATACCATGATCGACTTATGTTTAAAAGAATCAAGAAAGGCAAATCAATAACATCTAACTGAATAGGAAATTTAACTAACCTTATACCGTTTCAATACCGAATCTTGCCAAAAAATGCAACCAAAAAAATCTATTGCATATATTGAAAAGCAAAAAATAAGTTGTTAATTAAGATATTTTTTAACAATATTAGAAAACTCAACATAATAAAAAATGAGAATCAAAACCTAATGTTGAATGCAAATTAAATTTTGGTGCAGATAATATTAGGTTGAGAATTTAAGGGAAAAATTATCTTCATTGATGTAAAATGGAACAAAATGCACATGGATTTTGCACGAGAAAAGTTCGAATTTCAATATATGGAACAATGAGTTAGTCACAATGAACTCATGAAAAATGTACTTTTTGCTTTGATTTTTCTTCATTTTTAAGCAAAAGAATTAGGAAGGTATGAAGCATAAAATAATATTGTTTGTACACAAAGAAGATACGGTTAAAGTCTTGAAGGTAAGGATAGAAGAAAATGAAATGTTTGTTCATAGCAATAAATTTGAAAGAGAGGGAATAATGTAAATAACTAAAGCAAAAATGAGACCTTTGATTTTACAAAATAGATAAAGAATGTAATGTTAAAAATTTCTATATACTTTATGATAGACAAATCATGAAACTTCATATTTGAATAGATGACGCATATTGATATAATTCAGAAGAAATCAGAGTAAGTAAAATGAATTAACGGAAGCCATACCTGAATTCATAGACAGAGGGAAGATTAACCTAATTAAGACATATTTTTGTTATCAATCCTGACACAAGCTTTAGATTTGAATAGATAGTTGCTGCTTTCATCAACTGAACCCATGAGCGTTTGTCAAAGAGAATCAACTTTGTTTTGGATTTTCCAAATTGACACAAGTTCACATGTAAATGCATTTCTTCAGAGGTGATAAAGAGAATACGTTGAAAATTTGTGTAATTTGGGGACCATAACCCTTAATTTATAACAATGTAATATTTTCAGTTCGACCCTTCAACAAACTAAAAAATATTCTGATCTCTACGCATTCCTTTCATAACAGCTGAATATTTATGCCTAAAAATCCATAAATATTATTACCTTGTTTAACTACTTTAAATGACATTCGCATCTAAATAACGTTACACATTATAATTAAATATGTGGCCTGCGTAATTGAAATATTCTAATATGTAAATATTTATTTTACGGTCAAAAGAGATAATGATTTTTTTAAAACTAAAAAGAGATGAGTACATGAGTAAATTAATAACAAGAATGATAAAGAAAAGTATGTGAGGAAGATTTAGGGGTTACAGAATTTTTTACATGCATGCTTCTACGGTTCTATCAAACTGAGGGCATCATGTTGTGAATTAGGAGATTGCAGAGTAGTTTTGTGCAAATTCAAAAATAGCTAATGCACTAACTAGCGATCATCATCCTGGTAGGGAAGATGAAGAGGCTAGAAACAAAAAAAATGCATACCTAAGCATAGCCATTTACCGCATTTTGCAATCACCTTGGTACTGTTATGATGCTCAAAGTGCATACAACAAACATTGGTGAACATGCTTCAAATAGTACAAATTCATAGAACTAGCTTGTATGACTACATACAAGAAAAGGGTGTAACATAAGAAAACACAGTTTCATAATTAGCTTTGTTGTGCAAGAAACATAAAACATCAGAAGCGTAGTTTTGGACTTCCACATAAGTTTTTTCCGTAAATTCACAAAAGCATGATATGATATTCTCAAATTCCCAACGTACTCCGAACATCAAAAAATGTTATATATTTTTGCTATACAAGTGTTTGGCGTTTGGACTTCCATTTCGGCAATTCTTGAGAACTGTTATCAACAAAGCTCAGATCTGCTTAACCTTGAGAAAACATGATGCAACCTTTTGAAACATCAGCATTCATTTCATGCAAGCTGCAAACCTACTTAGCCGAACGTCCCAGTGGCATGATGTATTCCCTCATAAGTTCAAACTCTTCCATGCTTACTTTAGCACCATGCAATAGCTGTACATGTAAAATGACGATAATCATAGGTTGCATTAGCTAATTTATAAGAAAGAAACCATTTAATATCTCAGATGTGCTTAAAAACAAAACATTAATGCACAATGATTATACTGGAGCCATCATACAATGCACACCACCTGATTTTATGATAACTGTAGGTTGACATCGCACCTGTGTTTTCATCGTATCAAAACTGCAGTATGTATTACTTTGCTGCAAGCAAAATGACTAAAAAGCATACATAGCAAAATTTTGCACATTGTCCCATTTTATATTTATTTTGTTGCTTAATACAAAGGTAAGTTTACTGTCTGCATTACCACGCTCAATTTGGACTGACTGCACAAGGAATCCCCAAAGATAGTGCCCATTATGCTACTGTTCCACTAAGCTTCTCGCATGGCATAATAAACAATTAAAATAGTAGATTTTAAAGCACATGCTACTTTTTTGGCCGATCTGCTGTGAGTCATGATAAATTTTGAATTATTGGACTGGTTAGTCCCAACGTACAGTGCAAATGACAAGCTCAAGCATGCTTGATCTAAACATGCATTTTACAACCCCCCCCCCCCCCCCACCCCCACCCAACCCACACACACACACAAATGAACTCCAAATATCAAATGGTAAACCATCATATGCATCACGTCAATAGCAATGTAACATCCACAGTGCAAGAAATATTATTCAGAATGTAAAGACTAAAAATAACAAAATGACTTGTTTTACCTTGTCAAGCAGTATATCATTGCCCCTCAAATGAGGAGCAAGCGATGGAAGTCTACTCACAGAGAGAGCTTCAATAAATAAAAGAACAATCGTCTGCCACTGTTTCATCCTAAAGGAAGGTAATGTCTCCACAAATGACATGGTATCAAGCAAGCGTGCCTAACACATAAGAGAAGAAAAATGATAGATTCAATGTCTTAAAAAGAAGGAAAAATGATAAGGCAAGCATGCCTTGTTAACTTTTTGATGTCCTGCTGAGATGAATAAAAATCAAAATACATACTACACAAGTGTACTTTCACCCATTCTAGCCTTCCCGTATAAAAGATTTAATGGTTCGAAAAAATTAATTTTAGCAAATAAGAAAATTACCAGTCCATTCCCGTTTATATTATGAAACTTTTGGCTCACTTGTTTGAGATGTAACATAAACCATATATTTTCAAGCACAAGTAGCATCCTAGTTTTCGTGCCATCTCATGACTATACCCCTTGTTTCATGTGAATATTTTCATTCTTGTAATCTCATGACTCAAGTATTTTATCTCATTTGAGGACTACGATTATAAAATATAAAAAAATATGTTTTTAAAATTGTGCCAATGTCCAACACTGTAAGTCACAAGAATATGGGCTTCTTTGGCAAAAGAATTGATTTTTATGTTTTAATTTGTGGTTTCAAATATGCATATGAAAATGTGTAGAAGGGGAGAAGGTGTAAAATCCTTGACATTACAACAAAGGAGAGATGAGCAAGGGAGAAGATATTCTGTGATATTTCCCCAATGCGAAAACAAAGAAAAACCATTTTCCACCTGCACATCCCCAGTTTGAATATGTATAAACTATTTTCCATATGGATCATTTTCCACCCTCCCATCCTCTCTCAAGTCTTTTGAAGTACGTATTGAAGCTATAAAATGTGAGACAAACAAGACCAACTTCTTATAATGTTTCAGAGATGATCATTTACAAATAAGGATCAGCCATAGTTCCCAATAGAGATTCACATGAGGAAATAGTAGGAAAAAAAAAAAACCTAGTACTGCTAAGTACCACCATAAAGTTTGGAAGAATCTACAATTTAAGACAACAATCATACCATGACCTTCTTCGCAATAACCACCATGCTTTAATGATAGGATTTACATTCTCAAGTTAACAAAAATCAAATTTGCCGATGCTAGACATGTGTTAGTTTAATGCCTATCAACCGGATATATGCATTTTTTATGATTATACATATTAAAAGTACACAAACAAGTTGAGCTATAGTAGTTAGAAAGCGGAACGGTTGAATTTTGGACTTCAAATCAAAGCAAATTATTGGTCAAAAAATAAAGAGAAATAACACTATCACTGATTCTCTCTCCCCAAAAACCGTTTAATAACTGGTAACTATTACAGACGTAAAAAGCAGCACGGATAGGATTAACTTGCTAATTGGTATAAACTAGAGAACAGAGATTCAAGTGCCTACCACGAATTTGCCCAAAGTTGAGACTGGAGTTGGCAGTGCTAGCTCCATTACAAGCCCAGGTAACGCACGGGATATAAAACCATCTAGGGCTGACCTAATTTCAGATGATTTTCCATTTATAATGAATATTTTATGTGGGTATTCTGTTTCGTTAACAAATGAAAAATCTTCATCCGAACTGTCATCATGGCCATATATATAAGCTATCGAAGAGCATGTAATCCAACTGGACAAAGCCATCCACATTGTTGCAAAAGTTGACAACTGTATGTAGAAAAGTTATGATGAGATGTGTATAACAAATGAAATGTGGTGAAGAATTACGATGGTAAAAACATACAGTTAAATCAAACCCCTCTGGCACTGTGTCATGCCAGGAATCTTCTACTTCAAACATGTCTGTTTCTAAAAGAACGGTTTTCTTTGGCCATTTGATAACTTCATGGTCAATGTCATATATCTCTTCATTTTCATCTAACTTTGAACTTTCATCTTGTTGTGATTGTGGCAAGATTACAAGTCCAGCTTCAGACACTAAAAAGAAATGAAAAACCACTAAAATTTATGCTGAAATCAATGTCAATGGGTTTCTCACAAGCAATGAAAACAGAAAGCGATACAGCCTCATAGGATTAAAATACATGAAACGAGAGATTGATAAACCCTTTAAGAAAATAATTATCCTCAAATACGTTACAAAATCTTAAATAGTAAAAATATAGATCACGAAGGAACATATCAGATGCATAACTATAATTTTGAGTGTTACTGAAGAATAACACATGCATACACTTTGAAGGTAATGAAACTTAAAATAAGAGTTTATACATGCAGGTGATAGGCTGTGAATGGTCTACCCTTAATGCAACAGGTAAAAGTAATAATGTTTTATGGTGAATATTAACTCATAATTTTGAAGAAGCAACAATTTTCTAAATAGTCTCATTTTCCATAGAGATGACCATAATGTAGACAAGAACATTTACTTAATTTTGTAGCATTTGAGGTATTATAGCTCAAAAAATGATAGAAGTGCTAATAGATGCTCCAAAAGAGAGGTGTCACTGATATTTTTGGCAGTCAACACATGGAGCTAACTAAATTTGGAACATGCTGTGCAATACAACTAACTATGTTGTCCTTTATTTTTTTTATTAGTGACCAAGTTTCTCTTGTATACTCTTCTGAAGAATGCATCAAACTAGTTTTGATACTGAATCTGTATAACGTAACTTTAGAAATAACCTGCATGATCGGCTTCAGCTTCACCAGATGCAACAGCCTCTGCTGCTTGAGTAAGTGCAGCAACGCAAGCTTCAGCAGATGCAATTCGTAGGTCTGTATTTTCATCTTGCTTGATTTCAACTATGTCATTACTTTGCAATGGTTCGTTCTTTTCCACATCAGCCCATTTAACGGATTGGTTTCTTCCTTTCGATTTTGAAGTTTTTAGTGATGGTTTCAAACCATTATTTTGTAACACTTCTTTCTTTTTCGAGCTATTACCTATTAAGTTTGAAACATTTTCTGCCTCAACATCATGTTTTGAATCTTTTAGCTTTAATGAAGTAGTGGGAGCATTCTGTTCAACTGATCTTTCATCAGTTAAAGAGCTGCACGATTTTTCCTTTCCGCCCTTGTTACTGCTTGCTTTACTTATAGACTTCGACCTTGGTGATTTCAATGATTTACCTTTCGATGGTGTCTTTTCAGATAAAAGGAGATCATCTAATTGTTTTGATATCAGTTCCGAAACATCACACGTCTTAGGAACAGTCGAATCAAGCTCATTGCCAAATATGATGCTGCTTGTAAAACCCATGTTATCATTGTCGACTACTAGAGCATTTTTACTAACAGCATTCTTTTGGGACTTTGAATGGTGCGGCTTTGAGCAACTTCCATTAGATTTCTCTCCTTCTGTAATAGAAACATCGTCCAATATTTTGGTGAGATCATCTGAAATATAATCAGCTGAACTGGAAGACTGTTTTGGAACGGTTTCAATAGTTTTATCTCCAGTTTTTACAGTATCCACCTCCGTCTTAGGAACGTACTTAGGAACGTAACCCTCAATAGCATCCGCCATAATGCCATCCAAATTAATCTCACTAGTCCCAATATCCTCCTTTTCTAAAATCTCCAATTTCCTTGGCTCCTTCTTTTTCCCTTCTTCTTTACCATCCAAATGCCCAAACAATCTCAAAACATCTTCAACTTTCTTTCTACTCAAATCAACATCCGCTCTTCTCTGCGCATCCAGACTCTCCTTAAACGCCCTGCTCGCAATCAAACACTCCTCTCCGCAGTATTTATAACCCTCCTGCAAATCGTAAACTTTATGCTCTTTAAGCGAAATCCGATACTTGGGACTCTTGTTGCGTTTTTTGTTAAACTTTCTAGGGCTTTGGCACGAAGGATAGCCGCATAGGTTGGAGATGTTACGCTCCGTGACAACATCTTCATAGTCGGGTCGGGCGAGGAGAGTGCCGGCATGTAAAAGGTGAGAGAAGGCTGTTGAGGGAGTGTCGATCAGAGATAGCTGGATTTTATGGATTGCAGAGGAAACCGTTAGTCTTCCAGAATTCAGGGTAGGGCTTTCATTCGCCATTAGAGTTAAGTAGCAGCTTTGATTTGCACCGGTCTGGAATTAGTGGAAACCCTAAATCAATTTTTGGGAGCCGACTGTTAGTGGGAGTTTTGTTTGGGTGCAAACTAGGGAGGAGCACCAAAACCGATTACAAACCAAAGCCGAACCGAAACCGCATAAAACCGATTAAAAACGCATCTTAAAAACCGCAAAACCGATGAAACCGCACCATTAGTATGGTCCGGGTATGGTTTTCATCCTTTTTCAAACCGCAAAACCGAAACTGCACCGAATGTTACTTATACGTAAATTTTAACTCTAGCTTCTAAAATTTAGCTTTAGGAAAATCTGCACGTTCACTACTTGGCAATCATGGAAGCAAAAGAGTAGCAATACATGCTGCAGCACTCTAACTGCACGGCTATATTGACCCAAGTTGCCAAGATTAATCATGACATGTTGATGGAAATGTCTGATCATAGAAAGGATCTACAAAAGAAAACAAAACTAATATTGAACACGTTGAGAAGCTATCAAGACCTGCCACCAGACAAAGCACTTACTGTATTAGATATAGAGGTTAAAAAGAGGCAGTATGCTACTGTTGAGAAGTATCTATAACAAGTACTACATATTGCTTTCGGTCCGTCAGAATTATGATTTGGATTACATCCTTTGCCTTGATGTCATTTATAGTAAGATGGTATTAGGATTGGAACGTTTGGTCATTACAGTAAAAGAGTTTTCATTTGCATGTGAAGATCAATATCACACTGGACAAATAAAAAAGCCTCCGCCTCAGCTTTAAACATTTCATGTGCATCACCATCTAAGGGAACGATGTTTTTTTTGTTAATTGGTTTTGAAACCGAAACCGCACTTTTAAAAACCGAAACCGCATTTTTAAAACCGAACCGCACCAACGGTTTTTGGTCCGGTTCCGGTTCCTACTTTTGAAAACCACACGCTAGCGTTTCCGGGTGCGGTTTTAAGTCAAAACCGCACCATGCTCATCCCTAGTGCAAACTATTTAGCAAGTACGTGCCCCTTGCATTTTGCCGGTAATTTAGACCACCTCGATGGAGACAAAGGGTGGAATGGAAAGGGTAAACAGACCAAAATCCTCAGATCCGCATACATTGACATTAAGAGAGAGTCCACCTTACCACAAAAGTGGCTGATCTTAGAGTATGCAAATGATAAACTTTTAACATGTCATTTCGAATTTTGAACTCGCACCATTGTTACCCTGGCATAAGTTCTTATCCGTTGGACAAATGCTGCAGACAAGCTTCTAACATTTTTTTAAAAAATGTGAATTTTAATATGCACACGCAACAAATATAGTAAGGCTAATTATATTCATACACCAACAATTTCTTAACATGCACCATAAAGTAAAATAAACTATCATACATCAAAAATTACTTTACATACACCGTCTCATTTACAATATTAGCCTTGTTTTATTCTTCGTCATCTTCATTCTTTAAAACTTTAAACTTATTACAGAAAATAAGACATTTATAGCATTAAAAAAGTTGAAGTTTAGTAAAATGAATTCCAATATTTTGAATATATGGTAACTAATTTATTATGCTACAAAAAATTATTAATTTCAACAAAAAAGTCTACTTCTAAAGTAAATAATTTTAAACTTGAGCACTTTCTTGCAGAAATTCTCGTAATTCAAATCTTAGGTTTCATGTTTAAAAACACAGTAAGTTCTTCAAATTTTTTTATATAGATTTGGTCAATATTGTTAATTGCCATGTTTTATTTTGATGTGTTATAATTAAAGAAGTAAGAATGCAATAAAGAAAAAGAGTAAATTAGTAATATATTTTTTAGCAAAATAACGGTGTACGTTAGGTAATTTTCGGTGTATGAATAGAATTTACCATATAGTAAACTAATAATTAAAAAAGCTTGTATTTATTCATTAGCATCCAATTGTTTTGAAGTAATATATCTTGTAACACATAAGATGAAAGAGAGAAGGGTAAGTGTTTACATTAAACAACTCGTGTATCTCAATCATGATGAACTTGTTCATAGTGGTAATAGAGGATAAATTATTGAGTTGTCCATCTTGCTTGTACTTCAAACTTATTGTATCAATTTTAGCATGAATCAACAAACATGTGCATAAAATAATTTCACATAAATGGAAAATAACTATACCTTGGAGTGAAATGAAACAATTTTTTTGTAGGAGATTGGTCCAAAAAGGAGGAACTTTGTAAGGAAGAGTGGAATCGAATGTCAAACAATCAATATTGAAGGTGTCCGATATTGATTTGAAGCGGCTAGGATTTCCTTTCGTTTTAGGAATAGTTGAAATAGTTGTGGATTGATGAAAGAATTCAAAAGATGTGGAACATGTAGGCGCGCTGAGTAATGTGGGATACACAAATGACATAATTATTTGTTATGAGTGTTATGGCACGCACGTGTAACCATGATACATATTTTGTGCGTGAATTACATTTTCAAACAACTAATTATGTTTAATACGTTCAAGATAAAATGATACGGTGGTACGTATGAATATATAATTATATTTATGTGTTGAAATAACAAGCAATTAGTTTGAAATTTATATCTAATTTACACTATTTATTAGTTTTAATTTTGATATGTCTTTAGTTAATAAAAAAATGATGTTGTAAATATTGTTTATTTGTTAAATCTTATTTTAAGTGTTATTAAGATTGTTGGTATTTGTAAAATAACATTTGGAATTTGTAAAAAGGACCGATTATTACACTCTATTTTTAAGTAACATATAAAGATAAAGACATAGAAGGATGAATTTGGAAGTTCATGAACAGAATAAAAGATTGTGCTTGCAAGACAAATATTAATAAAGATATGTTTACTTCGTCTAGACGGTGCAAGGGACTATTTTAGCATAACACAAAAGGCTTCATTTTCACCTGTTAGATCATGGTTTTTCCTGACCGTTAAATCTTTCTTTAAAAACGTTCGTAATATCTTTAGTATCATAGGGGTGACATTAACTACCCAAAATGTCCTCTAATATATATAACTAGACCATAATATAAATTTAAAAATAATCTTAATATTATTTAAAAATAAGATTTAACAAATAAACCTTTTTAATAAATTCAAAACGCACTTCATCATATATATTTCAACGTAGAAATAAATATTTTGAATATGATTAAATATTTAAAAAAATCAGGTAGTGTTTGGTTTATTTTGCGTTTTTAGTTTTCAACTATAATTATGAAATTGGGAAGATTTGAATTGTAGCGAAGGTGATGGATCAAAGACGGAGGAAGTGATAGAGGGGACCGTGAGATTGTGGATGCATAAATTTGTTATGTCTTTCGGTTGTCTCTAAAAATATGGAAAATAATAAAAAGTTGTTTTTTGTTTTTATTGTTAACTTTGTTTTATAAAACGATCGTTTTTCACAAAATATGTGTGTCGTCGGTACTTCTGTATGCGCGAAAACACAAAATTGAAAATTGTAAACCAAACGCACCCTCATTTTTTGTCAAACGTGCAGAATATGTTAAAAAAAATCCATCGCAAAGCTTATGTTGTATCAACCCGGAAATTTAATCACTCTTATTGAGAAAATTTAAAAGTTTTAAACTAGTCAAAATATATTTCTTTCAAAGTTTAAAGTGATAAATATTGGGGTAGGTTATGAGTAATAATATATAAGTAGTTTTGAAGAATTATATACTCGATTTGAAAATATAAGAAAAAGTCGATATCACTTCAATCAACGTAATGTAGATATTCAATAATAATTATTAACACGAGTATGTAGGCACGTCCAGGTGGGCTTACATCTAACCATAATATGTATGCATTAATTCAACCATGTGTAGACTATCTATAGTAAAATTATATGACGTGACATGAAAATTTTCAAATTAATTTCCAATTTATTTCCAAGCAAGCATCTTTTTTGTAACTACATGTAGGATTCTAAATATTTTATACATAGTTTTTGAGTATAATAAATGCTGATTATTTCCAAGCATAAACTTACTTGTTATGCAGGTTTCAAAAACTTAAAGGATATGTTATTTTATATATTGCATAAAGGTAATTTTTATTCCAATACACAATTTTAATAAGTTAATACACCATTTTATTTTAATAAGTTAATCCACAACTCTTTTGTAAGTTAATCCATGAGTGGATTAACTTAAAATTTTCACTTTATTATAAGGCTTAAATGAGATATTTTTGAGGTAAGGCGTAAGCCAGACAAAAAATTTCCAGCAAAAACTGAACACATCGAAATTAAGACATGTCAAGCATTCAATTAGTTATACATTTTTCTTGATTAAATGACAAATATGCATTGTTTACAGTAAACATATTGTTAGTTAAACAGTAAAGATGCATTGTTTGTTAATACATGTAAGTCGGCAACATTTGACTTAGCATATAATAGCAGCATATTACTGACTAGAAACTACGTTACTTCTCCTTTACTTTTAGAGCACTAAGTCGCCCTTTGTTGACCAATGTTGTACTCTTCTATCATGACAGTATACTATGGATACCCAATTTGAAGTTAGAAGAATGTGATGATTGTAACTCATACAATTATACAGCCTCATTAAACGAACACGAATGCTCGCTCTTATTATGCTGAAACATACTAAAGTAATTTTTTTAATAATATATATGTACTTTTTTTCCAACATTCAAAATGTTCATTGAAAATTGTGTTTTTAGAAGTAACAGTATACCAATGCCATATGCACATACTGAGAAGAAGAAATATACGATGCAATACTGAATTTAGATGTAGGATTTTAGAAATTAGAAATATATAATGCAATACCGAGAAGAAGACAGACGTAGAATTTGTTGAAATTGGTGATACGCAAATCACAATTTTGAGCAACAAATAATCTTACATATTTTGTGGAGAGATTTGTTGTTAGATTTTATGGAGAGATTTGGTGCTAGATTTGATGAAGAGATTTGGTGCTAGATTTTATGAAGAGATTTGGTGCTAGATTTTATGTAGAGATATTGGTTGCTATATTTGTGGACATCTATTGCAAGGATATTTGATGCTTAACCAAATAGTTTTATAACATACATGAAGATATTTTGGGAGCCATGTTTTCTTGGGCATGAAGCCGTGTTTTTCTTGGGAATGAAGCAATTATCACTATAAAAAGGGCTAGCTAATCTCTTCATTAGGTGTGGAAAATTTGTCATTATTCTTCATTGTCTTTCTCCTCAATTTTTTAGCCATTAGATATTCTCTGCCTATTTCTCAATAAGGTTATTGGTTCAAGTTGTTATTGTTTGTAACGATAGTTGAGATCGTTTGTAAACAATTTTTTTATTAGTGAACCAATAAAGAGTGTGATTGAGTGGAATATCGTATGCTCATATTTCCGATATTATTTGTGTTGTTTTTTTTAATCAAATTCATCTTCAAGTGATTGGTTGATAAATATCCAATTTTTCTTGGCGTTTTGTCAAACTTCCGCTGCGCACAAAACCCCAACAGTTTGGTATCAAAGCAATTTTTGCATAACAGTTTGGTATCAGAGCAATTTTTGCATAATAATTTGGTATCAGAGCCAGATCATCTCATTGCTTGGAGTGTTTATTGGATTGAAAATTGGAGATGTCGGAGATGATGACGTTTTCAAAGATGACTATTTTAAATGGGAAGAATTGGGGTATTTGGAAGCCGAAGATGGAGGACATTCTATATCTCAATGATTTGCATGATCCCATTGATAGAGATGGGGTGAAGCCCTCGAATATGGATGAGGGAAAGTGGAAGAAAATGGACAAAAAGGCGATTGCGTTGATTCGCCAATATTTGGATGATTCTGTATTCCACCATGTGGCTAGTTGTGAATCCGCGAAGGCGTTGTGGGACAAATTAATATCTTTGTATGAGTCGAGGAGTGTTATAAGTAAGACTTTTTTGCTTCGAAAGTTGGTGCAACTTCGATTGGATGAGGAGAAGTCTGTTGCAGAGCATTTGAACGAGTTTCAGGATGTCATCAATCAATTGGCAAATATGAAGGTCAATTATGATGATGAGTTGCAGACTCTTTTATTGATGATTTATCTTTTGGAAAGTTGGGAGACTTTGGTTGTTTCATTGAGTAATTCCAATGCTAATGGAACTCTCTTTAGAAACGGTTCGAAGTAGTATTTTGAATGAGGAGCTAAGGAGAAAAGGGTCGGAGTTGAAATCGGTTCAAACTGAGGCGATGGTAGCAAGGGGCTCGGGGAAAGATACAAGAAGGAAGAAGAAAGGGGCTAATGGTAAAGGTGCTTGTTATTATTGTGTAAGGAAGGTCACAAGCGCAATGATTGCTATTCATATATACGAGATATGAAGAAGAAGAAGGCGCAAGGTGATAATAACAATGATTTGGCACAAGCAGGTTTTGCTGAAGGTACCAAAAGCGATTCTTCATGTGATGTCCTATTTAGTGTTGTGGAGCCTTGGAAGATGGATTTAGGAGCCGGTTTTCACATATGCCATGATGTGAAAAGTTTCTCTTCGTATGAGAAGAGTGTTGGCATGATAAAGATGACCAATGGAGTAGAGCTACCAATTTGTGGAGTTGGAGCTGTTAGGTTTCGGATGCATCATGGAGTGGTGAGAGAAGTGGCCGGTGTGAGGCACATACCCACTTGTTCGTATAACCTCATATCTCTCGGTCAGTTAGATCGTCGCGGTTGCACTTATGAGACTCGAGGTGGAGTTTTGAGAGTGAAGAAGGGTGGTCATGTGGTGATGCGAGGAGTTTTGGAGGAGGGAAACCTATATAGTTTGGTCGGTTCAGTGATCAATAATGAAAGGCGGGTGACGGTTGAAGAACCTAGTCCACAGTAAGGTGGAGAGGTTAATATGGTCACCGTTGATGGTCCTAAGGTGGAGGATCATGGTATCGACAAGAATCTAGATGTTGATGATGCTCGAGGGATCCCGGAGATGAAGAGATCATGTCAAATGGAAGACGGATGTCGAGTTGTGAAATCCGCAAAGACGAGATGGAGGTCTTTGTGGTATTACAAATGCTTTTGAAGATCGCTAGTGGCGTGGTGCACGGATAAGGGAGGTGCATCATTAGTGGGCGATGGTGGAGGTTTGTAATGGTGTTAATTGAGAAAGAAAGGTTGAAAGTGAGAGCTAAGGGGCAATTGTTTGAGTGGAGGAGATGTTGTGATTTGGTATCAAGGTGGAGTGTTGAAATTGGTGATACGTAAATCACAATTTTGGGCAACAAATAATCTTACATATTTTGTGGACGGATTTGTTGTTAGATTTTATGGAGAGATTTGGTGCTAGATTTCATGAAGAGATTTGGTGCTAGATTTTATGGAGAGATATTAGTTGCTACATTTGTAGACATTTATTGCAAGGATATTTGGTGCTTAACCAAATAGTTTTATAACATATATGAAGATATTTTGGGAGCCAAGTTTTCTTGGGTATGAAGCCAAGTTTTTCTTGGGCATGAAGCAATTCTCACTATAAAAAGGGCTAGCTAATCTCTTTATTGGGTGTGGAAAATTTGCCATTATTCTTCATTGTCTTTCTCCTCAAATTTTTAGCCATTAGATATTCTCTACCTATTTCTCAATAAGGTTATCGGTTCAAGTTGTAATTGTTCGTAACGATAGTTGAGATTGTTTGTAAACAATTTTTTATTAGTGAATCAATAAAGAGGGTGGTTGTGTGAAATATCATGTGCTCATATTTTCGATATTATTTGTGTTGTTTTTTTAATCAAATTCATCTTCAAGTGATTGGGTGATAAAGATCAAATTTTTCTTGGCGTTTTGTCAAACTTCCGCTGCGCACAAAACCCCAACAGTTTGGTATCAGAGCAATTTTTTCATAACAGAATTGAGATGAAGAATGACGCAGTTAAGAAGAAAGACGCGGAACTCAGAAAAAAAGATATTTGAGTTTTTTTTAAGGTGGATGAACTAATTGAAATTTAAATATTAGCATAAGTGAACAATCATATTTTATAGGGTGGACTAACTTATTAAAATTGTGGATTAGAATAAAAATTACCATTGTATAAATTACCAAAAAAATCAATTTTTTGATGAAAAAAGCAAGAAATTTAATGTCCAAAACATTACTAATAGTACTATATGTACAATAGGCTAATAAAAACAAAATTAAAAATGTATGCAGCAACTAATGAGTTAGTAATAAAAAAATTCACTATCACTCAAGAAATATTTACATCTAACAGTATTACAACGTATAATTGGAAAATCACATGAACGAATAACCGTGATGACAACACGCCAAAGCCGTGGTACACTTTCTTCGATGTGGAAGCTGAAATTTTGGACAAACCATAACTTCAGACTTTTCCAAACTGTCAATTAAATTAGATTACTCTATAATAGATGTAAACCCTCTGCATAAAAGCAAACTCAAACCATTCTCACGTGACTGTCTTCCATTCACAAAAGGTACTCATGTTTCCACGAGAGCAATTTGTAGTCATAAAACAGTTAAGTTCCTCAATAAATGACTGTAAGTAGAAATAACAATTAAGGATTAAATTTACACATGCATGACATGAACTGTACTTGAAGAATTTTGCCAAGATGTTGCATGAACCCCAAATTCCAGCTCCATAATCCTACTTGAAAAGTGAATATAAGCTAATAAACTACATACAGTCTTAGATTCGGAAGCCACAAAAATCCAGTCTAATACAAATGCAACCATCATCATCATCTGAAACTCAATAAGTATACATGTTGAAGTATTACATGCTAATGAAGCATTCATGTGGAAAACCTCGAGGGAATTTCCAACTATCCAGGTAATAATCATAGACCAAGTACCTCCTTCTAACTGTCCTAAGTTTAGAAGTCATTAAACCGTCTAAAGTCCAGTCCCACCATGGACCTTCATTTTCATAATGATAACTTATGCAGTAGGCGTTAAATGGAGCTTTGCTCCAATCTATCTTCACGTGACATCTCCTTGTAGCCCACTCTTCTCCATTCCAGATAGCCGCATAAGCATGCAAACGTTGTTGATTCAGATTTGGTACTCAATTTTCATTCTTGTATACTCTTACTGGTATTCCATCAATCAACCACCTATAAAATTACCCTATCGCTGCTGAAGTTATATATTTCATGGCTTACAGCTAAATAATTCTTAGATGTTCACTAGTAGATTTAAACTTATGTGCAAAACCAACTGTGGTTTTACATCTAAGTTCTTGTCCCATGTGTTTTTTGAAAGAGTGCCCATGCAGTATATCTCTAACACAGACTTACAGTATATTGTGAGAGTTCCAGATAACAGTGTAGGTGTGGAAATCATCTCTTGGATCAAACCAGAGGTACAGTGCTGCTCGCGGTCACCATGCCCATTAGTCCACACATTGGTATATAGTATATGAAGCTCCCCTGTTGCATTTCCAAGAAGCTCGAAGTCGATCTCATCGTTCGTTGGCCTTGGATATTAAAGCTACACAAAAGAATTCATCTTCAAGTAGTACTCAACTTTGCATTGCTCTCTCTCTATCTCCACATAAGTGCTGCAAGTTACCTGACTCACTCAGCAATCAGAGTTGGTTATAATTTTAGTAGAAAATAGCGTATGTCAAAATATAGGACAATTCACAATCTTAAGCCTGTTTATGTAAATAATAACACAAATAGCCATGTTCCAAAAATAATTACGGATATAGACCTGTTTCTGTCTGAAGGTGAGTTTTCAAACCTCGCCAGCATTAAAATACAAAGGCGAGTTTTGAAAACTCGCCTTCAAATAAACCCTTACTTGATTATGTAATGTATTTACTAATGTAGTTGTAAATATTAATTATAAATTAAAGTTGTTAAATAGAGATAAATACATTATACTTTATTTAATATATTAATATGATTTATACATTATATAATTTATATGTTATATAATTTTATAATTATAAAATTATATATTTTTCATAATTTTTGCTATTATTTAATAATACACATTATAATGTATAAGCATATGACATATAATTATATTATATAAAGATATAAATTATATTAGTACGACCCATTACAACATAAATAGGACACAAAATAACTTAGACCCAGCGATACAACATAACTTAGACCCAACGATACAACATTACTTAGTCCCAACGATACAACATGACTTAGATACAACATAACTTAGACCCAACGATACAACATAACCACCCAATGATACAATATAACCACGACCCAATACAACATAACTACAACCCATAGCTTCGGAATGAACCGTAGCACCCATGAAGCATTTCATTCTTAATTGCCACATTCATTCTTTCCAAGCGATTAACCTCAGCTTGCATCTCAAGTGCGTACTGGACACCTCTCTCCGTTAAAAGTGGATCGTACCATGAAAAAAAATTACAACCCTGCAACCCTTGGCGGTTCTGTGCATGAATGTACGCTTTGCAACCATAAAAACGACGACCTGCATTCATTTGACTTTTAGAAACAAGAACATTACATTCGACTCCGCAATAGCAAAGGACTGAACGACCCATCATGCTGGAGCTTGAACTATCGGGGTTTTGTTTAGTAATAACTTCCCTCAACTGAGCATTGAGGAATTTTTGAACCGGCCCGATGCGCTGGACTGCAACGTTTGGTTGCGTTGCACTAAAAAGTTCAGACTCGACCTCTGCGGCATCTACTTGGACTCCCATTTGCGTTTCGGGCACAAATTTGACATCTACTAGGGGTTGTTTACCCCTTTCGTATACATTTGAACCATGGTATCATCGTCGTATGCCCAGTTAGCCATTTTGACAGTGAACTACTCTACAAAAAACCAAGGAGTGATGAAGAGAGGAAGAGAGGTTTGTTGGCCTTTAATAAGGGAGAGAGGAAGAAATGCTGGTTTGAAACATCTACGAAATAGCAACATTACATCTCCGTAAAGCAGATTCTTTACAGTAATACGTCAGACAAAAGCAGACTCTCTCCTGATACGACTAGTTAGTGCAGGGTTAAAGCAGTACGTAAAGCAGATTCTCTCCTGATACGACTAGTCACTTCAGAAATTGTCCCATTAGAAACACTGTAGCACTGCTATTAAGTTAAATGCTATGATAGAGAATCTACACTGTAACCATCTATACACA
This sequence comes from Allium sativum, assembly GCA_030737875.1. Lineage (NCBI taxonomy): Eukaryota > Viridiplantae > Streptophyta > Magnoliopsida > Asparagales > Amaryllidaceae > Allium > Allium sativum. Next base: position 572,276,814 of record CM060922.1, read on the forward strand.
TTTTGGCCTGACATGTTGCTAGTTCCTAGGCATTTGTCAACAATAATGTTCATGTGAACGGGGACGACCCTGTTTTTTAACTCCGTTATGTATTGTATTGAAATGTTTAAATTATATGTGGATGGGAACGACCCTGTTTTCCGTTATATATAGCGGCTTTTCTGAATCCATTCAAACCCTCATTCACGATTTCTTTTCTTCTAGCCGCCTCCTCCTTCCTCTTTCACCATGTCGAAACAGGGAAAAGAAAGTGTGGGCTCCACCGTGGACAAATTGGAAAACGACGATGAATCGGTAGTAAATCAACGACCTGGAAAAGAAAGGGTAGTTGCGGGGCGTGTTGTCGAGCCACTAATTCCTGGTGGATCCAACCCTATTTGTCGTTGTGGAGAAGCATCGGTCGTGGTTGTTTCCAAAACAAAACAAAAAATGCTGGTCGTCGATATTTCGGCTGTGAAGCCTATGAGGACCACAAGGTTTTTCCTGTTGAAATTGATTGTTGTTACTTTAAGCAGTGGATTGACCCTCCGATGTGTGAAAGTGGTGTTCAGTCACCTAGACCTAGATTTTACCCACGTCCGTGGTAGGAGTATGTGGAAACTACCTTAATGTGTTTTATTTTACTTCGAATTTGATGTTCGTGTGTTCCTTTGTTGTAGTTCGTATGATTGTAGTTTCAGGAGTTCTTAATGTTGTAATCGTTGTCGTCATAAAATTATCAGTTCTGTAATGCAATATATTAAAATTCCTAGAAGTATGAATATTGCTAATAAAAACCGTAAACCTTATTGCAAACTTAGTGTGCATGTGATGACCCCTTAAACCAAGTAGTGCTGAATCACTCCTAATACGACTAGTCATATTCCCTACAGTATTACGCCAGACGAAACAGTGCCGTGCAGCACGTAAGCAAAGTGTATCAGTGACCTTTCACATCATTCTTTGTTTTACCCTTTATTCACTTGTACACTACGCAGCTATATATCTCTGTCGAATTAGTCACAACTTATCTCACTCCAACAACTTAGTTTCCAACCACTCTGTGCTTTACCACAACTATGCCTTCTTGGCCATCATCTCCAGACTCTGAGGAAGAGGCGTACGAACAGATGGAACTTCATGCGCTTGCAGATGAACTCGAGTTTATAAACGAACTGAACTCTCGGCTTGGACCACCGTCCGAACAATGGCCCGTCCAACCTCCACATCAAGCCCAAGTACCAAACGTTCAACACACGCATGAACAGTCCGTCGTTGTACCACGACAAGAAGTTCATTCTTATCAAGTACCACATGTTCCAATTCCAACTGAACAGGAAGGTGACTCTTATCAAGTTTGTTGCTACTGCGGTTATCCAGTTGAAGTTGTGGTTCGAGCAGATGGCAATGATATTGGTCGTCGCATTCTGCAATGTCCAGCCTATCCGAATGGGTGCAATTACACGGAATGGATAAACGAACCGATAGGGCCAAGGGGAATAACATATGCGAACGAACTCGAACAACAGAATAGACAACTCTGTAACGTTTTTGAACAGTTGCAGCTTAACCGTGATGATTAAGCAGCTTCACATCCCAAGAGCATGAACGTCAGATGTAGTTTGGTTATCGTACTATTTTCTTAATTAGCATTTGTTGTATCCTAAGCTATAGTATCTAGTCTCGTGTTACCATATGTTTTGTCCTGAGTTTTAGTACTAGTTTCTGTGTTATGGTCTCTTGTAATCTACTGGTCCGGGCTCCATCTCACATACTCTGCATGACCCAATTCAATAATGTCAACAATATACGCACCAAAACCCCCAAATCGTAAATGCGAACAATGTACACAAAATTGAACATGTATGACCTAGTTTCAATGTTGTGTACACAAAATTGAACATGTATGACACCCATAACCAACCACAAAATTGAACATGTATAACCAACCAACCAAAATTGAAAATTAGGGTTTCGAAACTTACCGATTTCGTGTTGTACGCCGGATGTGCTAGCCATTGTTGTCTTTTACGAATGGATTGGATGAAAAATGGGCGAAAATGGAGTTGATTTTAGGTTTTTTTTATTTTCACAGCAGTGAGTAAGAAGAGATAAGAGGAAAGTGAAACGAAAATGGGGAAGAAGGTCTCGGGTTGGGGTGTTTTATGTGCAGGATAATAACGAAAGCGAGTTTTGGAAACTCGCCTTTGTATTTTTCCGAAGGCGAGTTTTGAAAACTCGCCTTCGGAAACCCAGCAGACCAAAACAGGCCTATTTGTGTTATTACTTTTGAAATAGGTCCATTAGTGTTATATTTTACAAAAACAGGCTCAAGTACGTAAGAAGTCCCAAAATATATACATATATTAAAAGTGACTATTAGTGCTCAGTGCTGGCCCAGGCCATTTTGTTGCCCTAGCCAAGTTTTGCAAAATTAGGCAGGTTGCAGGGTAAAAATAGCACTAAGGTGATGCTTCCCAGCTTTGGGCCCGCGCCTGTGCACGAATAACTACTAAGGTTTAGAGCATCTCCATTAGTGAGCGTCGATTGGAGGTGGGCAAGAAGGGAAAAAGCGATGGAAATTGCTTTTCTTCCAACAGAGAACGGGAAAGAAGCAGTTTTTTTTAATAATACCTATAAACGAGGATCAGATCCCCGTTTATAGGTTATTTTTGCTTTTTTTTCTCCATTCAGGAAATAAATGGGAAACAGTTTACCATTTATGTATCGCCGCTTTAAAAAAATTTGGGGAGAATCGCCATTTCTTTCTTCTCCCCACGCTCAAATCACTCCTGCTGGAGCGTGAGGAAAAAGAAAAACACGTCGATTTCTTCCCTTTTTGAGCGAATCGCTATTGCTGGAGATGCTCTTACCAACTAATCTAATGTACCCCGCAACAAAGTGCCTCTCTTGCATATTTTTATATAAAATTTATTTTAATCTACTGCCTCCATGTCGTTGGTTGTCCTAGTCAACGGGCTTTCCCGACTCCCCCTTGGGCCGGGCCTGTTAGTGCTGGTGCATGATTTTAGAAAGCTAGTATATGGCCTTTACGTTATAAAAATATCTAAGCAAAAGTATATGGATGCTACATTTCATATTACCACATCCATAATATCAGAAAATCTTTTCTAGAAAGGACTTCGGCTTAAACAAAGCAACCTTAGGTCATTTGAATTCACACCAAGCACACTATTATAAAGTGGAACACAGAATCAAGCAACCTGCGTGGGCATGCGCTTTTCCACACTATACCAAAAAATGCATGGATTATTCCCATCATCAAGTGCCTTTGAAATTTCATATAAATAGATATATCAACATACTCCAAAATGATTGCACTATAATTACTTTAATGTTAAATACATCATGCTTATTCAAAATAATCTCTTTAAGCCTAATCTTCCTTACAATACAATTCCTAGAACCATAATAAAAGACGAATCATTAGGCAAATATAGTTATACATTTTGATGTACCAATATTATGGAAAAACTACTAAGGACGAAAATTAAAATCTTGTTTCTTTTTTGTATTAGCAATTTGTGATAACCCAATATTACATTGTTAAAAATCGGAAATTACATTGTTAAAAGCACGTGTCATATGGAAATATTGGATTATTTATTGAAATGGAAAGAATTACTTATTCTATCTAAAATTGTTTAATACTTTGCAATGTACACAATAGCGTCAGACAAATAATGAGGTGTATTTATTGCACTCAGACTAATCATTTTCAAATCTTTGCAAACGAAATACTAAATAATATTGAATCATGCAACAACAATAAGGGTGTGTTCTTTGCAAGCGGAAGCGAAGATTTTGAGCAGAGAATGTTAGCGGAGAATTGTAGTTAGCGGAGAATGTGTTCTACGCGTTAAGCGGAGAATTTGAGCGGAGCATTTAAGCGGAGTATTTTATTTTTATTTTGTAATTTAATTATTAAATGATTAAAACTTAACGATATGATTAATGCAAAATAACACATTTAACCATACATAAAAGTTCAGTGCATAATAATAACATGAAAACGTACAACAAACTACTAACTTCTGCGGAATCTTCCAAGATGATAAGTCATATACCCCAACAAATCCAAATCAGACAAGGTCTCAACCACCTCCAAAATAGATCTGTCGAGACGAAAAATCTCAATAATCTCCCACTGGATGACATCAGTGATGGGCAAGAGAAGGGCATAGCATTTGTCCACTACCGCGGCGAAACGCTCTGTCTGTACGAAGGCTGGTTCGGGAGAAGCGGGTTCGGGAGGAGCTGCCCTACTAGATGTAGCGCGCATCGACTGCATCCGTGCAGACTGAACTGGCGGTGGACTATCTGAGGCGGCCTATGGAGCAGGGGGATCTCATAACTGCAAGTTCATGTGCCAATGCAGCCCTTAAAAAGCTGGTCCTGCTCACGAAACTTCAGAGGTGGTTGTCTCCTAAACTTCTGGTACAAGCGTGCAGGCCCATGCCACCAGTCGTCTGATCCATCCAGGTGGTCCTGCGAAGCATCCCAAAAACCGCCAGGAATCTGTAAAAGTGCATTCCATTGAGTCCAAACCCTCTTCAAATTATCCCATTTGTTTTTTATTTGTGTCTACGTCAACTCGTCTTCAAACATCTCATTGAACTCAGCCTGCACCGCACTGAGGAATCTATTGGTTCCTCGAAGATCAATATTGCTGAGGCAAATATCTATAAAAGCCTCAGTGCAATCCACTGGCCATAATGCATTTGGGGCATTGGAAGAGCCAGAAGTTGTAACACCCCGTATTTTCTGAGAATATAAAAAAATGGTTAATTATGAAGAAGTTATTAATCCTTGAAGTTTATATGCATATGAGAGAAATATATATAGATATATATAAAAATTAAATAAATAAACATGCAAAAAAGGTTCAAAACAGAGAATTGTAAGGGGGAATAACCGAACCGACCCATTTTTGAGGTCGACCCGAGCCTCGCTGGGTTGACTAGGGGTTAATCCAGGGTGTTTGGCTGTCATCCCGTGGGCCGATTCGCTCAAATGCAGATTTTGCATTTGAATGGTTCTCATGATTCAGGGTTAATCTAATGGTCCTAAATAACTTCCTACACCTATATATACATCCCTAACCTAAACCTAAATCTCATATACAATTCTCTAGCCTCCATTGCTCCCTTCCTCTCTGAAAATAAATAAATCAATGGCGTCTCTACTCTGCTGAAACCTAAGCTAGGACTTGTGCTTCTTCTTCCTCCAATTCTGATTAGGATTAAAAGAGAACAGCTACAACACCTTTTTCTTTTAGAATCCAACCAAGGCAAGTGCAGTTATTTTCCGATATAAACTTTAATCATAATTGCGACATGATTGTAAATTTGAATTTGAGATTGTGTATGTTCTGTTCTGATCTATTTTATTTTGTATCTCTTCTTCTTTCTGTTCTATAGCCAGGCTACTACGAGCCTGCGCCAATCTCCTAAGAGATTAACATACGCTAAAATATTTGGGACAATAAAATGAATAATGCATGAAATGGGCATGACCGATATGTGACTGAGTTGAGGAAAGAACATAGGTTGAACTTGGAACTTAGGACATAAATCTAAGGCATATAATTGAACCTATGACTTGAGTTTGTGGCATAAAGAATATTGAACATACGACTTGAGAAGTTGGTTAATCTGTGACTGATTTAAGAAAAAGGACATAGGTTGTAAACTAGATTTAGATCTATGCATATTCTGTGAATTGGAAGAAGAGGAACCATGGTATGTTAACATATGACTTGAGACAAAGAAAATATGGTTTAGGTATAAAGATTTACCTTAAAGTAGGATATCTATCAAATGTGAATAATACCTAAGTAGGAGATTTTTGTCAATAGCTATATTTGGTATAATTTATATGTGAATCTTTTGTACTAGGCAAGTTTAACTAAATTTGAGACGTGTGTTATATGGTAAATTATGACCATAATCTATGCCATGTAAATTCAATGCAAACGTGGGGTATATGATCATAATGTGAATCATGACAACTATTTAGGCATGCAAACTTAGGCCAAATTTATAATTAGGCAAGATATGTTTATGAAACTATAAGGAATGATTAAATCTGTTATATGGCCTAATCTGCTAGTTCTGTTATATTGCCTAATTTGCTAGTTCTGTTATATTGCCTAATCTGCTAGTTCTGCTATAATCTGCTATATCTGTTCATATACCAAATCTGTCATCTGCTAAGTCTGGTGAAGATGCCAAAACTGTTATATGCTAAATCTGCTAAACTGCTTAATCTGCTAAATCTGTTATCTGCCATATCTGTTGAGTTGATATATTTAGTATGTTATTGACATAATCTGAATTGGCTATAATTATGAAAATTGACATGTATATTAGGCGTGGGCATAAATGGTAAATTAATAACTAATTGGCCGCAAAGATAAACATGGCTGACTCGAGGTTAGAATGAGTTTGCAGCGTAATCCTGTCCGGAACCGCCCGGCACATCCAGTGGCCGCAAACAATAGGTTCTAATGTGAGAAGTTAGTCATAACGTGCTTGAAATCCGAGGTTAGACTCAGTTTGCGGCAGAAATCTGCCCGGAACCAACCGGCCTAACCAGTAGCCGCAAACTGTCAGTCTAATGTGAGAGGTCTGGGCATTAATATTTAATTAATGAAAATCTGAGATAAATATAATGTCTAAAACATGTTGGGCGGATAGGGTTAAACCCACTAGACTGATGAGTTTAATAAATCTGTTCCGTGAATCGGTAGGCCCAATTACAAAGTTAGACAAATCTGTAAATCTGTTAAATCCGTATATCTAATCCGTTAGTCTAAAACTTGTCTGACCTGTGAACTAGTTGATCTGAATTCTGTATGTCTGAACTTGTTAATCTGAAATCTGTTAGTCTGGGGACACAAGGATATGAGGGGAATTACTTGTGTCATCTGTTGTTTGGGACCCATATTAGTCAGTAACCCTTTCTGGTATCAAAACTTTGACCCAACAGTAGGTAGGGTCCGGGCACGCTTACTGAACTAATTATAAGCGGTTCATTCTGATAATGGCGAGGGGTGTTGATGGTGCGTTCCAACCGGGTCATGTGCATGCATGGATCCCGGTCTTCCTCTGAGGATGTAAGATGCCGTGACATCTGTAAATAGGTCTGTGCCAATTGGTTGTCACTTTAGGGAGTGATACACCCTACTGTGGGGCTGACACAGGATATTTATGTATTAGGGAGCCGATCGCTTGGGGTAGGGTTTTAGGGTACACTTAGTTCTGTCTGTTTCTGTTGGTACCATCTGTTTCTGTTCGGTGGTAACACCTGTCTGTTTCTGCGTGGTACCGTCTGTTCGGGTGGTAAAGGCCCATTACTAGTGTACACCTAATTCTACATTCTGTTTCCGTAGGGATTAATCTGTTTCTGCTTCTGTCTGTTTCTGATCGGGTAGTAAAGGCCCATTATTAGCATTCTGTTTCTGTTAAATTATTCTTACCCGTTTCTGTTTCAGTTTAGACATTAAGGTGACACCTAATTTGGTTATACTAGTATTAGTGCAGAGTAGTGTAAAGCAATAGCTTATATCATTTTGTTCTTCTGTTATATCTGCTACATCTATTACAATTATCTCTCATCCAGTTTTATTTTCATGTCATGTTATTATTATCTGTTCATAACTGAAAATCACTGGACTTGCCAGACTTTGGTCTGACCCTTGTTGTTTCGCCTCCTTTCTTCCGTTTCCCCTCCAGGTTTTGTAGAAGGGAATACTCTAGCTTGATCCAGATTTCTTTCGCTTGCAGTGCTTAAAGTATGGCTTGTCTTCTTCTGTGGGGATTATGATTTTAAACTATGCATTCTGAAGGCTTTTGTACAAGACTGATATTTTGTACTTGAATTCTGATATTGTGATTTGAAAGGATGTAACCAAGCTTCTGTTTGAAATAAAGTTATAATTTTTCAAGTACTGTTTATCTGTCTTGTAGTATTCTGTTTCTGTTTACTAAAATGCTCCACCAAAGTTAAGGCATTCCCTTTGTGAGTGACCTTAATGGAGGTGGGGTGTTACACTTGGTATCAGAGCTGAAGGTTACCAGATTTGATAAAAAGTTTTTGAAAACTATGTTTTAAAAAGGAAGTATTTTCAAAAGTAAAGCTTATTTTGAAAAAAAACATAATCCCCAAAAGCCATATATCTTTCTTTTGATTCTTTGTTTCGAGTTCCTTACTCTTTCCCTTTTTGAATCTCTTCCTCCGCGTATAGATGCTTTTTCTAAGATATGTAAGGACTTCCGTGCGATGGGCGGAAAACCGCTTTATGGGACAGAGACGTTGTCGAGGCTAGAAATTGGCTGAACGAAGTGGAGGACTTGTTGGTACCTTTGAGATAGACGATGGGAGGAAGGTTCAACCAGCTGCTTGGTTAATGAAGGATGAAGCTTCATTTTGGTGGAAGGTCACGAATGGAGAACGTACATGGGAGACATGGATAGGACAAACGATAAGAAAGTGGATCCAAAGAAGGGCACTTGCTTCAACTGTGGTGAGATTGGACACTTCACTAGGGACTGCCCGAAGAAACAAGGATGAGGGCAGAGGGCAGGACCAACTGCTGGAGGGAAGGCGAACACTCTCGAGGCTAGTGGATAGGATAAGATTAGGAAAACTTTCTGTAGGAGGTTTAATTTCTTTATCTGATTGTTGAGTAAAAACTCTTTCTGATTCTGGTATTTTGATTCTGTAATCGATACTCTGCACTTTAATACTAGTATTGTTTCTGATTCCGCTGTAGGCTCAAACCCATAAGGGTTATGATTAATCTGTTTGTGATAGATTGGGGTTTGAGAGATATCTGTGTTAGGCGTCAAGTATGACACATACATTCTGAGGTTTTGTGGGATATGATTTTATCATGCTTAGCTTCCTAAGAATCATTAGGGAACCTGATCTGTATCAGTAGTCTGTAAATATCTGAATAATTCTGATTTCCAGTTCTGACATTGTCTAAAGAGGGTAATCCTATGGGTGTCAATCTGATGTTGATTTCGGTCTTCGGGGTTGATACTTAGGGGAATTATTTTCTCAACCAATGTCTAATAGGAACCAAGTCTTCGTTTTATCTGTACTCGCTTCCATCGTTCGACTGTATCCTATCGATCGAATCTTCGAACTTTAGGTAGAAACTAATGGGTGTAAACATGTGTTTGAGACATGTTATGTTTGATGGTTCCAAGTGGATGCAAGTGGTTGCTCGTGGATGCATATACACACACTAGGCACTAGATCGGCTCGAAAACACTCTCATACTGCATATGGATGTGTGAGCATTTTCAATTTTTGTGGATGCAAAATGATTGACTCAGCACATGGATGTTGCATTTGGATGAATGGTTATGCACTCACATAGAAATGATGTGTATCATATAGGATTTCTGGCATACATATTTGGACTCATGACACTAACATGATTCGCATTAAGGAGGTTAACTGAATCAGTAGACCGCCTGATTTTGCATTAGATAAGAAACATATACACACACTTTGCATATGTTCATACGGCATTAGAAACCTTTTAAGGACAATGGATGCCTGTGATTGAATGGTTGAGTAGATGGATGTTGGATGTTAGGATACATTCTTCTTAACTTGAAGATTTCGTGGACGAAATCCTTTAAGGAGGGGAGAATGTAACACCCCGTATTTTCTGAGAATATAAAAAAAATGGTTAATTATGAAGAAGTTATTAAGCCTTGAAGTTTATATGCATATGAGAGAAATATATATAGATATATATATAAATTAAATAAATAAACATGCAAAAAGGTTCAAAACAGCGAATTGGAAGGGGGAATAACCGAACCGGCCCATTTTTGAGGTCGACCCGAGCTTTGCTGGGTCGACTAGGGGTTAATCCAGGGTGTTTGGCTGTCATCCCGTGGGCCGATTCGCTCAAATGCAGATTTTGCATTTTAATGGTTCTCATGATTCAGGGTTAATCTAATGGTCCTAAATAACTTCCTACACCTATATATACATCCCTAACCTAAACCTAAATCTCATATACAATTCTCTAGCCTCCATTGCTCCCTTCCACTCTAAAAATAAATAAATCAATGGCGTCTCTACTCTGCTGAAACCTAAGCTAGGACTTGTGCTTCTTCTTCCTCCAATTCTGATTAGGATTAAAAGAGAACAACTACAACACCTTTTTCTTTTAGAATCCAACCAAGGCAAGTGCAGTTATTTTCCGATATAAACTTTAATCATAATTGTGACATGATTGTAAATCTGAATTTGAGATTGTGTATGTTCTGTTCTGATCTATTTTATTTTGTATCTCTTCTTCTTTCTGTTCTATAGCCAGGCTACTACGAGCCTGCGCCAATCTCCTAAGAGATTAACATACGCTAAAATATTTGGGACAATAAAATGAATAATGCATGAAATGGGCATGACCGATATGTGACTGAGTTAAGGAAAGAACATAGGTTGAACTTGGAACTTAGGACATAAATCTAAGGCATATAATTGAACCTATGACTTGAGTTTGTGGCATAAAGAATATTGAACATACGACTTGAGAAGTTGGTTAATCTGTGACTGATTTAAGAAAAAGGACATAGGTTGTAAACTAGATTTAGATCTATGCATATTCTGTGAATTGGAAGAAGAGGAACCATGGTATGTTAACATATGACTTGAGACAAAGAAAATATGGTTTAGGTATAAAGATTTACATTAAAGTAGGATATCTATCAAATGTGAATAATACCTAAGTAGGAGATTTTTGTCAATAGCTATATTTGGTATAATTTATATGTGAATCTTTTGTACTAGGCAAGTTTAACTAAATTTGAGACGTGTGTTATATGGTGAATTATGACCATAATCTGTGCCATGTAAATTCAATGCAAACGTGGGGTATATGATCATAATGTGAATCATGACAACTATTTAGGCATGCAAACTTAGGCCAAATTTATAATTAGGCAAGATATGTTTATGAAACTATAAGGAATGATTAAATCTGTTATATGGCCTAATCTGCTAGTTCTGTTATATTGCCTAATTTGCTAGTTCTGTTATATTGCCTAATCTGCTAGTTCTGCTATAATCTGCTATATTTGTTCATATACCAAATCTATCATCTGTTAAGTCTGCTGAAGATGCCAAAACTGTTATATGCTAAATCTGCTAAACTGCTTAATCTGTTGAATCCGTTAAGTCGCCTAATCTGCTAAATCCGTTATCTGCCATATTTGTTGAGTTGATATATTTAGTCTGTTATTGACATAATCTGAATTGGCTATAATTATGAAAATTGACATGTATATTAGGCGTAGGCATAAATGGTAAATTAATAATTAATTGCCCGCAAAGATAAACATGGCTGACTCGAGATTAGAATGAGTTTGCGGCGTAATCCTGTCCGGAACCGCCCGGCACATCCAGTGGCCGCAAACAATAGGTTCTAATATGAGAAGTTAGTCATAAAGTGCTTGAAACCCGAGGTTAGACTCAGTTTGCAGCAGAAATCTGCCCGGAACCAACTGGCCTAACCAGTAGCCGCAAACTGTCAGTCTAATGTGAGAGGTCTGGGCATTAATATTTAATTAATGAAAATCTGAGATAAATATAATGTCTAAAACTTGTTGGGTGGATAGGGTTAAACCCACTAGACTGATGAGTTTAATGAATCTGTTCCGTGAATCGGTAGGCCCAATTACAAAGTTAGACAAATCTGTAAATCTGTTAAATCCGTATATCTGATCCGTTAGTCTAAAACTTGTCTGACTTGTGAACTAGTTGATCTGAATTCTGTATGTCTGAACTTGTTAATCTGAAATCTGTTAGTCTGGGGACATAAGGATAGGAGGGGAATTACTTGTGTCATCTGTTGTTTGGGACCCATATTAGTCAGTAACCCTTTCTGGTATCAAAACTTTGACCCAACAGTAGGTAGGGTCCGGGCACGCTTACTGAACTAATTATAAGCGGTTCATTCTGATAATGGCGAGGGGTGTTGATGGTGCGTTCCAACCGGGTCATGTGCGTGCATGGATCCCGGTCTGCCTCTGAGGATGTAAGACGCCGTGACATCTGTAAATAGGTCTGTGCCAATTGGTTGTCACTTTTGGGAGTGATACACCCTACTGTTGGGCCGACACAGGATATTTATGTATTAGGGAGCCGATCGCTTGGGGTAGGGTTTTAGGGTACACTTAGTTCTATCTGTTTCTGTTGGTATCGTCTGTTTCTGTTGGGTGGTAACACATGTCTGTTTCTGCGTGGTACCGTCTGTTCGGGTGGTAAAGGCCCATTACTAGTGTACAACTAATTCTACATTCTGTTTCCGTAGGGATTAATCTGTTTCTGCTTCTGTCTGTTTCTGATCGGGTAGTAAAGGCTCATTATTAGCATTCTGTTTCTGTTAAATTATTCTGTACCCGTTTCTGTTTCTGTTTCAGTTTAGACATTAGGGTGACACCTAATTTGGTTATACTAGTATTAGTGCAGAGAAGTGTAAAGCAATAGCTTATATCATTCTGTTCTTCTGTTATATCTGCTACATCTGTTACAATTATCTCTCATCCAGTTTTATTTTCATATCATGTTATTATTATCTGTTCATAACTGAAAATCACTGGACTTGTCAGACTTTTGTCTGACCCTTGTTGTTTCGCCTCCTTTCTTCCGTTTCCCCCCAGGTTTTGTAGAAGGGAATACTCTAGCTTGATCCAGATTTCTTCCGCTTGCAGTGCTTAAAGTATGGCTTGTCTTCTTCTGTGGGGATTATGATTTTAAACTATGCATTCCGAAGGCTTTTGTACAAGACTGATATTTTGTACTTGAATTCTGATATTGTGATTTGAAAGGATGTAACCAAGCTTCTGTTTGAAATAAAGTTATAATTTTTCAAGTACTGTTTATCTGTCTTGTAGTAGTCTGTTTCTGTTTACTAAAATGCTCCACCAAAGTTAAGGCATTCCCTTTGTGAGTGACCTTAACGGAGGTGGGGTGTTACAGAAGTAGAAGCTGATGAGTGTGCCATTTGACAGGAGAAAGGAAAAAATGGACATAAACAAAACGTAAACAAAAAAATTAAAGAACCTGAAGGAGCCAGAACCTAGGAGAAGAACGCAGAAGAAGAGAGAAGCAGCAGAAGTGGGGAAAGAAGGAAATAGGGGGATTTATAGCCAACGGCTCAAAATTGAGCCGGTGGCTCCAACGCCTCCGAGGCGTCGGAGGCGTCCGGAGCCAATGGCTTAATTTTGAGCCGTTGGCTCAACTGTCCGTTTGGACCAAAAGAACACATCCTAAGGGGCTGTTCTTTGGCTCCTAACGGGTCCGTTAGCCAACGGACGCGTCCAACGCGTCCGTTGGCTAACGGCTCATTTTGAGCAGTTGTGCCAACGGCTCAAAGTTGAGCCGTTGGCACTTCTCCCCCCATTCCCCTACCCTTATAAATCCTCCCCCACTCACCTTCTTCCATTCTTTCTTACAATGGAGAATCCATTTCCAAATGATGGTGATTCCGATTCAGACAATTTAGAGGATATCATCCTAATTGGAGCGTACTTACGTGGTCGCCGAATCCAAATAGGACGCCGGATTTATAATTCGACGTATACCGGATTGATGTGGATAGACCACATACTTAACGGTCATCAGGCAAGATGTCAAAGGCAGTTTCGTATGAAACGGTTATGTTTTCTTTCATTATGCGATAGGCTGGAAAGTTGCGGATTGACCACTTCAGAAAATGTTACTGTTCGAGAAGCGGTTGGGATATTTTTATGGACTATTGCCACCGCTAATTCAAACAGACAAGTGGATGAAAGATTTCAAAGGTCAGGTTGCACAATCTTTCATTATTTTCATGTTGTTTTGAATGCCGTCCTAGTATTATCTACCGCTATTATAAAACCGGGTGATCCTCAATTTAACTCAATTCCTGCTGAAATTAGCAATGATAACCGTTACTATCCGTACTTTAAAAACTGTATTGGTGCAATAGACAGCACACATGTTATGGCACACTTACCTCCAGATCGAATTGTTCCGTATATCGGATGAAAAGGATACGCTACACAGAATATTTTGGCTGTATGCTCGTTCGATTTACTATTTACGTATGATGTATCTGGATGGGAAGGTACTGCACACGACAGTCGAATTTTTAATTCTGTGGTGAATGTCAGAAGTTCCAATTTTCCTCATCCTCCTACTGGCCAGTATTATGTTGTGGATTCGGTTTTCCACTTACAACTGGGTATATACCACCATATCGAAATGCTAGATATCACATCCCCTAGTTTCGTATGACCACAAATCAACCGAAATCCCATAATGAAAATTTTAATTTCTACCATTCTAGTTTACGTATGGCAATTGAGAGGACATTCGGAATATGGAAAAAGAAAATTGTCATACTCAGAAATATGTCAACCTACAAGTTCGTAGCTCAAACAAAAAATGTTGTTGCTACGATGGCTATACACAATTATATGCGAAAATACAATATGGGTGATCCAGATTTTATGGCTTATGATGATGATCCAAATCTTATTCCAGAAGAGTACGAACAAGAATATGCCGACGTGCGAAACATAGGCAATAATGACCTAGCACCGGCTCAATGCTATCAAGGCAGCGCTGATATGGCAGTGCGTCGCGATCACATAAGAGACGATCTTGTTGCAGCAGGATTGCACTAATAGATTTCTGCAATAAATCACTTTATCTACTGTTTTCTTATTTCTGCAATGTATCCCTTTAGTTGCTTTTTTTGTATTTCTGCAATGTATCACTTTCTGTACTGTTTTTATGTAATGAACTGTTATGTTTTGTTAACTGTGTTATTCTGCAATAATTATAATGTTATGTTTTAATCTGTAATTAGTTAAATTACAAAATATAAATAAAATACTCCGCTTAAATTCTCCGCTTAAATACTCCACTAAAACAGCCAAACGCATGGTCCGCTAACTACTATTCTCCATTATAATACTCCGCTCAAATTCTCCACTTAAATTCTCCGCTTCCGCTTGCAAAGAACACACCCTAAATGTTAGTGCATGCATCATCAGTAATACAATCATCACTTTAGGCAGAAAATGAAAACACATAATACTAGGACAGAATTTCATGGATGACATTGTATGGGATTAATTTATAAGAAATATAAGACTAAACTTTAGAAATAGCGTTGTAAGGGACGACTTATTAAGAAATCAAATACACAAATCTGGATGTTGCATGAAACAGAACTAGATTACACACATTAGTTGACTATTTCATGGACTCAGTTTTTTTTCTTGATCTAAATTCAGAGGTAAAAAACATACCTTACTTGGTGGAAACCCCTTTCATAAATCTTTAAGCTTGACACTTACCAAATAAGGATCGTTCAATATTTAGGAAGCACCCAATCCAAAACAAAAATCCAAGCAAGCTTCTCGAAACTGTAATATAAAATGGTTACTGTCAGGATTGTCTCCCATGTTGTTAAGGAGGAATGATGGTTTGAATACAATAGTCCTACATTATGGAATATATTGAAGGAATTATGTATAATATGAACTGATAGGCACGTAATATCAGGGATTCCTTTTGTTATATGAGAGTTATGTGCCAGCTCATATGCGTGCAAGGAAGGGGAGCTTTGTTCCGACCATCGTTACATAATAGTGGTATCGGAGACGAAAGTTACGAACTGGGCTATGTAGGCAATGCAGTGCTCTCAAAAGATACTCGTAGGATGCGAGTCAAGGGGGATTCTATTAGAATTGTCTTGCATGTTGTTAAGAAGGAATGATATGGTTTATATTTTTATAATTTTTTTTAAACTTTATGTTTTTATGTTTCGTTCGACAATTTAGATTTGAATATAATATGGTTTATCAAACGAAATTCACTTTAAACATAGTCAACATCGATAGGGTATTAAACTGTTATGCTATTTGTTAATTCACTGCTTGACATTTTTATACAATAGTGTGAACAAAGAGCAATAACAAAAAGCAAAGAACAATCAAGGTCAAAATAGCAAAGCAATAGAGTTTGAATATTTACCTCAAACAGGACTGACAATTGGACGAATAAATAAGCCAATCGTGGAATCCGACAATAAAACGACGGAATACCAATTGAATCAAGCCGCGTAAGGGTAGGAAGTCCATACAAAAATTGCGACGGGAAAGACTATGAAGAAAACTGAGTGCAAATTGGAAAGAAACGACAGTCACACAGTTGCAAATATATTGACCAATGAAAAATTGATCGACACGCACCAAATGTATTGAATATGAATGATAATGAGCCATGTACTATCCTTTTTGACCTTGCGATAATATAATAAAAACAACTAGGAAAAGGTAGCAGGAAAACAAAGGGGGTTTGAAAATATAAGAATTCAAAATATGCAATGATACAAATATTAAAAGCATATGACTATGAAAAGTTAGTATGGAGTTTAGGCTTAAAAAAGCACAACTTAAAGAAAGATAGAAGAAAACAAACGTGCTACATTTTCTAGGTAATTAACGAAAGCTTTTCATGTGGTTACTCGAGCCTGTTTTAAAAACATAAATCATCTACATGTAATTCAAATGAATATTATTTAAGAAATCGGAAAAGACACTACAAGTGAACCGGTGTATACCAACGACCAGGGGTCGTTGGTCTGTCCATTGGTATATAGATCAACGGTTTCTAACGATTTCCAATGCAATCAACGCTAATTTTCCAACGGCTTCCAATTGGGTAACTTGGCCACGTGGCTTTTATTTCTGGCCAGTTGGACGTTGGAAACTATTGGAAACCTTTGAAACTCGCCGTTGATTACTATTGAAATTCAGTGACCTATAAGTCGTTGATTGCCGTTGATAGCCGTTGAAAATTTAGGTAAATTTTTTTACTGAATAAAAACTGAGGACTTGCAGCCACACACAGTATATAAATCATCAAAATTGCTCCATTTCAAGCATATGGATCTCAATCTCAATCATACATACACCAAAACACAATATTGCATAAAAATCAAACACAAAACACATACCATAAACCAATATTTACAAAAAAACAACCCAATATATCAATCATGTCCAAACCATCACCCACAAAACATCCAACATGTCTAAACCATCACCATCAAAACATCCAACACCGTGTCCAAAACATCATCACCAACACAAATCCGTATTTTCAAACATCATGAATGTATCAGTCCTCACCAACCCTCAAAGCATATATAATATAACATGACTAACCTCAACTCTCTCCACCAGAAGATGAAGGTGGCGTACCGTGCTGGGCGATGAACTCTGCTAGTCGTTGGTTAAACAACTCCATCTGCTCTTCGTGGCGACGATCATGCTCATGAACCTCTGCAATCTGTGCTCGGAGCTGTGCGATCTCCTCCTTGTCTTGAACCCTATGGTACGTCCGTTGAGATGTCTGAACCTGTATATAATTTTAGATTTTCAGTATTTCATAATAGCACATATAATTGAACACTTGGGTAAATTTACATATAATTGAACACTTCTGTTTTATTTCAAATAATAGTATTAGAAATAAAATTATTCACTTCTTGATTTGTACTATTCTTTAAAACTAAAATGATTCATTCCTTTATTGTGTAGTTATCTTATTCATAATACTCATTACGTTGTAGTGTTTATTAGTAAAAAATTATACGCAACTCTATACACATCAATAAAAGCATATGTTAGTTATTCCATACCTTAAAAATTAACTTAATTAAATGATTCATTCCTTTATTTCTCCTACATTTCTTTTCATTGACTTTCTAGCCAATGCGGACTATATAATATGATGATATACAGGTTCATATCATACTTTCAGTATTTCATAATAGTAATTTGATAATTTTCTGTTTTTATTATAAATTTTAGTTTCTATACCTCTAGATTGCCATAACCATATCGTCTGTTTCGGGTAGGTGGAACTATGACAGTACCAAAAATCCTATTCACATCCACCTTAGTCAACTCAGTCCTCCCACTGGATTCCAACATTTGTGTCTTCTGTTGAAATTTCTCCTATCAAAAAAACAATTGAATTTAAATAACACTATTTTAATTAAATTATAACCTTAACTTAACTATGTTATACTTACATATGCTTGACGTACCTTGGCATCATGGTCCCAAGAGTAGGAAACTGAGTCTGTGAGGTTAACCTAACTCAATGCATGTGTATTGTAACGACTTGGCTTTTTGACTGCTCCAAGTCGATAATTAAACCAACTCGATCCGTTCAAAACGACAGATTGTTAATGCTTATGTAATTGAAATACAAATCATCATAGAATCACAGACACAGAACACAAAATATCTCACAACGGAAGCAAAATTTATGCAATAATACAAAATCTTTAAACTTACATAATCAAAGTACAAAATAAATATAGAAACAACGGAAGACTAAGAACCTTGCTAATACATGAATAGCTGACCGAAGTGGGGTGACTACATGAGTGATAACAAGTGGATGACCGGATCTTCAACGAATCTCAGGCTCTAACAGATATTTCTCTAAGCTAAAATACTCGGTCTGACCCGGGCATTTTGCAAGAAATAAAACAAACAAAATACACGAGTCAGGACTAACAGTCTCATATAAGTTAATTAACTCAAATGAAGTGTTCACTGAAATGTACAATAACTTAAAGGATGTCTGGGATTTCCATCCTCTAAGGATCTGCGAAACTAATATCTATATAATAATACACTATCATTGTAATGACTATTCAGTAAAGTAAATATAATGAAAATAGTGTAAGCGGGATTACATTTTTACCCTTACACCGTTTATAATACCGTAATCTATACAGTACTGCAAGCCCACCCTAACACAGATGGCATCAGAGGGCAATCCATAGGTATAATACAAATCAAAATCGTAGGAGGCACGATAAGGATAATATGACAAGGCACTCGAGGCAATACCCAGGGTAGGATTCAACCAATTGCACTCCCGAACCGGTGGTAATGCATAGCAGCCATTACCGCCCACCTCGAAACACACTCCCATGTCAAAAGGGCCCAAATCATCATCATAGTCATAGAAATAGTATCATAGAAGTGCGTCCGATCAGAGGTGCTACCTTAATTAATCACGGTATAGCTCCTGTTTTAGTCATTTTAATTATGACCCGAAGGTCAAGGCTAATGCATCAGCGTTCTCTTTCTTCAAATCCGGTAATCACCTCCATACCATCCTATTTCATTCTGGAATCTCCACCACATTCACAGTTGTTAAAGTGGTGTCGGAATTGGCAGAGAGTATGACATTTACCGACTCCGGTCTCTTTAACAACTGGCCGTTTACATTTTTTTTCACACCGGGGTCATTAGATTTGAAATCTTATTTCAAGTATCACCAAATCGATTTATCTCAAGTATTCACCAAGACCGATTTATCAAATAATTCATTATTGATTTGGTTGAGATTTCAAATCCGACATTGCAAATATTCCTTATCAACTATTTGAGTTTAGAGTTCAATTTCCGCAAAATCTCAATTTTTGGAAATCTTCACTTTTAATCAATTATCAAACCATTCAAATTTGGATTTCACTTTTACTCAAAATATCATTATCACCTAAAACCTTCATTTTTATCCTTTCGGATTCATTAGCTCGAATTGGTCATGGATCCTTTAAATTTATAAAATAATTAGAATAGTAAATTGGAAAATAGTATAATAGATTAAATTTGAAAATACTTATGTAAATAGTTGTAAAGTAGTATAAGAACTTAGATTACCAAAAACATTGAAATTATTAAATATTATTTGGAAAAGTAAATTCTCCAATATAGCTGTAAAATAGTTATAAAACATTTATAAAGTATATGTACTCATAGTGGTTTAAGTTTACTTGTTAAAAGAAATATAGTTTGTAAAACCCAACAATTTGGAAATTCTATTCTTAATATATTTTAATTCTAATAGCATGACCTAATCCGATCTTAAATCTGTATTTCAACATTCAATCCATTTCCTTATTTATAGTTTGAGTTCAAATTCTTCTCAAAACAGAAATTCTTCCAATTCATAAATTTCAAGTTAGATTTAACTTCAATTCCAAGTTTAGTCAATATACTGAATTCCAAAAAGAAAAAAAACTTCGATGGTTAATTATCAAGTTATTATTTGAATCACCATTTATAAATTCTAATTCGCTATCTTTTTCTCAACCCTCATGTCGAACTTTTTGGAGTAAGCATATTCTTTCCATTCACTGAAATTTAATTCAAGAAATTCAAATTACCATTCATTTCATTTCCTTTAAATAAAGTTCATCAAGCTCAAACTAAATCTTAATATATCAAAATAAGATTCTGTTGAACTTTTAAAGAAAATCTATTTCTAAGAAATCAACACTTAATTATTCATTATACAAATTGATACAAAAAAATCGTTTTCATAAAGTTGTTTACCTCAAACCATAACTATATAAATATCCCTTTACAAAACACTTCAAACCCCTTTTTCTTTTATTAAAAAAAAATGAATCTTACTTAACTTCCCAAACTTAGTTAGCTCAAGGAAATCCTTTCAAACCATTCTTTACACACTATTAAATTTGCATTCAAGTCTTCCAAATTAAATTCATAAAATTTACCAAATCAAATCTTATATCAATGGAAAGTGATAAAACCTTTAAACCAAAATTTAGATTTTCATGTTATTCAACTTATTATATATAACATAAAGTATCCATAGAATTTATTAAGAACAAACTTAACTTTAAGTGTTATCCCGTATAATCACTTTTAAACTTTTTTATACAAATTGGGAAAAATCCAGGTTAAATTCGAACAAAATTTCCTTTAAATATTTTTTTATGAGATATGAACATTTCATTAAAATTTCTCTTTACAAAATCAATATAATATTTCAAAATGTTCTATTTTTATTGACCACGACGTCCGTAATTTTTTTTCTATCCTATGGTCAAGTGATATGGATATTTATCATTTCAATCTGTTCTCTAAAATATTCGAATCCCGGGTATGTATCATTTCAACCCGCATCCCAAACCGATTCGAATATACAAGGGGTTCGGGCATGTATCATTTCAACCCGTAATGTTTCCTAATCTAAAGGGAACTTGCATGGTGAGAAAATAAACATAGCATATCATGCATACATCCATAATGTGTCATATGAGATAACGGTGTGCGTCGCACGTACACAATCATAAAGCAAACAAATCTAGAGCACCCTAACATTTCATTCAACATCTCAAGGGTTTAATTCACTTAATAATCAATTACTCGCGAGTGAGAAAACTCACCTTCAGTGGTTTGAGAAGTGGCAAGCTTCGACACTGATTAATATCTTGACTCGACATCGAAATAATTGAATCCACCAAGATCAATTTATGCATATATACACACGCGTATGTGTGTATATATGTACATAGTCGGAGATTCACAAGTAAGACTGAAATTGACACCTGGATAGGACAATACAAGCCCGATAAATCAAATTCACAAACTCGACTACCGAAAACCAAATGATAATGGATTTCAATTCCTTTTATTTTAGAGTGATGCAACGGCTAGACACAAAACCCAACTACTCAAAAATGATAATCAATCCCAGAAATTTACAGTACCTTAGCAAAGCAATTAAAAGAGCTCGGCTAAGCGAATCTGCAATTGTTTTAGCCACCGAACATACAAAATAGAATTAAATCAATTTTAGACTGAGTATACAGATAATGTTCCAATCGAAACAAATAGATGATAAGACTGAGCAGATGAGATTCGGTGGAAGGAATCAATATACCCGAAACAAACAAGTTCTTACTATCAAATCTAAAAACCAAACAATAGGCCATAGTTCAGCAGAGGGGCTCGCACATAGATCTGGAGGTGGCATGTCCACGGTTTTCGATGTTTGGTGAATCGCGTGAACCAAGGTGAAGTGGAATGTTGCGAGTTGAAGACCTACAGAGTAAGGAGGCGAAGCCCTGGTTCAGATTTGATGGATCAGGAAAGATCATGCAAGGATCTATAAGGTGAAGGCCAAAGAGGTTTTCGATCCGGTGGAGGAGCAACCAAGGCAATTGGTGGTGGAGGCGATTCACGGTGGCCCATGGAGTTGCGATTTGAGGGAGAAGCTGGGGAGTATTTGCGCTGGCAGTCAGTGGATGCTCGAGAAGAGGCGAGGTCCGCTGGTAGCGAACGAGGATGCACCTCAGATGGCGATGGCCTACACGATAATTGGGAAGCGCTGTTCGATTTTGAAGAATTTGGGTATTCGATTTCCTTGATTTTTTTCTTGAGGTAAACAAAACGAACTAAGAGTAAAAGGGGTTGCGGCCATTTCTTTTGATTTTATCCGTGTTTGTTTGTTTTCGTTTTCGTATTAGCTTAAGAAAGGGGGAAACACGAGATAGAGAATAGGAAGGAGCAGAAAAGAGTGGACGTGTGTATGAGGTTATCCGTGGCTACCACAAGTGTCATTTGCATGTTGACTAAATTAACAAGTGTGGAATTTTCAATATGTATTTTAAATTAAAATTAAAATTTTCCTTTTTCTTCTGAATGGATTATTTTTTGTTGACGTCAGCTAACATCCACTTAGGAGAACAAAGGAAATATGAACGAACTATTTTGGTTGTTTTTGGCTTAAGATTAAAGATTCGGAGCATCGAACGTTCGGTATTTCGCTACAAGAGTTAAATTGGATTACTTTCATGTTAAGAACTCAAATTTTCAAAATTTAACATGTATATATATATATATATATAATCTATAAATTTTGCTTTTGTTTAAATAAACAAATATTAACTAGTCACTTACATTATATTTTTCAAAACGACATACGAGTTTAAAATACAAATTAGAAATTCACATTCATGTTTACAACTTAAATAATGATTCAAGTTTCAAATTCAATTTAAAATTATAAACATTTACTTCAAGCACTAAATCTTAAATAAAATTTTATATTTTAAAACGTCGAAATTTTTGGTTCGTTCCATTCTCCCCACTCAGCGCTTTTCGTCCTCGAAAAGGAAACGTCTACGCATATAAATAAGTTACTTTTTAGTTTATCGTACTCTTCTTTCTCTTTTTTATTCGTTAGAAATAATGTAGATTTTAAAATTTTAAAACTCAAAAATTTTTCTAACACCCAAATTTACGGAAAACTTTGGCAGTATCTCCCCTGCATGGTTCGCTAGGAAAAAAATTTCCGTACTTAAAAACACAAAATATACATCTCATCTACACGATGAGGTATCCCAATATAGGGGAAACAAAACAAAATCAACCCACATACGATATGCAAACCGAGATACGTACCTTATTTAGCGTTTTTAAAGCATATTTGTTTATTTTCTTAGCATTTTGCACAAAAGCGAGCTCCATCAAGCAAGCGCGCCATTGCACCTACTAAGACACTCGACAGATAATGAGAACCAAACATATGTAGTTAAAGCTGAATGTATGGAACAATGAACAATATACATCATAACTTACTTAGCATTTGTAACAAAATGTAATGAAACGTAATAGTGAACATAACCATATGCAAAACATGACATAAATTAAATAGCATTTGTCAATATGTCAATGAAATCAAGATGCATATAATTTTTTTAATAAGCAATATGTAGTTTTTTTTGTCTTTTTTATACCTTCATTTGACAATTTTTTTAATAACCATGTTCGGTTTTCTTTTTATGTACGTCTTACTTACATGAAGTCTATTACTTCCAAGTAGAAAATACATGATATATCACTTAATGCGAACGTTTCCAAACAATTTTCAAGAATCTAATGTTGAGGTTCCAATATAGGTTTAATGCAAGTTATAGGACGCACGAGCTAAATCTGGTTTGGTTATTTTATGTTTATCTCACTCAGGTGCATATTTGTTCATTACACTTGCATTCTATTTTATTCGTTTCCATCTTTTATCATCATTTTTTTTTTCAATCTGTTCATTCTTATTGGTTTCTAATGGCAAGCATATAATTCAATTGATTTGTTAAATATGTTTCACCTGAATACATATTCCATTTTTGTCGTATTAAGCTTATCGCTCAACCTATTGTATTCCATTTCAATTTATTTATATATCTATTTCATTCATATTTAATTCACTTATGCCTCTTTCTCCCTTCTTCTTCATTTTATTTTTTTTTCCACTTTAAATTCTTTATTTGTTGTGTTTGATAACAACTAACATGAAATTTTAATGCTACATACTCCATTTTCCTCGTATTTGATTTATTTCCATTTTAGTTTCATCTTGTTAATTTTTTTTCAAGTAAAATTTATATATACAAAAATTCATTTCACCGTAAGTGACAGTTTGTCGAATTACAATGCATGCACATTAATTCATTTTATAAAGTTTCAAACGATGAAAACAGTCCCCTCCCCACTCGAAACTTTAGTTCCGATTGCAAAATTTAAGAGTATCCTAATCCAAAGTTATATGACTTATTAACAAATCGTCTTTCCATCAATGTTCAAAAATGTTAATTTCCTTAAATTTCATAAGTTCTGCATATATAATAAACACTAGTTTAGATTTCATATTCATATAAGGAAAATTTTACAATTTTATAAGTAATCATCCACTAACATTTTACTTTATTTGTTCCAAAATCAACCTTCTAATCATTAAATAAAAAAATTCTTTCTTTCTTACATATTATAAGGTTTAAGTGTGGATTTGGCGTCTCAACAAGAATTATACATCTTCATCACTTTCGAAACTTGAAAATAAACACTGGTGATATTGCAACCACCACCAGATTCATTTTCAAGAGACTACAGTGTGAATCTATATTTATCTAGTACACAAAGGATTTAGTTCACACGTTAGCTAGGCGTATGTCCAAGAATCCTTCATGTATTCGATAGTACAATTTTGACATCAACCACATATTCGAAACTCTTCTCTTTAAAATAAATGTATATTCAAATTTCTATATACAATTTTCTAAGTATATGTCGAAATATTATATCTTAAAACATATTTTATTGAAAAGTTCAAGCGGGAAATTATATATCTTCCCCACTTATTTTAATTTGTCATATTGATTACAATCGTTTGTTTATATGTATATATATTATCTAAAAATTCAATAGCGAATCATGTTTCAAACACATTTTGTTTTGCAAATCTTAAATTTAGTTTTTGCTTACCTTACGAATTACATGCCACTATTCATATCAAACGATCTTCTTCCAAGGATACTCAATTTAATTTATTTAAAAACCACCTTATATTCACATTCATAATTTAGTATGGAATTCAAAATTCCAAAGTATTATACTTATCATTTTTATTATTCTGTAAATCGATCAAGTCGTTTTATTTTCCAATTTTAAATTTACAAGTCATACTTGTATATAATCACTTCAATATAACTTTACACATTATTGAAATTTTCTTAATATGGTGTTATAAATTTTTATATAGCCCATTAACATTAAAATTTTCGCTTCACTTACTTTATTCAATACAACCAAGTGTTTAACACTTAGTTATTTATTCGAATATTATTTAAAATTCTCAAGCCTTAATTTAATTCGATTCGAGCTAAGTCCGAATATAAGCTAGAAGTCGAACCAAGGCATGAAACAAATCAAATGGATTTTTTTTCAAGGATATATTAACTTAGACCGAAGAAATTCAGAATTTAGGAAGAAACCAATTCTATATTTCCTACGATGGGACAAGGCACAATCGAGACTTGGATTCAGAAAAAAAATCTAACTTTAGAGAGATCTAACTAAAGGGACGAGTTCAAACGAATGAAATTTGAAACAAGGATATATTTATAAAACAAGGCTAAAATTTTAAATCGTTTTCATATATATAAAATTCTTTTTAAAAATCCCTTAAACCATTTAAAATACTTTTATTTCCAAAATACGCTCTCTCGGTTAAGATTCTAAGATGATTTCACTCATTCTAGAGTATTTCTACTCTATCTCTAATGAGTGTTTCAACAACATAAGCTAAGCTTTGTGTAAACCAAAGCTCTGATACCAACTGTAACGACCTGGCTTTTTGACTGCTCCAAGTCGGTAATTAAACCAACTCGATCCGTTCAAAACGACAGATTGTTATTGCCTATGTAATTGAAATACAAATCATCACAAAATCACAGACACAGAACACATAATATCTCGCAATGAAAGTAAAATTTATGCAATAATAGAAAATCTTCAAACTTACATAATCAGAGTACAAAATAAATATAGAAACAGCGGAAGACAAAGAACCTTGCTAATACATGAATAGCTGACCGAAGTAGGGTAACTACATGGGTGATAACAAGTGTATGAACGGATCTTCAACAAATCTCAGGCTCTAACAGATATTTCTCTAAGCTGAAATACTCGTTCTGACCCAGACATTTTGCAAGAAATAAAACAAACAAAATACATGAGTCAGGACTAACAGTCTCATATAAGTGAATTAACTCAAACGAAGTGTTCACTGAAATGTACAATAACTTAAAGGATGTCTAGGATTTCCATCCTCTAAGGATCCACGAAACTAATATCTATATAATAATACACTATTAATGTAATGACTATTCAGTAAAGTAAATATAATGAAAATAGCGTAACCGGGATTACATTTTTACCCTTACATTGTTTATAATATCATAGTCTATACAGTACCGTAAACCCGACCTAACACGGATGACATCAGAGGGCACTCGATAGGTACGATACAAATCAAAATTGTAGGGGGCTCGATAAGGATAATATGACAAGGCACTCGAGGCAATATCCAGGGTAGGATTCTACCAATTGCATTCCCGGATCGGTGGTAACGCATAGCAGCCACTACCGCCCACCTCGGAACGCACTCCAAAGTTAAAAGGGCCCAAATCATCATCATAGTCATAGAAATAGTATCGGAGAAGTGCATCTGATCAGACGTGCTACCTCAATTAGTCACAGTATAGATCCTATTTTAGTCATTTTTAATTATGACCCGTAGGTCAAGACTAATCCATTAGCGTTCTCTTTCTTCAAATCCAGTAATAGGCTCCATACCATCCTACTTCTTTCTGGATTCTCCACCATGTACACAGTTGTTAAAGTGGTGTCGGGATTGGCAGAGAGTATGACATTTACAGACTCCGGTCTCTTTAACAACTGATCGTTTACATTTTTTTCACACCGTGGTCATTAGATTTGAAATCATATTTCGAGTATCACCAAATCAATTTATCTCAAGTATTCCCCAAGACCGATTTATCAAATAATTCATTATTGATTTGGTTGAGATTTCAAATCCGACATTGCAAATATTCCTTGTCAACTATTTGAGTTTAAAGTTCAATTTCCACAAAATCTCAATTTCTGGAAATCTTCACTTTTAATCACTTATCAACCATTCAAATTTGGATTTCACTTTTACTCAAAATATCATTATCACCTGAAACATTCATTTTTATCCTTTCGGATTCATTAGCTCGAATTAGTCATGGATTCTTTAAATTTATAAAATAATTAGAATAGTAAATTGGAAAATATTATAATAGATTAAATTTGAAAATACTTATGTAAATAGTTGTAAAGTAGTATAAGAACTTAGATTACCAAAAACATTGAAATTATAAAATATGCTTTGGAAAAGTAAATTCTCCAATATAGTTGTAAAATAGTTATAAAACATTTATAAAGTATATGTACTCATAGTGGTTTAAGTTTACTTGTTAAAACAAATATAGCTTGTAAAACCCAGCAATTTGGAAATACTATTCTTAATATATTTTAATTCTAATAGCATGACCCAGTCCGATCCGAAATCCGTATTTCAACATTCAATCCATTTCCTTATTTATGGTTTGAGTTCAAATTCATCTCAAGATGAAAATACTTCCAATTCATAAATTTCAAGTTAGATTTAACTTCAATTCCGAGTTTAGTGAATATACTGAATTCTTAAAAGGAAAAAAAACTTTGACGGTTAATTATCAAGTTATTACTTGAATCACCAATTATAAATTCTAATTCGCTATCTTTTCTCAACCCTCATGTCGAACTTTTTGGAGTAAGCATATTCTTTCCATTCACTGAAATTTAATTCAAGAAATTCAAATTATCATTCATTTCATTTCCTTTAAATAAAGTTCATCAAGCTCAAACTAAATCTTAATATATCAAAATAAGATTATGTTGAACTTTTAAAGCAAATCTATTTCTAAGAAATCAACACTTAATTATTCATTATACAAATCGATACAAAGAAATCATTTTCATAAAGTTATTTACCTCAAACCATAACTATATAAATATCCCTTTACAAAACACTTCAAACCCCTTTTTCTTTTATTAAAAAAAAAAAGAATCTTGCTTAACTTCCCAAACTTAGTTAGCTCAAGGAAATCCTTTCAAACCATTCTTTACACATGATTAAATTTGCATTCGGGTCTTCCAAATTAAATTCAAAAAATTTACCTAATCAAATCTTATATCAATGGAAAGTGATAAAACCTTTAAACCAAAATTTAGATTTTCATGTTATTCAACTTATTATATATAACATAAAGTATCCATAGAACTTATTTAAAACAAATTTAACTTTAAGTCTTATCTCGTATAATCACTTTTAAACTTTTTTCATGCAAATTGTGAAAAATCCAAGTTAAATTTGAACAAAATTTCCTTTAAATATTTCTTTATGAGATATGAACATTTCATTAAAATTTCTCTTTACAAAATTGATATAATATTTCAAAATATTCTATTTTTGTTAACCACGACGTCCGTAAAAAAAAATTCTATCCTATGGTCAAGTGATACGGATATTTATCATTTCAATCCATTCTCTAAAATATTCGAATCACAGGTATGTATCATTTCAACCCGCATCCCAAACCAATTCGAATATACAAGGGGTTCGGGCATGTATCATTTCAACCCGTAATGTTTCCTAATCTAAAGGGAACTTGCATGGTGAGAAAATAAACATAGCATATCATGCATACGTCCATAATGTGTCATATGAGATAACGGTGTGTGTCGCACGTGCACAATCACAAAGCAAACAAATCTAGAGCACCCTAACATTTCATTCAACATATAAAGGGTTTAATCCACTTAATAATCAATTAGTAGCGAGTGAGAAAACTCACCTTTAGTGGTTCGAGAAGTGGCAAGCTTCAACACGGATTAATATCTTAACTCGACATCGAAACGACTGGATCCACCAAGATCAATTTATGCATATATACACACGCGTATGTGTGTGTAAATGTACATAGTCGGAGATTCACAAGTATGATTGAAATCGACACGGATAGGAGAATACAAGCCTGATAAATCAAATTCACAAACTCGACTACCTAAAACCAAATGATAACGAATTTCAATTCCGTTTATTTTAGAATGATGCAACGGCTAGACACAAAACCCAACTACTCAAAAATGATAATCAATCCCAGAAATTTATAGTACCTTAGCAAAGCAATTAAAAGAGCTCGGCTAAGCGAATTTGCAATTGTTTTAGCCACCGAACATACAAAATAGAATTAAATCAATTTTAGACTGAGTATATAGATAATGTTCCAATTGAAACAAATAAATGATAAGACTGAGCATATGAGATTCAGTGGAAGGAATCTATATACCTGAAACAAATGAGTTCTTATTATCAAATCTAAAAACCAAACGATAGAGCATAGTGCAGCAGAGGGGCTCGCACATAGATCTTGGAGTTGGCATATCCATGGGTTCCGATGTTTGGTGAATCGCGTGAACTAAGGTGAAGAGAAATGTTGCGAGTTGAAGACCTACGGAGCAAGGAGGCGAAGCCTTGGTTCAGATTTGATGGCTCAGGAAAGATCATGCAAGGATCTTTAAGGCGAAGGCCAAGGAGGTTTTCGATCCAGTGGAGGAGCAACCACGGCGATTGGTGGTGGAGGCGATTCGCGGTGGCCCATGGAGTTGCGATTTGAGGGAGAAGCTGGGGAGTATTTGCGCTGGCCGTCAGTGGATGCTCAAGAAGAGGCTAGGTCCGCTGGTAGCGAACGGCGATGCACCTCAGATGGCTATGGCCTACACGATAATTGGGAAGCGCTGTTCGATTTTGGAGAATTTGGGTATTCGATTTCTTTGATTTTTTTTCTTGAGGTAAACAAAACGAATTAAGAGTAAAAGGGGCTACGGCCATTTCTTTTGATTTTATCTGTGTTTATTTGTTTTCATTTTCATATTAGCTTAAGAAAGGGGGAAACACAAGATAGAGAACAGGAAAGAGTAGAAAAGAGTAGACGCATGTATGAGGTTATCCGAGGCTACCACAAGTGTCATTTGCATGTTGACCAAATTAACCAGTGTGGAATTTTCAACATGTATTTTAAATTAAAATTAAAATTTTCCTTTTTCTTCTAAATGGATCATTATTGTGTTGATGTCAGTTAACACCCACTTAAGAGAACAAAGGAAATATGAACAAACTATGTTGGTTGTTTTTGGCTTAAAATTAAAGATTCGGAGCATCGAACATTCGACATTTCGCTACAAGAGTTAAATTGGATTACTTTCATGTTAAGAACTCAAATTTTCAAAACTTAACATGTAAATATATATATATATCTATATATATATATAAAATCTATAAATTTTGCTTTTGTTTTAAATTAACAAATATTAACTAATCACTTACAATATATTTTCGAAACGACATACGAGTTTCAAAATACAAATTAGAAATTCACATTCATGTTTACAATATAAATAATGATTCAAGTTTCAAATTCAAGTTAAAATTATAAACATTTACTTCAAGCACTAAGTCTTAATAAAAATTTATATTTTAAAACGTCAAAATTTCTGGTTCGTTACATGTATGCTCAAATACATCCCAATACGACATAAGAGCACCACGTTGTTTCTCCTGAAATAAGCATATATATATATATATATATATACGTGTAAATTAAAAACTTAAAGTTAAATAAACTGTTAATTTTAACAACTTATAAATTAAAATCTCTAACTAGTAATTAATAAATATACCAGATCCTCGCGATGGTGCTGAAATGACTTGGGCCCACCGCGATGCGTAACCGGATTCTTACTCATGTTTGCCGCATTTCTCGCGGATTTCGCCTATACATTTAAATTTACAAAAAAATATTTTATTCTAAATTATATATTAATCGAATAGAACAATTTAAACTAAATATGCAATATATTTACCTGAAACTCCTCAATACTATTCTAATAAGTATATAGGTCATCCCACACCTTACCGCTCATCCAATCCGGTTATTTCTCACCTGATTTTATGTTGTTCATCGTCTCTCTGTAATTTTTTGCCAATTTATTGTTCGAGTGGCGCTTGATGAGCTCAACATCCGTCTCTCGTAGATCCACATCTCGCTGCATTTTTTTTAAAATAGCATAAATATGAGCTGATCAAATAAGAGCATGACTTCTTAATTTAATAAAGGATATATAACATATACGTACTAGAAAATCCTACCATATTGTCTCCTAGACCGGGTCGGTTATCGACGTCCACGTGGGCCGACATCTAGTCATACGAGCCTGATAAGCGCGTCTCGATGTAGACAAGACTATGTTCGAAGGCTCCAACTCAAAACCCTTGTGTTAAACAAAAATAAATTCATGGCTAGTACTGGAATAAAATTGTAGATAATTTATTGTACAAAAATTAAATTTATGCTAGAAACTAATTAACACTTACCCTTTGCTGGCTTTTGGCAAAGGCCATACCGAAGGACGGGCTAGCTCCTGCGATGGACCATTACCGTCGCCACCTGCAGGATCTTATAACGTCATACCTGTTACAGACAACACCATAACATAACATAAAAGAGCTATGTAAAACAAATAGTATGAGATAATATAAGATTATTATGCGATATAAATAATATGACATGACATAACATAAATAACACAGTGGATGACATGACATAACCTATTTTTTTTATCTTATTAGATGACATGACATAACATATATTTTTATGTTACTAGACGACATGACAAAACATATTTTATTTATTTATGATATGTTACTTTTTAATAAACAACATAAGAAATATCTATAAAAATATGTTAACATACAAAAAAGAATCATAGTCTTCCATACTTGTTAATAGAAATAAAAATATGTTACTTAGTCATAACATATAAATGTGAGTTTGATTCTCACTATGCGAGGTCTATCTTACTATACATAACATAACATAAAATTACCTTTTTAAAATGAGGATTATTTGTTAGTCCTCGTCACTTTCGGACTCTATTTCCTCCTCTATATGTGGTTCATCTGCAGTCTCAAATAGTCAATTAATACATTCGAGTCATCGGTTAGAGGTCCAAAATTTGTTTGATCATTGGTTATTACTACTCCTCTATTTTCCTCGACATCTGCTTGATAAGCTTGGTCATCGGGTTCAAATGTAAACCTTTCTTTTATTTTAAAAACAGCCGACCAATCTATTTTGTCTCTTCTTATAAATGGATAAGCAGTGTAATATACTTGAAGTGCTTGTTTGGCAAGTACAAAAGGATCATACTTATAATAACGGAAAGTATGTCTTATTTCAATAAGATTATATTTTGGGTGCACGTTGATTCCAGAACCTGGAACGTTTATGATCGGTTGCATTTAAACAAAAATACTTCTTCCGTGGGTCGTGTGAAATATGTCAATTCCAGAATCTGGGTTAGTTCGCCAAAAAAAATCATGTATATGGTCATTTGGATCATCACTACCTTTAACAAATACACTGCTATTGTTAGTTAATTTTTTAGTACCATATTCTTTAGTGCTAAATTTATATCCATTGACAAAGAATATTGGATATGCTTTGGCATTCCTTTTTGGTCTCATTGCTAAATGTTTCAATCCCTCGTCTACAACACAATTTTTTGTATCAAAAACATAATTAGTCAACCAAGTAGTGAATTCTTTGTTGATATTGCCGTTTGGATACTGTGATTCGTAAATGCTGCAATTAAAGGATAAATGTTACATTATGATTAAAGATACAGTAAATGAATAGATTTACAAGTTCATTACCTAATGAATGGTGTAATTTCAGTGTAATCGAGAAGAATATACGTGTGTGCTGCATTATAATATCTATCATTCAACCATTCTTCCACATATACACTAGAAGGCCGACCATGTTTTTTAAAAATAGATAAAGTCGCTTGACAATCATCTTAATCAATGTCTTCATCATTACGCGTAGTACTTTCAAATGAAATGTTCACATGATCACTAAAATAATGAGAAAAAAACGAAGCTTCTTCTTCGATGTATGATTTGCTAATAGAACCTTCAACTCGAGCTTTCACCCTTACTTTTTTCTTCATATGATTTAAATTCCTATTTAGAATTATGGAAATTTTTTTTTATACATTTCATTAACCAATATTTAATTAACTAAATATTAATATACCATTCAAATAGATACATCCATCTGTATTGCACGGGCCCTCGAAGACATGCTTCTTTCGTTAGATGAATAGGTAAATGCTCCATAACATTGAAAAAACCTTGAGGAAATACTTTTTCCAGTTTGCAGAGCAATATGTGGATTTCTTCCTCTAGTTTATGTAGACGATCAATTTCCAATATATTTGAACAAAGCTCTTTATAGAACAAACTAAGTTCTGTTACAACAGTCCAAACTTTTACGCGCAACATTTCTTTGAAAGCGACGGACAATAAATTTTCCATCATAACATGACACTCGTGGCTTTTCATTCCGCTAAGTTAACTGTTTTATAGTTGACACATCTTCGAAGAGTAGAAGATATACCATATGGAAATCTTAATCCTTCCACCCATTTTAAAAGTTTTTAACTTGATTACTGTCCAGTCCATAGCACGCTTTTGGTTTTTTGTGTCATTTGACTTTATATGAAGCTCAAGACGATTACATAATACTTCGATATCTTGTCTTAATTTCAAATCATCTTTCGTCTTCCCTTTAACATTAAAAATGGTATTAAATACATTGTCAAACACGTTTTTCTCATCATGCATGACGTCAATATTACAGGTCAGGACGAATATTTATCACCAAATTGAGAAAATGGTGAAAATCCATCCGTACATAAACCAAGTCTAACATTACGACTCTTAGATGCAAAGTTGGGATACTTCTGATCAAAATGCTTCCATGCTTCCTCATCAGTTGGGTGTGTTAATGTACCTTCCTCCTGTGTTCTCACATTGTGCCATCTCATATGTTGCGCGGTTATAGAAGGTGCATATAACCTTTGAAGTCTAGGAGTAATAGGTAAATAATGCATACGTTTATATGGGACTTCCCTTCCCTTTTTCTTTCTTGGTTTGTGTCTTTCTTGATTACATATTTTACAATTCTTAAGGTTGATATCTTCTTTCCAAAATAGCATGCATCCCTTTAGACATGTATCTATTTTTTCAAATGGTAAACCAAAAGCTAACATCATTTTTTTAACTTCATAATAATTTTCGCACATTTAATTATTGGGAGGCATATGCCGCTTCGCAGCTTGTACAACAACAGTAAATCCAGCTTTTGTGAGGTTGTATTTAAATTTCATTGCAACGTATTCAGCAGTTACTGATAATTGAGTTCTGTTTTCACGGCCTTCCCAAAGGGGTTTCTTCGTGGCATCTAATAAATCATATATATTTTTGGCTTCAATATTTGGTTCTTCTTCATCATTACCATCGTCGTCAGTAAGTTGTTGAACCGGAAACATTGAACATGCAACATCTTCAACCATATGTTCTACGAGATTAGTCGTAGCAATTTCATTATTTTATTACCTCCTCAACTTGTACAGAAGTAGATGCTAACGGTTCTCCAGACGATCCCAAACCAAATAATTCGGCATAAAACCGTACTGACGCAAATGAACTCTAACCATTTGCGGTATCAAATGCTTCAATAACTTGCATCTACTAATTGGACAAAGGATTACGACGTCGTTTCCATTGTTTCTTAATGAGAAATCAATAAACACGCCAACACCATTAATAAATTGTTCATTTATTGTGCCATCAGCTTCTCTTCATTTGTACATCCAGCTTCAATCATTAAAATAATTGTTCATTTTTCCTAAGTAGATAGATTAAAACGTGTGATAAAATATAATATAAATTTTAGTTAAGCAGATAAAAGTTATTTTTATCAATGTTAATAGTTGAAATGGATTCACAATTTTTGTGTCCGATCGTTAAATTCTCCAAATTCCCGTATAATTGATATATGAGGGCATAAATTAGTATCCTAATCATGATAAATATTGGTATCTATTTTTATTCGGAAAGCTCGAAAGCTAAGTTTTTATTTTAATGAAAACATTTCTTTTATGTATTAATGATGATAAAATTTGCATTGACATTTCATTGAAATAATTTTATTGTTGAGTGCATGTTATGTTTAATGATCATTTACTGGTGGGTCATCCTATCTCCCATTACAAATACAATAACGTAATTAAATCGCGTAAATCTTTTCAATTTTGAGCAAATCAACAAAATTTCGGCAGTAGTTGTAACGTCCGTGATATTTAATTGTTCAAATCGACAATGATCCTCAATGTTTACTTAAACAAATCAAAAATACATATAGATATTGGGATTTATATAAAAAAAAGAAGAGACGAAGAAAAACAAGCACAAAATCTCACAACGGAAGGACAAAATATAATAATTAAATAATAGTTCATGAAGTTGTTAAAACATATATTTGATTATACATTTATAACGATTATTAGAGTTAACTGTCATAAACATACCAATATTTACAGCGGAATAAATAGTAATAAATACGTTTAATGAGCTCCATCATTATCTCCAAAATGGTATCTTCAATAACTGAAAACTCAGGCTGACCCGAGCATAAATGAAAAGACAAAAGCACTCGGATCAGAACTAAAATATTATCATATTAGTTAAATCAAATTCATGCGACAATATGAGTGCAATAACTTAAGAGATTTTACGGGAATTTTCATCTCCTAAGGATCTGTTAAACTAGATACTATATAATATAATATATTATTATAATAATGTCCATGGTTAAATATAAAATATTAAAATAGTGTAAGCGGGATAACATTTTAACCCTAACACTGTTTATACGTCGTCGTAAACATTGCATATAAAACACCAGTAATGGTCGGTGGATAGGGATGCGCCGCTATACGACAACGTTAAATCAAAATCGCAGGTGGCTCGATCAAGATAAATATGACAAGGCATCGAGGCAATACCCATCAGTAGTGATTCTACCGGATTGCGGACTCAGGCCGGTGGTAACGCATAGCCGCGACTACCGTCCACCCCATATAATACTCCCAAAATCAAAGGTGCCTATCAATCACAAAGTAATATATATGGTATCGAAGAAGCATGTATGCTAAGAGGAGCTAGTTCACATTAACCTGGGTATGGCTCATGTTTTAGTCATTTTAATTATGTCCTGAAGGTCAAGGTTATCCATCATCGTTCTCTTTCTTCAAATCCGGTAATCGCCTCCAAATCCGTCCTACATTATTCTGGAACTCCATCGCGTGCACAGTTGTTAAAGTGGTTTACAGTATTGGCAGAGAGTATAATAATATCCGATCACGGTCTCTTTAACAACCAATCGTTTACATTTTTTACACCCGTCAGTTCTTTTACATTTCAAAGGGGTTCGTACTTCATATCAAATATCAAATTTTCATAAAAATCATTTCAATATTCAAGGGAGAATATTATTCATCATAAAATCTTCATTTAAACAAATTTGAAATCTTGAAACAATTCCAACTTTAAAATAATTTGAATATTAAAATAGTTAAAAAAATTATATAGTTTAGAAATATAATTTAAATAGTTTGAAAATAAATAATTTGTATTAAAAATAGAATAATCAAATTTAGTAAAATTCATAGTTAAAATAATTAAGTAGTTTATAAAATAAATAGTAAATATTAAAATAGTTAATTTAAAATAAATAATAAAATAAAATAGTTATAAGGTAAATAATTTATAAAGAAAATTATTATTATAAAAATAAAATAGTTT
Source organism: Allium sativum (assembly GCA_030737875.1). Lineage (NCBI taxonomy): Eukaryota > Viridiplantae > Streptophyta > Magnoliopsida > Asparagales > Amaryllidaceae > Allium > Allium sativum. The sequence continues at coordinate 572,313,882 of CM060922.1, forward strand.
ATAAGATGGTTTAAAAATACTATAGTTGGAGTTAGAATCATATCTTCAAAATTTAACCAAACAAGAAATCATATTTTAGTTTCAAATCAGTTCGACTGAATTTCAATATCTTAATTTAAAAGGATTTGACTTCCCATTCATATTCAATTCGATTCAACATTTCGATTTCAAACAATCCCATTTCATAATTAAATTTCAATTATAATTCTCATTTTGAATTATTCATTTATAAAAATCTCGAGTTCATAGTTCAATTATTACTACAAAATCAAGTTAATTTAAAGTAATATCAAAGATGGGTAAACAATCCAATTTTGATAAATTCAGTTCATATTCAATTCAGTTTAACTTCAACTATCCACATTTTCCAATTCTATTAAAATTGAGAATTTTAATTTCAAAGCTCAAAGTCCAAATTTTAAAGAAAAACGATTAATAATATCATTTATTTTGTCCTTAAAATAATATTCCAAAATTCAAGATTAAAAACAATTTTTTTTAAACCAACCGGTGTCCGTATTAAATTTTCTGTCCTATGGCCAAGTAATACTTAAAATTTAATTTTAGCATTTTGGGAAAGGATATATATCATTTCAATCCATATCAGGGTCATAGGTATTTATCATTCCAACCTATGTTCTTAATTCATTTTAATGATTAATCCCCAGTTTATTTGATGCCCGTAACATCTAGGGTAATAGTTGGGATTAATCTATAGAAATCGATAACATATATAAACAATGTCAATAACAAAATGAATTTCATATCAATACGTTAAATATTAAAATTCAAGGCATACATCAAAACCAACACATCTAAAAAGTTAAATAATATTAGTTACTAGTCATCAGGTATGAGAACTTTAAAAAAAACTAGAGATTAATCTCTAACAGTACAATTTATATAACAGTTAAATTAAATATACAGTCCATGCAGATTTGACATGAGTAATAAATTTAAACAGTCAAACAGCAACCAAAGCAATCATATCATAACATGAATTTAATTTAACTAACAATTGAATATTTTATTAGGTGTGAGTTGAACTCACCTTCAGTGGCACATAAATAGAGACGATAACAGAGAGGCGTAGAAATGAAAGACACTGAAACTTCAACGAACTAGACAAACAAATTACATTTAAGACACGTAAAAAATTAAGCAAAGTTTGATTTTTAAAATAAAAGATTTTTTAATAAAATCGGGCAAAGAAAAGGAACCAAAATACATTTCAACTCAGCGTCTACTCTTCACTTTTCTAAATGTATAAGGCTCGGCTAATGCACAACTAAACAATTGGTATCTACTAGCCTTGACACAGCAAATCAAAAATGTTGTCTCCTTTTATGTTACATAATAAGTCCCTGTACATGCTATAAGCCCAACGTCATACACAAGGTCCGAGTCTAATTTACATTACCACCCAATATTATATATGCTAGGTAAGTGTAAACATCGTTCCATGCAAACTTAGCTACAAGTTACAATTCCTTTATATATAAAACACTGATTTTTGTGCCAGGTCTCCAAACTACATTCATCCGCAAACCAAGAATTCCATGCTCATATTACAAATTCTAAGTTACAGCAAAACTCACCAAATATCTTTTTATATATATATATATATATATATATATATATTAGGCGCATGGAAAGAATAATATAAAAAGTGAGGCATTAATATTTCATGTCAGTAGCCTACCACGTTGGCATCCCCTTTTTCCAATTCGGGTCCTCTTTTTTTATAACAGTAAGGATTTTTTCACAAAACTGGAAGGAGGCAGGTCGGCATCAGGTGGTTGGAGAGGCGCGGGGTGACAATGGAGTGGAGCGACATCTGGGATAAGGGAAAGTGGGTTGGCATGGTTTCCCAAATTGAGCTCTGTCCATGATATTTTTTTTCAAAACAAAACAAAGAGATGGAAGAAAAAGAGAGAAAAAATATATATAAATTAAAGAGTAGATTACCTCCTGTAGGATCTGCAGCGATATCTAAATTAGCGAAGAGAAGAAAATTGCGAGAGAGAAGAACAACTGGTTTCACAAAAAAAAAAAAGAACGAATAATATAAGGAGAGACCGCAAAAGAAGTAAGGTTTTCGAAATTTGTAATGTTAACTCAATTAGTGGACTAATTTATTGATTTCTCAATAGCTTTTCCAAGAAGCTACATTTTTATATGGAATGAGATAATAAATTTAGACCGATTTTTATAAGGAATGGGATCATTAAATTTTAAACGTTATTAATGCTTCCCATTGACTATCAATCTAATTTTAATTCAAACGTTAATGAATTTAAACAAAATAAAACATACATAAATTAATAATTTTAATTTTGCGCTCGAAAAAAATATAAAGTTTCCTATAACCCAAACATTCATTTTTAGTATTTAATAATTCTATATTTGACAAATGACAACCGTACTCTCTGCATATAACTAACTCCAAAATATTACGATAAGAAATGATATTTTAATATTTCAATTTTAGTAATCAATTTTTTTTAATTTTATCTCCAATTAAATAAAATAAATTATGCGAAATAATGGGATGTTACAGTAGTTCCCTTTAATTCCCTGAACAGTACACAACTGCATGTACACAGGAAACATAAAGTAAGTACTTTCGAAATTCTGAGATCTGTTTAAAATGAAATGACTTACGAGATTTAATTTTGTTATTGTGTTCATAACTTGTCCAATACAAAGGACAAATCCAACAAATATTGTGTATGATGAATATAAAAGTCTATTCCGTTAATAAAACGAACATTCACATAATGATTATATACAATACTTATCGGACGGGGCCAAAAAAACTCTCTAAGGCTTTATGAATATAATATACTACGATTGGTGCTCTTCAATCTTCAATTGTACGTATATGAATTTTATCACATATACGTATATTTTCAAAATTAAATCAAACTATATAACTGTACGTTTTCGCTAAGTTTTTATAAAACATAAACTTAATTATTTCTATTTCCCCTACACGTTTTCGACTACATAAACATTGTTTTCAATGAATTGGGGCTCAAACAAATCAACAAATACATAGATTATGCCAACTATATATACATACAACACTATATATGCATATATACATATACAACTTAAAGTAATTAAACCCTAGATTAGCAACATAATCAAATCAATCTACATATGCATGTATTAACAACACTAGACATACAAAAATACAATATAATTAAGCTCAAATTAGTAAACCTGGGGTATTAAACAAAATTATGGTTCTTACCTTCAAATTAGGGAGAATTGGAGATTAGAGAGGAAGAGAGAGTGCCTTGAATGAGTTGGAGAGAGTATAGGCGGCTGATGGAGTGATGGAGATCGATTTCAGAATAAGGAGGAAGGATTTGGGGGAAAATTAAAAAAAAATTGTGAAATGCTGAAATGGGGAAGGAGAAAGCTGCTTCGGCAATTTTCTGCTCGACTATGCAACGACCTCCAACGGCAACATAAACAACGGCTTCCAACGATCTATTTTTTATTCCTTAAATAAATTTTTATAATTAAGCTTCTGTTGGAAACCGTTGATCATAGCCGTTGGAGGCCGTTGCCCCTGTCTGTTGCTATACTATGTGATTCTTGCAGTGAGAACATTAAAAACAGATATTGTAGTTTTAATTTACATTGCAATCGAACAACGAATATCATAAGGTCTAACTAATAATTGTTCACAAAACGAATTACTGTTTGCTCATCAAATATCACTTTTAAAGTTGAGATTTTGTTGCAATAATGTAACTAAAATTATTAGTGTAATATCCATTGAAAGCAATGTTGAATAGTTTCTCTGTAAAGTTATCCAAGAAAATCATGGCTACTATATAACAACCCGTATTTCTTTGAATATTTAAATTATTAAATTTAATATGATTTTTTGAATATTTTAGGGTTATAAATAAAATTTAATGCTTTAAATTATGAAGATTTATAATGTAAACTTAATTAAATGGTTTCAATAATGAAATTTAAACTAGGGTACAATAGTAACTTGTATTTATTTCAATTAAAATTATGAATTTGTTTATATCGATAAACATTGTAAGTTGAAATTTGATATTAAATTATTTAATGAAATCGATTTAATTAATTTATAACTAAATCCAAAAATTTAGAAAATAACCAAAATTGAATTCAAAATAAATGGAAGTTTAGTTTATATGTTATGTGGATTCTATTTGATTTGATTTAAGTTAATAAACCTTTGAATCAAATTATAATGTGAATAAACAAAAACTAAATATTTTAAAATATTAATGAACCTGTTAAATAGTTATTTATCAAACGATCTCATATTTCTACGAAACCAGTTCCATCTAATCTGGAATGTTGAATTGTTGTAGGATTTAAAATTTCATAGCCATCAGACCTACCGTCTATTCGTACAAAAAAATGTTTGACAAAATTTGAAATGAATAAAAATATGTTTAGTATAAATAAAAATCTCCCCTCCTTTGTAACCTAATTTCTATCTTTCCCATTTCCTGTAGCCGCCTCACCTTATTTTCATTATAAAGAGAAATGGCTGCCTTCCTTTCAAATCTTCAACAAATAATATAAAATCAATCTGTTCATGAAATCAAATGGAAATTTTTTCGTTGGCCTCGTTTGGCTATGGGCTTCGCGCTGATTTTCCTAAACATGAACTACGTCAAACTCCAGGTGGCTCGACATCCCTACAGTGCAACTAGGGTTCCATCTTAATGGTTGCTCGGCTAGAAATGGGAGGCGAGGCCATCGCTAACGACATCTGCGAGTCAAGGCACATGAGCTGTGATGTTTGGCGAGGTTAGGTGAAGATTCGAGTCGGTATCTGTATGTGGCAGTATGGGTTAGGACATATATTGATTTTTGACATGGTGACGCAAGTGGTCGCGGTGGTGACAGGCAGGTCAATTGGAGAAGAGCAATATAATGGCGCATCGAGAATTTGATTTCGTGAAGTGATTTGGTGTATCGCTCCTTGAATGTGCATGTGGGTTATGGGTTTCATCATGTACAAGGAAGAGCTGCAGCATGTTTGGGGAAGAAGGAGATGATGCTGACGTGGCTGGAGCATAGTGGTGAGGAGATATTTTAAGTTAATTTATATACATTTGAAATTACAATACGTTAAAATGAATAATTTGCTCATATGAACTTGGATTGACTCGCAGTTTGACCCGCTAGGTTCGTATCTAAATCTCAGACAATATGGAGTTGTCGTGGACTGATTCTGAGATTGTTGATTATGGAGCTTATTTAAATTTCAACTCGTTTGAAACCAATGCGAGTGCTTAAACCCACTCACACTTAACTAAAATATTCGCTTGTTAGTTAGATTAAAATCATGAGGTAATAAAATTGCATTAATTGTTGTTTGGTTGTTAAAAATTGCATATTTATGTTGATTTGCATTTATAGTGAAATTTAATTTAAATGTCTATTTTAAACTGCACAGTTAGGTTAAAAATGAAATTTGATTGCTAGTTTAAACCCGACATTTAATTTCTAGTATGCTAATGTAATACTAAACTGTTTGGATGGATTTGTTTGTTGATGTCTTGAATTAACCTTTTGATATATTGATATTGAATTGTTGTTTGTATTGATTAATCCTAACCATTTACCCTGGATGTTACGGGCATCAGATAAACCCGGGATTAATCATTAAAATGAATTAAGAACGTAGGTTGAAATGATAAATATCTATGACCCTGATTTGAATTGAAATGATATATCCATTCCAGAAATACTAAAATTAATTTTTAAGTATCACTTGGTCATAGGAGAGAAAATTATATACGGACACCGGTTGACTATATAAATTTGTTTTAACACTGAATTTGAAATATTATTTAAACGATATAAATGACATTTTATAAATGGATATCACTGGGATTTGAACTTTGGAACTTATAAGTTAAGAAAATTATTTACTATTGTGAAATGAAGCTAAATTTTGAAAATTTATCATGAATTGAATCTAATGAAATTTGAATCGTTTTGGAGTTTAAATAATTATCCATCTTTGAGAATTCACTTTAAATTTACTTAATTTAAAGTGATATCCGAATCTGAACTTGAAGTTATTAAAGAGGAATAATTCCAAGTGAGAATACTGATTTAGAATTTAGAATATTTGAATTGAATTATTGAATTGAGTTTAAAATGAGAGGTGAATCGAATGGAAATATTGAAGTTGGTCGATTTGATTTGAAACTTAACGTAACTTCAAGTTATCTGAAATTGGAAAGAAAGCTATTCAAATTGCAAAATATAGTATTTCGAACCATTTTAAACTATTTTATTTACAAACTATTTTCATAATAAACTTTTTTTAACAAACTACTTTATTTTAATTATATATATGACTACTATTTTAAATAAACTATTTTAGTAATCGACAACCAATTTTATAAAGTTGTTTAATATTTAATGATATATATATATATATATTTAACTGAATTTTTATGAAATCCTATTTTAAATCCATGTTCTTTATGTAAACTTTTATTATCTTACTATTTGTTTTCAAAAGATTTCAAATATTGTATCTTAACCGTTTTAATACACTTTCCAACTATTTTAATATATAACTTATTTTAGGCAATATTTTTTGTGGTTTAAATAGAAATTTCAATATGAAAATGTGTTCAATATGAATATGGAATTAAAAAGGTCATATGCTAGTAGTGGCAAATTAATTAAGAATATCACGTAAAAGCTTGGTATTCGGTAACCACAGTTTATGGCGACATGTGCCCAAACACTCCATTTCTCAACTCATCTATCTCCTCTAAGATTTTTTCTTACCATTATCTTGTCTCCTCAAATTTCTTCATCAACCCTCACATGCTTTCGTCCTACGTGGTGTCGTTTTCAAAATACTATTTTTCACGTTCAGATCTAAGCTTCTTAATGGAATTTTCTGTGCTACAAATACCTCTAAAATTTACATCCTCATCTCTACTACTCTGTGATACCCAACGTCTGTTAATGTCACTCATTAAAAGAATGCATTAAGTTCTATGAAGTGTTATAGGTAAACAACAACATAAACATTACAAGATAGATATAAAATAGCAGTAGAATTAAAAACTTTTATTAATCATAAAGCATCGTAGTTCAAAACATAGTTACATCATAAGTCTGAAAATACATAGACCCAGTACATCATTAAAACTTCTGTCTTGTACTTAAAATATCAGAGTGCAATAATAAAGAATGCATAATCCCCAAAAAACATAAGCTATAGCAAAGAAAGACAGAAACTAGAAGTACATCTAAGCAGCTTCAAACAAGATGAAAGTAGAATCCTAATCAAGCTTGAGCATTCCCACCCTAAGAACCTAGGATTGGGGGGGGGGGGGGGAGGGACGGAAGAGAAAGAATAGGAAGTAAAACGGGTCAGACATAAAGTCTGGCGTGTCCAGTTACTTTTAGCATATATATAAGTAAAAGTATCATGACAGGCATATAAATTGGAGAGATAGATAACAGTAATAAGACAGGTATAATAGACTGAGCAAGATAAGCAGAATGAACAGAACAGAATAGGTTATGCCTCTCTATTATTTTTATCTGCACCAATACTAGTATAACAGACATGTAATAGGATTACATACTCCCTAATTACTCAACAGAAACAGGATGATCCCAACAGAAAAATAATGGTAGTTTTAGGTGTACTTTAGTAAACGGTTTTACCCCAGACAGAATTAACCAGTACCTAAACAAAAATAACGGGTGTTAAACCCAACAGAAATAATGGTACCCTACGAAAACAGACATTGCTAGATGTACCCTAATTACTTCCCCCCAATCGATAGGCTCCGTATTCCATAAATACCCTATGTCAGCCCCACAGTACGGTGTATTACTTCCTAAAGTAGCAACCTACAGAAGGACACCGACCTATTTACTAGTGCTACAGCGGCTTATTTTCCTAGAAACATGCCGTACTGATGCACACACATGAGTTCAATGGAATGCGCCAGTACACACCTCCTCCCAGATGAACCTCTTACAATCTATTCAGCAAGCGTGCTATGACCCCTACCTAGTGCAGGGTTCCCCTTTTAATACCAGAATGGGTTACTGGCTAACATGAGTCCCACACAACAGATGACACAAGCCAACCAGAACAGATCTTGTGTACCCAAATAACTATGATTTTGACAGGTTATGCCTAACAGACTTAACAGATTCACATAACCTCCTACAGATTTACTGGTTAAATTTATAGATTAACAAGTCCTCATAACCCCAATAGATGTAACAAGTTAAGTCTTTTAGATTAACAGGTTCGTATAACCCCCATAGATTTAACCGGTTTACTTAACCCTACAGACTTAACAGGTTTACTTAACCCCATAGAAACTTAACAGGTTTACTTAACCCCACAGATTTCATATTACTTAACCCCATCAATTCATATAAATTTACTTAACCCTTTATTCCATTTATTGGTTTCATGTATTACCCCTTTTCACACTCAAACCAATTAAGTATTTCAATTTAACATGTTATCATTATCTTTCCATTTATACATGTTAGCACACTAGACCTCTCATGTTAGCACACCAGACCTCTCACATTAAGTCAATTGCTTATGGCTGCTAGATATGCCAGGTGGCTCTGGCCAGACATAAACCACAAGTTTAGACTTAACCTCGTGTCGTGGTGCCGTTTCGCATTAGACCCCTCACATTAGATTAGCCACTTGTGGTTGCTGGATATGCCGGGCGACTCCGGGCAAACTTATACCATAAGCGCAATCTAACCTCGTGTCTAAGCGTTATTACCATTCCAAATTTTTAGGCATATTTATATTAGCAATTTTCCTATTTCAATTATAGGTTTTCCCATGCCTCTTTTCAATTCACATATCATTATGCCTAATATGCCCTTTTTCCTAAGTCATGTATCAATATACAATTTATGCCCAATTTCAGTGTTCACATATGTTCCAATTTATGCCCCAATTCAATATTCACATAAGTTCCAATTTATGGCCCAATTTAATATTCACATATTTCAATACAAATTATGCCCAAATTCATGTTTTTCCCAATGATTCTCAATTTCGCACGTTCGCATATTTCAGCATTAGGCCAAGGCTCGAAGGTAGCTAGTCTATATAAAATTAAATAAGGAAAAGAGGGAGAGAAGAGAGTCAAATTTAGGCATAATAACGAATTAATAATTAACTGAGAGAAACAGGCATAAAATCTAAATAAGCATATTATGACAAGATTTGGCATGGTGGCAATATAAACATATAAGAACAGATCTGGTGAATATGTTATAATAGAACTAATTTAGGCGACGATTCAAGATCCAATTTTATATACATATCAAGATTTCCAATTAAATATTTAGATCTAAAAATAACATAAACTCACAGTGAATAGATCTAAGAAAATGGATCCAAATAACTGAGAAGGACACGTTGATTTTGTTGTAGCAATCTTTGAATATGTATAATCTTCTTTGAATTGATTTTGGAGAAAAACAGGCAATTTAATTGAAGTTGTAGCAGAGCCTCGCCGTCACCATTATTTTTCAGATGAATAAAACTAGGTTTTGAGGTGCTATTTATAGCCTAGGGTCAATGAATCAACCCACAAAACAAGTCCACGTTCAAAAACGTGAATTTGCCCAGATCTATAGGGGGGTCGACCCCCCTAGGTTGATTGGGTGTCGACCCCAGGGTCAACCCTGGTGTTGACCCCCAAACACCTTGGGTCGACCCAACGGGACTCGAGTCGACCCCAAAAATGGGGCAGTTCGGGTATTCCCCCTCTCGATTCGCTGTTTTGAATTTTTTTTAATATATATATATATATATATATTATTCTTATGCATATATAAACTTCAAACATTAATAACTTCTTCATACGGTGTCCGTTTTACGCAAACCAAATGTCTATCTTGACCAGAATTTCGAGACAGACGCAATGGCATAGTCTGTTTCCCTTAATTCTGAATATTATTTAAGTTTTCCTTAATTTATCATTTTAATGTGTTATTAAAATTACGGGGCGTTACATTCTCCCCTACTTAAAGGATTTCGTCCCCGAAATCCCCAAGTTAAGAAGAATGTATATCCTACCATCCATCATCGATCTACTCATCAACCAATCACAGGCATCCGTTGTCCTTAAAATATTTCTGATGCATATATGAACATATGCAAAAGTGTGTGTATATGTCCCAATACTAATGCGAAGATCAGGCAGTCTACTGATTCAGTCGACCTCCTTAATGCAATGTATGTTAGTGCCATGAATCCAACATGTATGCAACAATCCTATTATAACATGTAAGTTCTATATGTGTGCACAATCATTCGTCCAAATGCAATGTCCATATGATGATACATTCATTCTCATCGATAAAGGAAAAGAAAAATGCACACACATCCATATGCAGTATGAGACTGATTGAGCCAACCTAGTGCCTAATGTGTGTATATGCACCCACAAGCAACCACTAGCAGATACTTGCATACACTTGCATCCATCAAACATAACATGTCTCAAACACATGTTTACATCCATGGGATTTCTACCTAAAGGTCAGCGATTCGATCGATAGGGTACACACAAATGACAGAAGCAAGTACGAATAAAAGCTTTGGAAAAGAAGTTAAGAACATTCCCTTGAAAAATGGGTATGAAGCACAAATCTTGTCTTCAGTCTCCCAAGTTACGTCCTCTTGGTCATCTTCCCATTAAACTTTCATCAACTTGACCCCTCAGTTTCGTAGCTTCTTAACCTCTTATCCAAGAATATGGGTAGGAACTCGTCTAACTGTCGCCTCCCATTCCACCTTTACTTCCTCAAGCATACTCGGCTCAACTACTTCTGCTGCATCATGCAGACGCTTTCGTAAACAAGAAATGTGGAAAACCATCATAAATATCCATACATAAGCGAAGAGAGTTGTACGCCTTAGCTGTAAAGATGACCGAAGCACCATATTCTGATATGCTTCACCTAACCAACACCTTTTCAAGTAGCTTACCTACTTGTTTTCAGAGCTCCCTCCTTTCCCTTGGAGCCATATGGCGCACAGGTAATGCAACTGGCTTTGCATTGTCCACCAGGTATATACAAAAGTCGATCACATGCCTCGAAGGTAAGCCCCGAACCCCTCAAAACATCTGAATACTCATGGACTACTGGTACAGATTGCAGATCATCAATAGTTGCATCACGAGATTCTAGGAAACTAAGCATGACAGATCCCTTAAGGTCACAAGAAATCTTGAGGGTCTTCCCATGGCAAGTCAGAAATTTAACAACCCTCCTCTAACAATCTAGACTGGCACCATACATGGCTAACCAATCCATCCCTAGAATCATACAATATCCTATAAAACCAAGTACATATGCGTCGTATTCAAATTCGACGCCTAACACAGATTTTATCAAACCCCGACAAATCATAGATAGATGAGCCATACCCCCAATGGGTTTTAAGACAACAACGGGATCCAGAACCATACTAGTACTAAGGTGCAGAGACTTAATCACAAAATCAGATATAATAGAATGCGAAGCGCTTGAATTAAAAAGTTCTAACAGAATGATTGGAAAGAGAAAATCAAACCTTTAACGGAAACTTTCCTACCTCTATCTGGTACACCAGCCATGAGAGCTTGCACCTGCCTTCTAAAAGATCCTGCCTATTGGTCCTGCCCTTGCTTCTTCGGGCACTCCCTAGTATAATGTCCGACTTCACCATATTTGAAGCAAGCATTCTTCGTTTTTCTGCAGTCTTTAACCAAATGACCCACGTTCTCGCAACCATGGCATTTCTTTTTGCCTTGGGCTTTGTCGTGCTTTCCGCCCCCTTGTTGTTGTTCTTTCTTGGGTCACACTTTTTTGTTTTGTGTTTCCTCAACCTTAACTTCCTTCTTTTTAGCCTTATCTTCCTCATGCATTAAGGCCATATCAACGAGTCTCTCAAAAGTTGCTCCCATTGGAATATGGGACATAGCTAACCCATGAAGGGGTTCATTCCGTGTTTTAACAAACCGCAAGGCCTTCTTATGCGAAGTGTCTACTAGTTCCAAACCGATTCTAGCTAGCTGGTTGAATTTGTTCAAATATTCTTTAACAGTCATGTCTCCTTGTCTGAGCGCCAAGAACCTCTCCATTTGCATGCTTTTCTCAGCTTGAGAAAGAAACTTCATTTCAAACCTTTGTCTAAAATCATCCCAAGTTTCCACTGGATGCCCCACTTGGGTTATTTCCCACTAAAATGAAACCTCGTCTTTCAGCAGCCAGGCGGCAAGCTGAATCTTCCTATGAACGTCCCATCGAAGATTCCAAACAATTCCTCTGTCTCCTTTAGCCAATTCCTTGCCTCTACGAACGTCTCGGTTCTATGGAATGGCCTTCCTCCCATAGCATGAAAATCTTTGCAGCTCTTAGAGAAATTATCAGCACGCGGATGAGGAGGAATAATGGGTGCAGCTAGGGGATGAGCGTTTCATTGGACTTCGGCTGGTGTCGTAGCTTCCAAATACCTACGAAACCAGGTCGGCATTTGAACGCGCTCAGGAATATTAAGTTCCCCAGACATGCTGAAAAGAAAAGGAAAGAGATTCAGACAAAGGATCGAAAGATAGTACATACGACTTTGGGGAATATGTTTTTCAAAGCAGACTTTTCTTTTTGAAAATGCTTTCTTTTAAAACCTTTTTGAAAATAATTTTCAAAAACTTTATCTAATCTGGTAACCTTCAGCTCTGATACCAAGTGTGACACCCCACATCCGTTAATGTCACTCATTAAGAGAATACATTAAGTTTCGTGAAGCGTTATAGGTAAACAGAAGAAGAAACATTATAAGACAGATATAAAATAGCAGCGGAATTAAAAACTTTTATTAATCATAAAGCATCGTAGTTCAATACATGGTTACATCATAAGTCTAAAAATACATAGACCCAGTACATCATTAAAACTTCCGTCTTGTACTTAAAATATCATAGTATAATAATAAAGAAAGCATAATCTCCAAAAAAAAAAAAATAAGCCATAGCAAAGAAAGACATGAAATCAGCAGTACATCTAAGTACCTCCAAGCAAAATGAAAGTATAATAATGATCAAGCTTGAGTATTCCCACCCTAAGAACCTTGAAGGGGGAATGGAAGAGAAAGAAGTGGAAACAAAACGGGTCAGACATAAAGTCTGGCGAGTCCAGTTACTTTTTGCATATAAATAAGTAAAAGTATCATGACAGGCATATAAATTAGAGAGATAGATAACAGTAATGAGACATGTATAACAAACTGAGCAAGGTAAGCCAAACGAATAGAATAGAATAAGTTATGCTTCTCTAATATTTTTCTCTGCACCAATACTAGTATAACAGATATATAACAGGATTACATACTCCCTAATTACTCAACAGAAATAGGATGATCCCAACGGAAACATAATGGTAGTTTTAGGTGTACTCTAGTAACGGGTTTTACCCTTAACAGAATTAACCGGTACCTAAACAGAAATAACGGGTGTTAAACCCAAACAAGACTAGATATACACTAATTACTACCTCCCAATCGATCGACTCCGTATTTTGTAAAGACCCTGTGTCGGCCCCATAGTAGGGCGTATTACTTCCTAAAGTGGCAACCTACAGAAGGACACATACCTATTTACTGGTGCTACAATGGCTTATTTTCCCAGAAGCAGGCCTTACTCATGCACGCACATGAGTTCGTTGGAACGCGCCAGTGCACCCCTCCTCCTAGATAAACCTCTTACAATCAGTTCAGTAAGCATGCCCTGACCCCTACCTTGTGCGGGGTCCACCTTTTAGTACCAGAATGGTTTACTGACTAATATGGGTCCCACACAACAGATGACACAAGCCAACCCCAACATATCTTGTGTCCCCAATTAACTAGGATTTTGACAGGTTATGCCTAATAGAATTAACAGATTCACATAACCCCCTACATATTTATGGGTTAAACTTTTCAAGTTATCGGGTCCCCGTAACCCCAACAGATGTAACAGGTTAAGTCTTTTAGGTTAACAGGTTCGTATAACCCCCACAGATTTAACAGGTTTACTTATCCCTATAAAAAATTAACTGGTGTACTTAACCCCACAGAAACTTAACAGGTTTACTTAACCCCACAAATTTAACAGGTTTACTTAACCCTACAAATATAACAGGTTTACTTAACCCCATAGAAACTTAACATGTTTACTTAACCCCACAGAAACTTAACAAGTTTACGTAACCCACGGATTTCATATTTAGTTAACCCCATCAAATCATATAAATTTACTTAACCCTTTATTCCATTTGTTGGTTTCATATATTACCCCTTCTCACATTCAAACCGGTTAATTATTTCAATTTAACATGTTGTCATGTTCTTTTCATTTATACATGTTAACACACTAGACCTCTCACATTAAGTCAATCACTTATGGTTGCTGGATATGTCGGGTGGCTCCGAGTAGACTTAAACCACAAGTTTAGACTTAACCTCGTGTCATGGTGCCGTTTTGCATTAGATCCCTCACATTAGATTAGCCACTTGTGGTTGCTGGATATGTCCGGCGGCTCCAGGAAAACTTATACCACAAGCGCAATCTAACCTCGTGTTTAAGCGTTATTACCATTCCAAATTTTTAGTCTTATTCATATTAGAAATTATCCTATTTCAATTATAGGTTTTCCCATTCCCCTTTTCAATTCACATATCATTATGCCTAATATGCCATTTTTCCTAAGTCATAAATCAATATACATTTTATGCCCAATTTCAATATTCACATATGTTCCAATTTATGCCTCAATTCAATATTCACATATGTTCCAATTTATGCCCCAATTCAATATTCATATATTTCAATACAAGTTGTGCCCAAATTCATGTTTTCCCAACGATTCCCAATTTCGTACGTTCGCATGTATCAGCGTTAGGCCAAGGCTCGAAGGTAGCCTGGCTATATAAAAATAAAAAGGGAAAAGAGGGAGAGAAGAGAGTCAAAAGTAGGCATAATAACGAATCAATAATTAACTGATAGAAACAGGCATAAAAACCGAATAAGCATATTATGACAAGATTTGGCATGGTGGCGATATAAAAATATAAGAACAGATCTGGTGAATATGTCATGATAGAATTAATTTAGGCGATGATTCAAGATCTAATTTTATATGCATATCAAGATTGCCAATTAAATACTTAGATATAAAAATAACATAAACTCACAGTGAATAGATCTAAGAAAATGGATCCAAATAACTGAGAAGGACACATTGATTTTTTTGTAACAATCTTTGAATATGTATAATCTTCTTTGAATTGGTTTCGGAGAAGAATAAGCAATTTAATTGAAGTTGCAGCAGAGCCTCACTATCACCATTATTTTTCAGATGAATAAAACTAGATTTTGAGGCCCTATTTATAACCTAGGGTCAATGAATCAACCCACAAAACAAGTCCACGTTCAAAAACGTGAATCAGCCCAGATCTATAGGGGGTCGACCCCCCTTTGGATGTCGACCCCAGGGTCGACCCTGGTGTCGACCCCTGGGTCGACCCAGCGGTTCATGGGTCGACCCCCAAAATGGGGGCGGTTTGGGTATTCCCCCTCTCGATTCGTTGTTTTGAATTTTTTTAATATATATATATATATATATTCTTCTTATGCATATACAAACTTCAAACCTTAACAACTTCTTCATACGGTGTCCGTTTTATGCAAACCAAATGTCTACCTTAACCAGAATTTCGAGACAGATGCAATGGAATAGTCGTTTCCCTTAATTCTGAATATTAATTTAAGTTTTCCTTAATTTATCATTTTAATGTGTTGTTAAAATTACGGGGTGTTACACAACTCAGTCCCCTCTTGGATCAAATCTGACTTCGATCCTTACCTCATTCATAATTATTCAAGGCGACTTCTCGAATCTCGTTATCTTCAACTGATGGTTACTATTTCGAAAAGGATTTTTCTCTAATGCGTTGTTTGTCAGCTATTTTCCTCCAATGTGATAGTACCTGTTTGTCTTGTGCTTGGTGTGTTGGTTCCAACATTGTCTTTAAGTTTTTAGTGGCGCAGGTGAAGCTTAGCGCTCTCAATACTGATGTACTATTTTAGAACTTACTTTCTCCTTCCAACCTCTTAACATTTTCAGTTGGTCCATAATGAAATGATTTCAAGTCAAATCAGTGCAAACGAGGCTTTCAACTATGTTGTGGGGCACAAGATGGAAGTGGCAGGACACTGTTTGGAGAATGGTTGCTGGCACTTTACTGTGTGGTCCTTTATGTTGTCTTATATTGTAATTGGTTGAATACTTGTTTTTTATTCAAATGATCATGTACTGTACCTTTGTATTCAAATGAAATCCACTACATATGTAGTATTAATTTTACTCTTCCTGCGTGTTGAGTTAGCAAATTTTGTAGTAGTCTAGTACACATACTAGCTCCTGAGCTGTAATCTAGGTTATATATTGTGGACAGCTCACGTTAAATGCCGATGACGGTGGATGGTCCACCTTAAAAACTGAACTAGTTAACTGCTAACTACAGTGACCTATACTATATTGTATTTTTTATTATTGGTTATAATGAAACGTGTTTTCGATCACCTTAAAAACCAATCGGCTATGCCCAAAAAAATTGAATATAAATTTTTTAATAGAAAATATGAAATTTTTACATGAAGTACGAACCAATTTGAAATGTAAATTAACCAACCAGTGTGAAACAAGCATTTAGTTGTTAAATAGACCGGGATTGGATATTGTCATACTCTCTGCCATTATCGAAAACCACTTTAACAACTGTGCATGTGGTGGAGAACCAAATTGAAGTAAGTTAATTTGGAGGCGAGTACTAGATTTGAAGAAAGATAACAGTGATGGATGTCCTTGACCTTCGGATCATAATTAAAATGAGTAAAACAGGTGTTATACCATGACCAAGTGGGGTTAGCTACCCTCATTGGCAACACTTTTTCCTTTATTATTATAGTCCATCGGTGATTGATTTGATTTAATGTGCATACTCGATTTGGGAGTGTTATTCCGAGGTGGGTGGTAGCAGCAGCTATGCATTACCACCAATCCAAGCATGCAACCGGCAGATTCCTACCCTGTGTATACCTCGTGTTCCTTGTCATATTTTTCTTGATCACACCCACTATGATTTTGTTTTGCGTTGTACCTGTGAAGTGCTCCCTAATAGCCCATTGGTTTGGCGGAGTTTACGGTACTGTATAGACTACCATGTTTATAAATCGTGTAAGGGTAATAATGGCAATCCCGCTTATGCTATTTTGATACCTTATTTTATTGATAGGCACTATTACAATAGCGTATTGTATTATATAGTATCTAGTTTTCCAGATCCTTAGGAGATGGAAATTCTCGTAACATCTTATAAGTTATTGCAATCATGAACACATGGGATATGAGATGTGAATTACCTAAGCATCTTTGATGCCATAATACTCATATTATTACCTGATTTTGATTTAACTGAGATAAGAATATTTTTGTTCTGATCCAAGTATTTTTTTTTTATTTTCATTGCTGCTCAGGTCAGTCTGAGAATTTCAGTTAGCGAAGACCACATTTTATTGAAGATAAAAATGGAGTTTGATAGATGTGACTACTAGTATTATTCCACTGCATATGTTCGTATGTTTTATGATAGTTAACTCAGATGTATTGTTGTAATGTAAAATCAGATGTATAATTTAACAGCTTCATGAATTGTTTTTTATTATTATAATTTGTCCTTCTGCTGTAAGATTCTGCAATTGTTTTTCTTTTTTCTTCTTTCTCTTATATTAATCCTAATAACTATCTGTATTTTGGATTTGTTTGAGTCGACATGTGAGGAGTATTGTCAATTTGAATGGTAAATATTCAGATCGTTACAGTTGGTATCAGAGCTTTGGTTTAGCGATAACCTTGGCTCTATTCCAGATTAACTCATTATAGATAGGGTAGTATTACCCTAGTATGGGTTTGAGTGTATATGAGAGAGTGTACTTGTACTTTTGATAGAAAAATGGTTTTGTATTATGTTGATTTATGTTGTTGTGTATTTATAAATTCTAGTCGATACTTTGGACGCCAATGCATCGATAGGCATTTCTAAACACTCGAGTAGGATTGATTGACACAATATTGTTTTTCTTTATAATTTATATAAATATTTAACTCAATTTTTTTATCTTGATTTTGGTTGTTAGGTGATGATAATATTTGATTATCATCGTTTATTGTTTGATTAGTCGATAAATAAAACTATTGATTATTGAATGGTTAAGAAAATGAGGTATGGTAAAATTAATTTATAACAGAATAAGATGAATTTAAATACGAAGTCAAGGATTTAAATTCAAGTGTTTTTGAAGTATTGATTTGCAAATGGTTTTGAGACAATATATGTGCATTATAGATGTAGTTTCATGTAGAAATCGTTTTCAAATGATTTAAAGGAAGTAAGTGTGTATTCCCTTCATGTCTTTGAGAAATGACCTTGAAGATGAGTGCACGCATCATCAACGTGTAGTTTCGAGAGACTGAGCAGCGGAGACCACTTAGAGATTTTAAACCTTGTTTTGGAAATCTGAATTTCATTTAAATCTTTTTAAAGGGTTGTTTGATATAAAAGATATAATATATATATATATATATATATATATATATATAACATTTTGAAAGTTGATTTGTAAAGAACCTGAAGTTGAATTCTTATGTTCTCAAATAATGAATGATTTTCAAATTTATGAAATGAATTAAAATTGAAATTTTAAAAAATTTGAATTTTGAAATTGAACCTAAGAGAAATATGACATTAAAGTGGAAACCCTTTGAAATTTGAAATAATGAATTCAAAATAAACTAGTAATTATTAATCTTGTATAGGACTAAATATTTTTCTATAGCATAATATAATTTTCCAAATATACAAGTTAAAATATTATAGGAATAAGCAATTAGATAATATACAAGTTTTGATATAAACAATGAAAGGTTAAATTAAAGTGACGATTTATAAATATGAATAAAACTTAAGTCATGATTTTTAAACGATGTATACGTAATTTGTATTGACATTGAATTCAACTAAGTAAGACAAATAAACTGAATATATGAAATAAGCTAATAAAGTGAATTGTTTGGTTATGAATTAAGTGTATTGGTATTGATGGTTGGATGTTCATCGATTTGGGATGGTCAATATTTCCAAGTTGAATATAAATATTTAACCAACTTATGTGAAAATATAAGGGAATGAATTTATAACTTATAAACTTAATAAGGTTGAACGAATTAATTAAATTAATTAAAACGAGCGTACAGTTGCAGTTCGTAATTTTCTAAATCGAGGTTTAAATGAATATATAGGATCCAATATAAGTCGGAATTCTGTGAAACAAGAATCTTTCGCATCTAATGGAATATAGTTTCCTATTGCAAGAGAAAATTTTAGATTTCTTATTGTAAATTTTGAGATATATCCAATCCATAATTTCAAAACCGTTGTGTTTTGGTAGTTTGTAATAAAATAAATAAATAATAATGGTTTCTAATATTTTAAAATGGAATAATAAGCTTAAATGAGCTCGATAAATGTAAGTATGTGTTTGAGTTAGAGTTATGAAACAAAATAATAACTTGATTTTGGAATACTTAAGTCCTTAAGTTATAAATGGGGTTAATCCAAAAATAAATTAAGTTGGGTTGGAATATTATTTAAATAGAATATAATATGAACTTGAATTTAGAAGGTAGTATTCATGTCAATTCGTGAACTTAAGTAAAGATTTAAAAAAACTCAATAAGAGATTAATTTAGTATAAGTAAGAAATACACCGAATATGAAAATACATGAGAATTAAAGATCTGGTATGGCAGTTAACAAATTAAAATAAATATGTATGGTATACGTACGATAATTATTTAGTAATCGATTTTGATCCAGATTCGAGCGCATGATTTATATCGTTCCAAACAAGGATTTTTTCCACTCGATGCTCGACGGTGAATGTTGGATGTGAGTTTTTGATAAGATTTTTAATTTTCCTAGCATAACTATGATGATGCATGGAGAATTACAGTTTCTAATTAAGAAAGCAAATCCGAATCTGCAGTAGAGTGATTGGGTGAACGATACTAGTTCGGAATTGAAATTGTGTAATCGAGCAAGCAATCAAAATTGATATTGCATATGAACGACGTATGTGGATCGTACGGGCTTAAATTTTGAATCGTGAGATTTTGAGCATTTAAATTTTAAGTTACATAAATAGGTTTGACTATGTTATGTATGCTGATTTGCTATGTGTATTGAAATGCTTGGGTTCACATTGAATGTGTGGGATATGTTATCATATTATTTTATTTCATGTATAACCTCTTTGTTGCTTAAGTAAAACAGGTTTATTGTGAAAATGTGTGTGCGTACTTGTCAAGTATAATACACTCACAAGGATCGTGTAATATGACAAACAATATTCTACGTATAAAGTAATAGCTAATCACAGAACAATAAAATCAAAGATGCAATAAAAAGGAAAATCACACCAGGGATTTTTATACTGGTTCGGAGCACCAGTCCCAGTCCTCTCTATGGATTTTCACTAAACAACTACCTCGCTTCACCCGGAGGAACAGGTTCACAACACCCGAGCAGCCGAACGGGATTTCATGCCTCTCACAACAACGACGACTTCACAATTTTGCCTCTCACAACAACGAGGACTTCACACAAGATGAGTATACTTGTAATTTGACAATGTGTATTCTTAATAACACGAATTTGTCAATTCTTGTACAACCTTCCTATAATCTTATCCTCAAATAGAATTTGAATTCGTGAAGATATGGAAGATGATATCGTGTTTGAATCAAAAGAATAATATGTAGATTCTAGGATTCAACAACGATATAAGAAGATTATGAGCTTTTGAGTGCTTTGAATGATCAAAATTGAAATCAGCAATAAATAGAATAGATAGAAAGAATTAGTTAAATTAAATTGAAGATTTCATGTTGTATTTATAGAGGATAAGAAGTTGCAATCATTGGTGAAGAGAAGTATTGAATAGAAATGATTTTTGATGAAAAGGAAGCAACCATTGATGAATGAAGATGTCTATACGAAGAGTTTCTTTCAGTTCGTAGACCAGTCGACAGGTAAAAAAATAACCAGTAGACTGGTATTTGAATATATAGAGTTATATATATGTATGCACGTTCATTGTGCATTTCTGCCCAGAAACGGTCGACCGTATAATTTGAAACCAGTCGACCGATTTCTGACATTATGCACATGAATGTGCATTCATATATATATATATATATATATATATATATATATATATACACATATATATATATATTCAAACTACTGAGGTATGTGATTATTTGAGGATAGATTTTAACAATTTTAACACAACTAAATCACTAAATAATCAACCTTTATCTTTCAATACCATTGAATCTCTTCTTTTTGTCGATCTTGAACTTCTCCTTGTCATTAATCAAAATGCCATAAATTCCTTGATTCAACATTCTCCCCCTTTCTGATTAGTGACAACATAGTTGTGAAAGTGTATATAACTCCCCCTGAATATATACTCCCCTTGAAATACATATTTAAAAGAATCTGCAAAATATATTGTTAGTAACATTTTTCTCCCCCTTTGTCATTGACAAAAAGGAGTAGTGATCACACAAATATCATAACCAAAGCATGAAAAAAAACATAAAGATTATAGCATACAATACACACCAGACATACCATAATCAAGTCATGTACCTAAAAGTCAATACGTAAAAACCTAAAGTAAATACAACACTATTTATGTACAAGTGCTGATTTAATTCTTGCATAAAAATAAAAAACATAGTATCATAAAGCGAGAATGAAAACGAACTACTGAGATGGAGAGTCTGATTCCGTAGCATCCCAATCAATCTCTTTGTTTCCTCCTTCTTCCTTGTCTCCTTCGTCTTCGTTGTTTCCTTCGTCTTCCTCCTTAGTCTTAGATGCCCCACGACCATGTCCAACAGTTGCTTCAGAACTTGTGCCTTCCTCGGATGATGACCACATAAATGTAGGAGGCATGGGACGTTTTCCAGGGTCTTGTATTTGGGTAGAGGAGGAGGACGATGCAAATGAAATTGCATCCCGAAGAATACCAAAGAAAGTCTTAAGCTTCGAGAAGCGTTTATCGAGCTTTGTATCCAAACGTTCGAGTTTGGTGTCAGTACGTTTAAGTCTCTCTTCGAGAAGGAATTGGTTCCTTGTAATTTGTGCTAGTGAATCTTTTGTAGATGATGATGGTTGAAGGAGTTTGACCTCTTCCGGTTTTGGTTTTGGGGCCTTAGAAGAAGTGGTTTCATGGGGAACTTGGTGTTGATATTGTTCGAAAGGAACGATATTCACACAAGGTTCAGGAAGCTTCATTCCTTTTCTAGTTGCTTTATCGATGCACTTTGGCTTGGAGATTTTAGACTCGCAAGACTTGAGATCATAATCGAGTAAAAACATCATGACATATTCATTGTAAAAAGTATGTGTTCTTGTGCGATCATTCACAAGCAAAATTTCGTCAAAAATCATGCGTATCCAGTTAATCTCTATATCTCCATATATCGCATATGATGACTTGAAATTCTCTTTATAGATGGCATCAAAATTACCAATCCTCGGCAGTAAGGAGTGTGTGATAGCATGGTGTAAAACTCGAGCAGTAGGCGTAGGTTAATCGCTTTTGTACTGGTTTTGTGATCCTCAATAAAAAGGTGACTAACTTTATCATGAGTGTGAACAGTACAAAAATCTGAAGAAAATTCCCTTCCACTATTAGGAGAACCGAGAACCATGGCAATTCGTTCCTTTGAAATAAAAAACATGCTGACCACATACTACAGACCAAAGACAATTAGCAGCATTCTCTGGTTTGAATTTCTCCAGATTAAGATTGGCATAGAACAACTTAATCATAATATGATTGATTTCTATGTTGTTCTTATCAAAGGTAAGGAGTGATTTTATACGAGACTTGACCGATAATTCTTCGACATCGTAAAGAATAAAATCAGAGAGATTTATGAAAGAACCTTCGTGAATGGTGTAATCCTTCGTAGCATTCCAACGTTTTACTGCAATAGGATCCTTAAGCCATTGTTTGATATTGGAATCAATAGGCTGGAGTTGAGTAGAACTTGATTTCTTTAATCGCTTTTGAGGTGGAGCCATGATAGTTTGAGTGATTGAAAATTTGGAATTTTTGATGGTGTTCAAAGGGTTTGGTAGTTTGAGGAATAAAAGGAATACGAATGGGTGAGTTATAGGAAACCGACGTGATGATTGAGGGTTTTTTAAAAACAGAAAAATACATTACCGATCGACCGTTGGATTTTAATCAGTCGACTGGTAAGTGAAAAAGTTGATTTCCAGAGAGTTTTTCGGTCGACTGGTCGAAATACCACCAGTCGACTGATTCATGGAAAAGCAGAAATTTTTCCAGAGACTTAAATGGTCGACTGGTAACTTTTTATCGGTCGACCGGAGCATGAAAATCAAGTTTTCCAGAGACATTTCCGGTCGATTGGTGAATATATAGCGGTCGACCGTTTTTACTAAGATTTGTTTTGCTGGTTCTCTGAATTTATACGAAGCTCTAAATCAACGTACGAATTGAATTTATTTCAAAACAACAAGGATTTAAACCAAGTTACATGAAAACAAAGACAAAAATAAAACTTAAAACAAAAACATATTTTCCAAACAAAAGTAAAAACGATATAAAATTAATGGGAGGTGGATGACTTGTCTTCGGATATTTCTTTAATATCGGTAACTCTTGGTGTCCATGGCGACCAAGTATCCTTTGCTCCTTCATTTCGCATGTAGTTACGATCCCAGGAGTTAGGACTCCTAGATGAAGATGGAGCATGTGGCATTGATTCATGAACGCCTTGTTTATTCGTGCTACAGAAAAATGACGCCATGCGTTCTAAGAGAGTCAACCGGTCGGACGTAAGTTTTTGTTTGTAATGAAGTTGACGCTGGAGATCTATCTGATGTTTCTGGTAATGGTGAATCTCACTTATCTTTTCTCTAGTCCGTGGGGAGCAAAACAATGATTTCTTAGCACGTTTAGGCTTTGGTGTATATCTGGGGGTATGCGAACATTCTGGTCTACTTTTATGTGTCTCCGGAGAGTAGTATTCCTCCAGTTCGGAACTAGTGACCGAGATATGTGATCTTTGTGCACATTCGTCGCAAATGTGTGCCATTTTGAATAATATATGAATTTGTTTATAGATGTTACAAAGGACTCAAAGATGAAGATGCAGAAAAATAAGAAAGGAGCATATATATATATATATATATATATATATAGGATTTAGTAAATAAGAAGCAATGGTTATAAAACACTCAGAGAATATAAACCATTAAAAAATTGTAAAGCTCATAATTGTTTGCTTAATAATAGCAAAAGCTACTAAATAGTTAAGTTATAAAAGAATGTAAGCACCGTCTAGAAGAGAACTTAACAGTGTATATGTGTATTTATACATCGAGTTCAGTTCTAGAAATCAAGCCAAGCTCTCTACGCAAAGAAATAAAATTTGATTCAAGTAGAGGCTTAGTAAAAATGTCCGCTGGTTGATGTTCAGTCTGGATATATTCGAGACATATTGTTCCTTTTTCAATATTATCTCTTAAGAAATGATGTCGAATATCAATGTGCTTTATTCGGGAATGGTTGACTGGGTTTTTTGATAAGTTAATCGCACTTGTGTTATCATATTATATGATGGAGTTTGATAAATGAATATCAAAATCTCGAAGTGTTTGTTGCATATATAGTACTTGAGTACAAGCTAGAGCTGCTGATATATACTCAGCTTCACATGTCGACAGTGAAACGCAATTTTGTTTCTTACTAAACCAAGAGACAAGTGATTTTCCAATAAAATGGCATGTACCACTTGTACTCTTTCTATCTGTACGGGAGCCGCCGAAATCAGCATCACTATATGACACTAATTCGAATGGACAACCTTTCGGGTAGAAAAGACCAAAATCTTTGGTTTTATTAAGATATCGTATTATACGTTTTACAGCTCGTAAATGTGATTCTTTAGGATTAGCTTGAAACCTTGCACACAAACAAACACTCATTATAATATTAGGACGACTTGCGGTAAGATAAAGGAGAGAGCCAATCATGCTTCGATATAACTTCTAGTCAACATTCTTACCATGTTCATCTTTTTCAAGATGTGTAGTCGTACTCATAGGAGTTGGTTTACCAGATGTATTTTCTCAACCAAAGCGTTTGACTAGATTTCCACAATATCTTTCTTGATTAATAAAATTACCGTTAGAAAGCTGTTTGATTTGAAGACCAAGAAAATACGATAGTTCTCCCATATGAGACATTTCAAATTCTTTGGTCATAATATTCGCAAACTCTTTGCAGAGTTTATCGTTTGTTGATCCAAAGATAATGTCGTCTACATATATCTGGATAACTAATATATCTTTTCGAGAATGTTTGATAAATAAAGTTTGATCGACTTTACCAATTTGAAATCCAGAATTAATAAGGTAGCTTCGTAAACGCTCGTACTAAGCATGAGGTGCTTGTTTCAATCCGTATAAATCTTTCTTAACTTTATATACATGATCAGGATGTTTTTCATCTACAAACAAGGGAGGTTGTTCGACATATACATTCTCTTTGATAAACCTATTTAAAAATGCACTTTTGACATCCATTTGATAAAGTTTAAAATTATGATGACAAGCAAAGGACAGTAAGATTCGAATAGCTTCTAGTCGAGCGACGGGCGCAAAAGTTTCTTCGTAATCGATACCTTCTTCTTGATAGTATCCTTGTGCTACTAATCTTGCTTTATTTCTGGTTATATTTCCTTGTTCGTCGGCCTTATTTTTATAGACCCATTTCGTACCAATAACTGATTGATCAGTTGGTCGTGGAACAAGTTCCCAGACATCATTACGCTCGAACTGATTTAGTTCTTCCTGCATGGCAATGATCCAGTAATCATCAGTAGCAGCTTCTTTCGGATTCTTAGGTTCAATATTTGAAAGAAATGCGACATGACCCATTTGATTGAGTTGACTCCTTGTTCTAATTTGTGATGTTACTTCTCCAATAACATTTTGAACCGGATTATTTCTTAGAATTCTCGGAGGAGATCTAAATCTTGGTGGAGAAGGACCACAGCAGGTTGAGGAATATCTTCAATAATTTCTGAGTCAGAGTCATTATTTGTGATGATAGGATTATCAGTGACTATAGTTTCTTCGTCATCTGATATATTATGAGATGGTTTAAAGAATTCATCGAAAGAGACATGTAGTGATTCTTTAACAGTTTTAGTTCTTTTATTAAATATACGATATGTCTTGCTTCGTTCCGAATATCCGACAAATATACCTTCATCGGATTTTGGATCAAAATTTCCAAGATGGCCTTTCGTATTTAAAATAAAGCATTTTGAATCGAAAACTTTGAAGTATGAGATATTTGGCTTTCTCTAATTAAATAATTCATAAGATGTATTCTTTATTAGAGGTCGTATGGATACACGATTCAAAACATAATAAGCAGTTGCACCAGCTTCTGCCCAAAAATGTTTTGGTAGAGTGGATCCATTTAATAATGTTCTTGCACATTCTTGTAAAGTCCGATTTTTCCGTTCTACAACTCCGTTTTGTTGTGGAGTTCTAGAAAACAAAAAATTATGATTTATACCTTTCTTTGTACAAAAATGGTCAAATTCATTATTTTTGAACTCTCTGCCATGATCACTTCTTATATTTTTAACCTTAAGCCCTTTTGACTTTTGAATTCTTTTGACGAAGGATTTGAAATGATTGAAAGTGTCACTTTTGTTTTTCAAGAAAATCACCCATGTATAACGGGAGTAATCATCAACAATTACAAACACATATCGACTATGATTTATTGACTGAACGTGTGTTGGTCCAAATAAATCCATATGTAATAGCTCATGTGGTTGTAATGTTGATATGACGTTCTGGGATTTGAAAGACAATTTAGTCAATTTTCCTAGTTGACATGCATCACAAATATTATCAACCGTAAAGCTCATTTTGGGTATTCCTCTAACTAGATCATTTTTGGCTAGCTTGTCGATAGTTCTGAAGTTTATGTGACAGAAACGTTTGTGCCATAGCCATGGATCATTATCATTTGCTATAAGACACATATCTGAATTATGATTGATGTTCATTTTCAGAATATAGATATTTCTGTCTCTATAACCTTCAAAAACTAGATTTCGATCTTTATCTAAAATACTACATTTATTATCCGAAAAGGAAATGGTAAAACCCTTGTCACATAGTTGACTGATATTAAGTAAATTATGTTTCAAGTTTCTAACTAGCATGACATTAGTAATAAGAGGTAAGTTAGATGTACCGCAATTGCTCACATCGCCTTTGCCAATGATATAGCCTTTTGAATTATCTCCAAAAGTGACGGAGCCACCATCTAAATAAGTGATATTTGTTAATAAGCTCTTGACTCCAGTCATATGCTTCGAGCAACCACTGTCCAGTATCCACTTTCCTCTTTTCTTAAGTGGGACCTGTAAAAAATAGAATTAAGTTCATGGTACCCACCTTTTTATAGGGTCCTAAGAGTTAGGTCTTAGGAGTCCAAACCCATACGGGTCCGGTATCCCCTTTATATAAATAATTTGAATTACGATGCACAGTATTCAAAAAATTCTCAATGTATTTGTTCCTAATCAAATTGTTATTTGTTTTAGGAACCCATATTTTGATAGTTTTGATATGTTTCTTTTGAAATTTCACAACCGGTTTCGGTTTGGAATATAATAAACTAAGATTTTTCTTAGCTTCAGTTTCATGTACTTTTTTTATTTTTTATTTTTCTTTTATTGCCAAGTGTTTCTTGATATCTTATTTCTTATATCCCAAACCTTGTTTATTCGTAGCAGATTGTGAATTTTCAATAATTTTTGTCAAATTTTCTCGACCTTTGTTGAAGTTAGAAACATTTTGAGTGATGTCGTCTAACTTAGTTTGTAAACTAGCTTTTTCTAGGTCTAGAATTTTGACTTTTGTCTAAAGCTCGTGATTTTCAGTAGTAAGAGCATTATTTTTCTCTTTTTGAGTTTCTATTTCTTGACTCAAAAGAGATAGTTGAGAATTAATATTAGATGATGATTCTTGAGCTTTTTCAAGTTCTTCCTCTAATATTTTCTTCTCGTCTTTTAACATATCTCGTTCAAACTCTGCTCTACTTAAATCTACTTGAGCTTGTTTGCATTGTCATTTCATATCTTTAAATTTAAATATTAATTCGGCATTTATATCAAGAACTTCTTCAAAAGAAGGAATTTGTACCTCATCTTCTGTCGCCATGAAACATACATTTGCTTGTTCATTGTCTGAGTCGCTTTCACTATCAGATGAAGATGAGTCTGAATCATCCCATGTCACTGAGAATGCTCATTTCTTTGACTTGTCCTTCTTGTGTTTGAATTTTTCATTTTCTGTCTTCTTCTTTTGCTCTGGACAATCCTTATGCATGTGTCCCTTCTTGTGACAGTTGAAGCATTCTACATTTGATGATGATGGTTTATTTGATCCGAACTTCTTTCTATTGTAACGACTATCTTTTCGTTGCTTTAAGAATTTCTTGAATCCTTTTGCAATGAATGCTAGATCTTCATCTTCGAAATCTGAGATGTCTTCATCCTTTTCAGTATGAAAAGCTACATTTTTCTTTTCTTCTTTTAGTTCTTTTCTAGCCTGCAAGTTAGCTTCATAGGACAAAATATTTCCTATCAATTCATCCGGCTTCATGGTGGAAAGATCATTAGCTTCTTCTATTGCTAATACTTTTCCTTCCCATTCATTAGTCAGAGAATGTAGGACTGTTGAAACTACATCAAAATCCGAATATTTTTCCCCTAATACGACAAGTGCATGATGAATGGTTTGAAACCGCGAATACATCTCATTGATAGTTTCATTTGGCTTCATTTTGAAATTTCAAAAATGACTTTTCAACAAAGCTATTTTTGCGTGTTTAACCTTGTTAGTACCTTCATGAGTGGTTTTTAGTGTTTGCCAAATTTGATATGCAGTGGTACAGATACTAACACGGTTATATTCGTTTTGATATAATGCACAAAACAACATATTGATTGCTTTTGCATTTACAGCTGCTGCGGTTTTCTCAGCAGTCGTCCATTCTGCGTACTCGGTCGTTGGATTTACTATTTCTTTCTGAGTAGCATTCCAAGCATCATAACTAGTTGATTGCATGTAAAAAGCCATACGAGTTGCCCAATAACTATAGTTATGACCATTAAAGAAAGGAGGTTTTTGTTTCGATTGACCTTCAATGTAAGTGGTGTTAGTGCTACAACTTGCGTTATTTGTCATATTACAAGAATATATCAAATAACTGTGTTACGGTTATATGATGACCGTGCTCTGATACCAATTGAAAATGTGTGTGTGTACTTGTCAAGTATAATACACTCACAAGGATCGTGTAATATGACAAACAATATTCTACGTATAAAGTAATAGCTAATCACAGAACAATAAAATCGAAAATGCAGTAAAAAGGAAAATCACACCAGGGATTTTTATACTGGTTCGGAGCACCGTCCTACGTCTAGTCCCAGACCTCTCTCTGGATGTTCACTAAACAACTACCTCGCTTCACCCGGAGGAACAGGTTCACAACACTCGAGCAGCCAAACGGGATTTCACGCCTCTTACACACGAGGACTTCACAAATTTGCCTCTCACAACAACGAGGACTTCACAACTTTTCCTCTCACAACAACGAGGACTTCACACAAGATGAGTATACTTGTAATTTGACAATGTGTGTTCTTAATAACACGAATTTGTCAATTCTTGTACAACCTTCCTATAATCTTATCCTCAAATAGAATTTGAATTCGTGAAGATATGGAAGATGATATCTTGTTTGAATCAAAAGAATAGTATGTAGATTCTAGGATTCAACAGCGATATAAGAAGATTATGAGCTTTTGAGTGCTTTGAATGATCAAAAATGAAATCAACAATAGATAGAAAGAATTAGTTAAATTAAATTGAAGATTTCATGTTGTAATTATAGAGGATAAGGAGTTGCAATCATTGGTGAAAATAAGTATTGAATAGAACTGATTTTTGATGAAAAGAAAAGGAAGCAACCATTGATGAATGAAGATGTCTGTACGAAGAGTTGCTTTCAGTTCGTAGACCAGTCGACAGGTAAAAAAATAACCAGTAGACTGGTATTTGAATATATACACATTATATACATGTATGCACGTTCATTGTGCATTTCTGCAGAAACGGTCGACCGTGTAATTTGAAACCGGTCGACCGGTTTCTGACATTATGCACAATGAATGTGCATTAATATATATACATATATATATTCAAACTACTGAGGTATATGGTTATTTGAGGATAGATTTCAACAATTTTAACACAGCTAAATCACTAAATAATCAACCTCTATCTTTCAATACCATTAAATATCTTCTTTTTGTTGATCTTGAACTTCTCCTTGTCATTAATCAAAATGCCTTGAATTCCTTGATTCAACATATGGAAGCAAAAGTCACTAGTTGCTTTTGATTGCATAAATAGAGTTACTGCCCGACAAATAGGTACACACACAAATATATATATATATATATATATATATATATATATATATATATTGATTGGATTGGGTGATTTTTCTATCCAAAATATGGATAGCCACTTGGCTTTTATTTCTTTTTGGATGAGTAAGGCCATATGTCGCTTTTGGGGTTTCTCCTGACCTAACCGTACAAAGGAGACTCTGCCGAAATTTTCCGTAAATTTAGGACTTAGATTTTTTTGTGGAAATTCGAGTTTTCAAGTATATATAAAACTATTGTATAAGTAAAAGTTTTAAGTTAAATAAAATTATATGGTTAAATATATTAATTTTTTTGGCAAGGCAAGCATGGTTAAGTGGACCCCTATCGTGTTTATTAAAATAGAAAATAAACAAACAAAGAGCATTGAGCATAAGAGCTATGCCAAGTACCTCACACACTGAAAAGAAAACAAACACACACACAAATGAAGAAACAAGTTACAATAAAAAAGGGAACCAAAAAGTTAGAAAAACACTGTCAAAATGAAAAATGGACGAGGACAAATCCCTACGAATTTGAAGCTTCAGCATTGCCTATAATTCATCATAACACTTCTTTTTAGACTTGAAGGCTCTCAAATTGCTTTCCTCCCAAATCATTCTCACAAGCTTTTTGATGCAAAGAATGAAAAGGACATGCTCTTGCTTTCTCCATCTACATGACAATGGAATGAAATACCACTATTATCAGATGTATCCAGTTGAACAACATGTCCAAACAATGTCAGCAGCTTGATCCATAAAGCATTAGAGTAGTTGTATTCAAAGTAAATGTGCGCAGTAGTTTCCTCACAAGAATCACAAAGCAAACAAGCAGTCTTAACACTCATCCCCATCTGACTGAGCCTGAACTTCATTAGCAAAGCTTTATGTATTTCCTTCCAGAGCTTGAAGTTCTCCCTTGCTACTGCATTCTTGCTCCATACAATTTTATACCACTCACAAGAAGGCAAATTGATGTAATCAAACAACATTAAGTAGATATGATTAATGTTGTGGGGATCAGAGCCATTCCTCGTTAACTTTTCGGCATTAAAGTATGTGATGCTCTGAAGTAGATTATTACAAACTGTTCTCATATGATAATTAGATAAAAAAGGCAAAACAATTTTTCTGTTCACAAAGTAATTAGATAGAGTAACATTCCTATTGATTCCAGATTGCAAAATACTATCATACCCCAGTATTCTAGAAAGAATACACCCCTCTCCATCCATTGATCATCGTAGAAAGACACCCTACATCTAGATGAAATATTATATTGAATAAATGGCGAGATTTTCACACGTGAGGCTAATAAACATCTCCACAGCTAGCTGCAAGATTGTGGTGCATCCATAATCCAGAATTTCCGGTTTCTAACATTGAATTTTTAGCACCACTTCACCCAAAGACTATCTTTGAAATTGAATGAAATTATTAAAATGGAAGCTAAAAACCGCAATATTCCAAAGCTGAAGGGAAAAAAGAAGAAGTCTACCCTTACTTTTTGGCAGAAGCATTTTACGAAATGCACAAGGTATCAGTATCCTACCATGCACACTATCAGTCCTTTACCTCCATTATTGTACGACCTTTGAGTATCCATGGAGTGTTTGAAGCAGAAAAGTTGACAACTTGGTCGCTAAATGGAAGTTTGAAGTTGTAGCAAAGTTAGAGAGTTCTACATTTAAAGTTTGGCGGAGTGGAGAAGCTATGGTGATCACACTTTGCTTACGTCTGGTTATCTATTGTAGTTAGTGTAGTTAATTATGTTATGTTTAATAATTGCTAATAAGTTAAGAAAATTTGGGTTTAATGATGTTAATGGAAGTTAGAAAAGTTAAGTATTTAGTAGTTTAGTAATTAAAGTGAACACCCTAATGGTTATGAAAGTTAAAACGTAAATAAACGATCGGTTAATTTGGTTGATAACGTGGTTATCATGGAATGGATGAATAAATACATCAATTAATTTTGATGTTACATTGGTTGATAACTTGATGTGATGTGTGTTGACATTAGTTTGACATGACTCGATTTGCTAATAATAGCAAATAAATTATTAACAATGGTTAATAATTGAGTTAAAGTGATCTGAAATAGTAATTAAGTTTTAATGATCTTAACACTTATGTTAATGATTCCATTATGTGACAATTGGAAGTTGATGTTTAGTAATGACCGTTAATGGATGTTAATGACGTGTTAAACCCATATAAGTTGGATTATATGGTAATTGATTGAGTTTTATTCCAAATAAGAATTTAATCAAATATTTTATTAATTAAATAATAAGTGAAAAATAAAAGTTTGAGTTTTTAATCCAAAAGGATTTGGAAAGATATTTTAAGTAATTATAAATAATTTTTGTGAAGGTGGAAAAGTTATTTGAATAAGTTTTCAAGTAATTAAGGCATGTTTTAAATTTGAATTTGAAAATGAATATTAAATTTAAAAAGTGAAGTTCGATTTGGATATACATAAAATGTTTCAACTAGATTTTATCCAAACTACCCTATTTATTTTTATAACGGATTTCAGGAAAATTTGGTTTCAAAAAATGAAGTTTGAAAAATAATATTATTTCAATAATTCAAATAGTATTGTAATATTTAAATAAAGGAATATTTGAATTCAAAGTTAAATATTGGAAATATAGTTTCCAAAAGTTATTATATAATGAATAAATTATTTTTAAAGCAGTTTGATTCGATTTTGAATATAAATCGAGGTTTGGTCTGAATATGCAGCGGTAGTTCGCGAATTTCAACTGTTGACTTCAAATTGACGTACCGGGAAGTCCGACCATCGGATTTTCCCGAAACGAAAAACGATTGGTTCGTAATGGAAACAATTTTAAAATTCTAAAGAAAGTTTTATAATCCAACAGTTAGATTTTGAAATAAGTTCAATCAAATTTGAATAAAAATAGCGTTAGTGCAGCTTGGGACCCAGAATTGGATTTTTAGGAATGAGCTATTTTTAAATTATCAGAAATAGAAATAAATTATGATAAATCATAATAAATGGTTTGAAAGGGATTTGAATTGAATATAATAAGTTTTGAAAAGTTAAAAAGCTATTTTTAAAAATGAGTTGTTATAATAATGTCATTTTCAATGATTTTTGGAACTGGTTGAAATAAAAAGGTTTTACTACAACTAATGATATCCAAGGATTTTGCAAACATATATACAGGATTAAAATAAGGATTTTAAGATATTTCGGGGATTTGAAAAGTATGTAACAAAGCTTAAATTTTTCGAATTGAATTAGAATTGAATGGGAATCGATTTGGTTATAGTTGAGATGAGTCTTTGTGGATAAAGACCTTTACTATTTATGAAATTTAAAAGGACTTTCCGACATTCCGCTTATAGTATTAGTCCGATAGTGAATTCATATCAATTAAGGGATGATTTGATTTCTGTGAAGTTTTCATTAAGAATGAAAGAATGATTTTGGGTTTGTCGCGAACTATGTCTTAAATAACGTTTGTTCTTTGACCCATTTAAAGGATAAGATGATTTCCCAAGTTAAGTTGAAGTGAAATCTTTATTTACTTTGACTATTAAGATTTAATGAAAGAGTTTCCCCTATCAAACGATAATGGGAACAAAGTCCAGAGATCTTTTAAAAGATAAGCAAGTTTTCCCTAATGACACAATTAAGAGATTGCAAGTACGATTTTATGCCAAAGAAATGATTAGGGAGAGTTAAGAGTAATCTACCATAATTATGGTTAATAAATGATTTGGGTTTGGGTAATATGTTTTCCTGTAAAGATAAATGAAATCTTTAATCAAATTTGGAATTAAAGAATGAAATTAATAAAGGTAATTAAACTTACCAAAATACAAGAGCAATTAGATAGGGGGTACAACTTGTTTTTATTCATGGGATGAATTCAATGGGAATGGGATAACAATTTGAGAAGTTATCTTTTCGTGAGGTTCAATATCCCGATAAAGCGTAGAAACCTTGGTTTGAGTTAAATTTGTGAAATGAGATTTTATAATCTTTTGAAATGATTTCTAAGGGAAGATTTAAGCAAGGGTTTAAAATATGTAAACCTTTGATAAGATTTAAATGGGGATATCCAATATAAAGAATGATTTGAGTAAAAGGATATTCCAAAATGGAATGTGACTCACAATATCTTGTATATCAATATTGACTTCAAAGATGCGCTAGTTATTCGAAAAGACCAGGTTTTAACCCATTGTGAATAATTATGTATGTGATAAGAGCAATTGAAAATGACAATGACTGTGATTGAATACCAGAGACCTTCACAGTAGATGGATTACTAGTTGATGCCTCGGGTGGCCACCCAATATGAGGTTATATCGTGAAAGCAATCTGACCGTACTTGAAGTGATTCAGATTGCAACGACTTTTGCACCCAGGCGGGGTCGTGGAATAAAGTGCCTTCGGTTTCGTTCACAACCCAAAACGAACTTGTAAATAGATATACGTCCGATGTTCTATTTCATGGCATAATATATTGGTTTCTATTGATGATATATCAGATATATACATGGTGGAGGATCTATCCTCTTACCTTAACACCCTCCTCTGGGACATACGTTATCAAAGGATTGTATATTAATAGACATCGATTATATGTTGAGAATTGGAAGTGTGACAGGTTAAGTGATAAGCTATAGATGATCAAAGTTTTCATTGAAAAGTAGACCTTTGTGTGGAAGCGTGACTTCATGGCCTCACAACCGGTAATTAGCCGAAATAGGACGAAGTACTGTAGAGTTAAGGACTAATGTTTCCTTCTAGTTGAGAAAGTGATGATATTGAATGGAGCCTAGGCAATTTACTTAGTGGATGTTAGATCAAGGCGCCTCGGATAATGGTCTATAATGACCAAGAGACGTTATGCTCAGGAGAAACCCAGCCTACACCTGGTATATGTTGGCCAGCTTTGCTGATACAGGAAAGAAGCATTTGTTGATCCTGGGATGTCCCGCTAGAGGTGTACCTGAATCGCAGTTAAGGAAGATCCTTTACCTTGATCATCGATGGAATCTAACTTCCAATACGAACCCTTACGGTTTTAGTTGTTCCCTATGTACGTGGATGTAATATATGGGTACCTACGTCTACTAAGATTTGTGCGTTTATTTTTAAAGGTTTTGAAAGATAGACATTAATGATTATATCAAATGATTTTCGCGTATCAAGCATATTTGGTTATCATATGGTAAAACTTGCTCCTAATGATGTGTGTTTGCATTGTGTGATGGGATGCGGGTGTTATATTAGCTTCATTTTTCAAAAAGCATGCACGAAGATTTGAAACCCCTTTCTATGATTGATTGAGATATGTATGATTTATTATCTAATTCTCAGCTGGTTAATCCAAGCCTGACTCGAGTGTTTGACACTCGGGTCAGATCCGATTGTATTTTAGGTTTAGATAGGATTCGAGGAGTTCCTAGACGATTCCAGAGAAGCTGGTGTTCTTTGTTAAAAGGAATGGAGTATTTTGCTTCTATACTTGGATGTCGTAGTTGTATTATGTGAGGATGGTGTTTATAACTATCCATGGTATGTTTCACTTTGATTATTTAAAAGTTTCCGCTGTAAAGTTCTTTGAATATTATATTTATTCAATTCCATTATGAGATTCTGTTCTTCTTCTTTTTTTGTTCCGCTTTGTTTGCTTTGATAAAACCCCGGCGAATTGAGTTTGCGAGATTTTGTTTTGTGGTACCTAAACACCGTGGATGTGTCAAGTATCCACTATCGAAGGTCGGAAATCCCGTTTATCGCATGACTTTCCAAGGATGCTTATTTTTTAGATTGGACCTGTGTGGTTTATAGTCAGTTCAAAGGGCGAGGGTCGTTGGGTTGCCATAAGCATGGTGGTGTGAGACATAACTCTCTTGCTCTATATACACCCTTCTCTAAGATGTACGAGCTCAAAGGTCATACAATAATGGAATTCGGTAGGTCCTTTACCGAGCTAAGAGAATGGATTTCAATACAGGGCGAGGGGCAGTTGGTCCTCAATACATCCCTCCAGAGACGCACAATACGAAATGTAGTCCTTTACCTTGCCCTTATATTGAAATCCATTCTCTTTAAGAGTTTACAGTTTTGTTTGTATTTCCTAACTTACATAGAATTTAATAATGGGAACAGTTTTGCAATTAACTGTATTTATTTTATGGATTTTATCCCCTAGGTCATTAAAGATGATATCAGATAATTTTACACAACAAATATTTGGTTACCATAAGGGAAAATCCATGTCATGATTATGTGTTGTTGTGGTCTTAAGGAATACCTTTATTTTCAAGTACCGGATTTGAGTTTCTCACACCAGTCCCATGATCAACCCAGAGTTTATCTTTTTCCCTTAAATTCGTGGTACCCTATTTTTTTGAGCAACCTAGAGATCAGATGGATCATATCATTTTGGAGCATCACTATAAGAAAACTTAGTTTCAGCTGCATTTATTGGCAGCATTTATTTCAAACGTGCAACCAATATCGCTGGAGACATCAATTTTTTTTACCATTGCTACCACTAATTTGTTTGTTGCCTAAATCGCTTAGAAAAAAAAAGTTACACGAATACTATTTTTCTTCTCTTTATTTTCCTCGCATTGTTCCTTTACTTATAGCTAGGGTCTATCATCTCTTACTTTGTAACTTTCAAAGTCATCATCTTGTCCTTGCTATCACTATGGTTGCAAATACTCTAACGACCAAATATCATCGATCTGATCCATGCGAGTTGTTAGTGGAAGACAAAGCCTTTTATTGTGTCTCCTCAGGATTTTGAATTGATTACTCACGATTCCTCTCTTTTATATTAGGAATCATCGGCACCATGATTTCAGGTTATTGTTTTATTTTTTATTTATATTTGAAATCTAAGATTGGTAAAGCTTGGTATTTTCGCTAGTTTCAAATTCTCATGATACTTGAAACAATAAAATTGAAACTATTTGTATACCAACACATTTAATTTCGCACATTAGAAGTTTTTCTAGCTTGTTTTCAAGGCAGTTTGATTCGATACTTGGTAAATTCCTTCTTGCCTCATTCCTTCTTAGAATCTTAACAGTTAAAAAGGAAACCATTGTTTTCATTTGTAGTTAAAGTTTTAAGCTAACGAATTGCTCTCTTTCTGCTGACCTTGCATCACATTGTTGATTTGATACTTCTTCCTATAAATTATACTAGTTGCTACATTACAAAAACTGCTAGTTCTTTAATATAAAACATATGGTTTAGAATTTAATGCATTAAGTTTAGGTTACTTCTTTAGCTGCTAATATTAGGACAATAATCCAGTGGTATTATTTGCTGCAAGCGTTCAACGTCGTTATATTAACTGAATATGTTTTCTAATAGGCAATGTTGCTACTGAATATAAAAAGAAAGAGATTCAATAGCTTCCTGTTGAGAATTTTCCACTTATGGTCTTAGATCGAAAATATTAACTTTTCTAAAGAAATTAGGTACTTGTTATATAAAAAATTGTATACTTAATATATAAAAATATTACTTATTTTTTATTTCCATGGATCATATATACATGTATTTAAGCGTGATAGAAATATATTCTAAATTTGCATTACAGTATCTTGGCTGTAAATTTGTTCATATTCAACTTATTTGCTTTAACCTTTTTATATCTTAAGGCTTCTCACTGGAAGTTTATTGTGTTATGTTGTACACTTCATATCCAAACCGCTGATAGGGGAAAATTATATACTAAACAACCATGAATAATCATAATGTATAAGTTCACGTCTAGCCAGAAAAGGATAGCTACACTTTAGTTTAGATTGTCGAAACGAGTCTACCCTAGCCATATTATAGTATATTTTTTGCTCACAGTGTGATATTGGTTCTCATTTTATCTCATTACAAAAAAAACACCATATTACAGCTTTAATTTTACAACGGTGGTAAAAGCACCGCTGTAATATATATTTTTTACAACTTTTTCCCAGAAAAGTTGTAATAAACTTATTTTTAACAACTGTGTTATTTTGACAGTTGTAATAAAAGCCTATCACAACTTTTATTTTTTGACTGTTGTAATATATGACTATATTTTAATATAATTAACAATAATAATTAATATTTAATACATTTAAGTTGATTATTTATAATTAGTAACTAATAATTACTATTAATAATCAATTAGGAAGTAATAATTAATAATCAATCTATAATATTTAATACTTAACAATAATTAATAATCATTCTGTAATAATTAATAATTAAATATTAATTTAACTAATAAATAGAATTAATTATTTTCATTAAATAATTAATAATCAATAAATAAGTTTTAATAATTATTATCTAACATTCGTAATTAGTATAATAAGTATTATGTAATAATAATTAGTATTAAATAATTAATAATTAATTTTTAACAATAAATAATTAAGAACTAATCATTAATATTAATAATTAAGAAGTAATAATCAAGAAGCAATATATAATATTTAGTAATTAAATTTTTATGATTAGTAATTAAAAAGTTTTTATTATAAAATTATAAAAACTTATTTTTAACAGATCATTTTTCCACTTGTTAATTCTAAATTGTTATATTTGATTTTATAAATTTGGATAAAATTTTAATTACAACCAATAAAAAAGATTTGAATCTGCCTTGTAAAAAAAACAGTGGTTACCCTCTTGATGCAAAAGACCAAATTTTGGCGGAAGTCTGTATCTCACTTGTTGCGTATACCTTACGTGGGTCGACCTCTCTGTTCCCAAATTCAAAGTGCAATCTCTTCGATGGGGGCTAGGGATTCTTTCACACCGCCTCTCATTTTCTCGTTTCTTTTCTCCATGTTCTCTCTCCACACTTCAATCTCCACATCAGTATACTCGATAGTCTCTCTCTTATCAAATATGTCTCATGTGTGAAGTAAAGGAGAAAAAAAGCTTGCGTTGATGAGTTGAGAAAGAAGGCAGAACTATGGAGCGGAGGAAGCCGATCGCGTATTGAGGAGCCGAGGAAGATGGAGGAAACGAGAAGTGGAAGGGAAAAATAAGAAAAGAACGCGGCGTGCACAACTTAAGGAAGAAGAAGGAACAAACGCGCTGCGATTTGAGATCTCAGATCTCAAATCTTTAGGTAATCCTAATTTTTAATTTTTGTGAAATTAAAATATGTTTTGATTTTTGAATTCAAATTAAGGATACCAATAATTAGTTTTACTCGCAATTTTTGTTCCCGGAATTTGATCAGACCTCAAATTATAGCGGACAAAACAATACTGAAATCATCTTGAAATTATAGCGCATGAAACAAAACCAAAATCCTTGCTATCAGATTAATCATATACTAGTTTACCAGTTACATCTGAATCAGGAAGAACAAATAAGATGAACCATAAGTCTACTTGTATTGTAGATGTATAATTCAGACGTAATTGCTGCCAGATGTTTTTTCATTAGCATTTTTGTTGTTCATGAAAGGGACCTAAATGTGGGATATGATGGGTTGAAGTTGTAACGATCCTGGGGTTTTCGGCCCAGAAAATCGACATAAACACATTTGCCGTATCTTATGTCGATCTTCCAAACACCGAAAACACTGGAACGTTATTAGAAAGAATTTAGAGGGTGAGATAAGAAAGAAAGAAATATTAGAATAGAAGAAGAAGAAGAACTAACACAACACAGAGTCCCACATCATAGCGGAACAAAATATAATACATAAATAACTTTATTGAAAGCTTGAAGTAATATACTTACATACATCAGAGTACCATAACAAATCTGGACAGTTATGACAACCTGTCCTCAAATACAGTACACAGCGGAATATCCTAGATAAAACCATACGTCTGAACTCCTCCATCACGTCTTCTGAATTTCGTAATATCCAATAACCTGAACCGGTACAACCTGGTCTAACCCGAGCATTACAAATACCGGGTCAGTCTGGTGAACCAAAGTGAGAAAACTCGCACTGTTTAAGGGGAATCATCCAACTTGATTTTAAAGTTCAAAAATCTTTTTGGAAGAAAAGGATAATAGTAAGACCAAATCCACACATAAATACGGATGGTTTTTACCTTACTATAACCCAAAACATTTTGAAATCATATATATCATCTGATATTATAATAGTGTCTAAATACAAATAAATAGCAATATAGCGGAACGCTTGCATCTCACGCTCCACATATATAGTATACAATCAAAACCGCGAACGCTTATGAGAGATTGGATTCCCACTATGACAAGGTATGGAACCACCTGTCGATAGTGTATCTCTAGAGGGGAATACACTGGGTTTAACAATAACGTCTTGCAACCCGGCCACACATGACCGACCACTCATTTCGTTTGAGTGTATCGAATGTATATCATCAACGGTTGGGCTCAAACCGCCATTTCCCGAAAAGGGACAGCATCGATAGATTAAAGAAGCGAAAGGAATTTCTCTAGATTGGTGATTATACACCCTAATGGGTGCGACCCGCATAGCCATGCTGCCTGCCCGATTTTTGTCATTTCCCGGTTGATGAGGCTTGAGGTTATAATCGTCTTCTTGATCATTTGGTTGTCATTCACTTTGACTGCCAGTCAGATCCGTTTAATCACTAATTGACGACCTCAAAAATACAGTGGGCACATTTGAAGAAATCAATGTACGTGACCATTTGGAAATACTCTGTCAGACACTCGTCCATACAAGTCATCCAGGAATAGGATGAACCGAAGGCACTCTCCTACCGCATCCTAAGGATCAGTAGTGAGTAGTCCTTGCAATCCGCAAAATCCCACTCACGACTGAATCATGTCAGACAACCTCTGGGTGCAATCCAGAGATTATTCGGCAAGTAATCCTTCCGCTTATGAAGATCCACGGTCTTCAATTGCTCCATCTTCACCAGCATCTTCAATGTTACGTATTTATTGGTCAGAATGGTTTTCGAATATAAATTCGATCCCTGTCTTTCCATACTAACAATCGACTTGGCCAGATTTTGATAGTTCGTGTTTTAATTATCAGAATAAACAACCATCATCCATAGAGAAATATAATGGATTCACTGGTCCAGTATACAGCGTCAGTCGGCCTCTTTAGTTAAATATTTGTTAATTTGATTTCTAAAACCTTTCGACATTTGGATTACCGCCTTTCCAATTTTTATTCAACTTATAATATGTTTGAATAGGTTTAATTCAAATTAATGAAGTAAATGATTTTGGAATTATTTTCCAAATATAATCAATGATATTTTCTGAAATAGAAAATGGACAATATAAGTTGAAAATCTTATTTGCACATTTTATCTTGTTATATTCATACAAGTAATGGTGCTTAACATTTGAAATTACATTCAAACATATTTTTAATTCACATAAGTATAGAATTGCATAGACTTATAAATAAAACGATAATATACAAAGTGTGACAAAGGTTATAAATTGCAAATAAATGTCGTATAAACAAACTGACAAAAGGAGTAAAATGTCGTGTGCGTCGTATACGCTTTAATTGTTCATTTACAAAGGACAATCACAACTGAATAAATTACTGTGTGCGACGCACACACTTTAGTTGTTTGTTTATAAAAGATAACAAAACCTTTAGGTTTAAACAATACAGTAATATACCCTTCCTGTTGGTTAAAGATCATAGAATAGAAAATAAATTATACTCATTTACTTATTCCCAGAAAAACTTATAATCCTCTGAATTATCGTTCATGGTATTCTTTACGGAAATACTTATTTTAATCACTTCCACTATCCTCGTTTCTAAACTGATATCATTCTTGGATAATCATGAAGTCATTACAAGTTGGGGTATTTTATTTACCTCTCAGACCTTGAGACGACAACATTCTTATCTTCGGAATAAATAGAAGTTTATCAATGAAATCTCCAATTTCAATAATTATTCCAACACTTCCATTTACTATAACATCCCTTTATTAACCACTTACCTTAGTTTGTTTTCAGTAAACTACATTTCATGTTTACAATATTTGTTTCTAGATCTTTCTAATCAAAATCAATTTATTGACTTCCGCTTGATTTAGAACTTGGTTTTAAAAACCTTCCTTTTTTTATAGAATTACTTTTAGGAATTAAATCCAGAATATAACTCATAAACACATGTAACTTATTGAAAATCCTTTCAATTATAATAAGGGCTTAATACCCTATTCGACTCCATTAATCATGTTCTGGTTACCAAATCAATTCTTGATATTAACCTTAACTCCTTTATATTAAAAAGATTAACTTATCATTAACTATTAATGAAATAGTTAATTTCTCTTTAAAGGTTATTTTTTTAAAAATATAATTAAATTTAATGATAATTTATAATCTATTAATTATTTTTTTATAACCAATTCTCGTTCCAGCAGTTGACTTAGTTATCTCAAAATCAGGTTAATCCGTTAACCAATTCCATTAGTCCCTTCTTCAAATCAAATTTATAAAATTAATTTAAAAAGAATACTATTTGATTCAATTAACAATCTAATTATATTAAATAATCCCATTTAATAATTAACTCGAAATGATTAATCCAAACCTTAACTCTTTGGATAATCCTTACTCATCTGCTTATAAAACTTAACAATATAAGAATTTACTTTATATACATTTAGTTTATAATTACTGGATAAAAATAATTATTTATTTCTCTTAATAATAAATTATTCAAATAATTTATATAAAATAGATTTCAAAATTCTTTTTGGTTATAAATAAATTTTTATAACCTTATCACCATCGATTTTCCTGATTGTAAATGAACGTTTATAAATTGATTCATTTTAGGCCAACCGTTGCCAAATACTCAACCAATATCACCCATTGGTTAATAACGAACAAATGTTGAATTTTAATTCAGCGATTAACAACCATTCAATCATACTGGTTAATAGTTCATATAATATAACAATATATTTGAGGAATCCGGTTGGATTCCTCCAACGTGTCCTTCTCTGCATCAAAAGGGGTTACGATAATATATTTATCACAGTAAATAGAAATAAACAGTTTAACTAATAACCATCAATAATCAATTAATAACATCCAATCAAGCAATCATTTATTTATTTAATACGTTTATATTATCATAAACGTAACCAATAAGGTAAGTTACCTCCTTTGGAATCTAATTGTTAAAATAACGATTAAATTTGATTAAATTAAACAAACACTTAATTTAATCAGTGAATATTTGAAAATATTCAACATACGGACAAACAGTCATCTAATCATCAACCATCAGCAAATATTGCACACATAATAAAAACCCGGCTTATAAGAATATAAACGGGGTAAACTAAGTGAGTTGAACTCACCTTGGTTTCATCCGTCGTCAAACGGTTCGTTTAACACGCATCCAGCTGCGTTCAAATCCATCCGTTCTCATTCCAAAATCTTATGTCCACTGATATGGGTTTGCTGCTCCGTATTTGGTCTGATTCTATGTACGGATGGCACAGTTATAATTTTAATATGGTGTTCACTATATGAATTAATATTATTTAATATTTAAATAATAATTATTTCCTAAATAACTACTTTACTAACAACTAACGGGCCATGGTAAAATCTATTGGAAAATAAATCTGGTCCGCTTGTATTAAACACTAATTATTACATACCTATCTTTTTGTTTGTAACATGTCTACTTGTCTATTCTGTGATTATTGTACTCATATGACTTTGAATTTTTACAAGATTAAAGACGTTAACATACTAGTGAACCAAAGGTGTGAGTTGAAACAAGCCTCCTATATATTGCGGTCTGATTATGAAGTATGAACACAATTTTAAAGTTATGATTCCATGGTTATCTAAATACAAGATCAGGTAAATATTTAATTTGTCACTTAATAATTATTCAGGCCACA
Organism: Allium sativum; assembly: GCA_030737875.1. Classification (NCBI taxonomy): domain Eukaryota; kingdom Viridiplantae; phylum Streptophyta; class Magnoliopsida; order Asparagales; family Amaryllidaceae; genus Allium; species Allium sativum. The sequence continues at coordinate 572,358,559 of CM060922.1, forward strand.
TTAATTTCAATTTGGCAATTTACCGTGCTAAGACATATTAAATAACATTTACCACCAATTGCTTATAAATGTGATATGTAGGGGTATGGCCACGTATCATCAAGCTAATAGACCGTTGTTCACGTTAAAACAGGTTAGGCATTTTATAATTTTAATCAGACGCATGAAAAATATACCCGACCTTGTACTGTACACTTCCTTCATCTGTTCACCGAAGCCATGCCTTGCCACCAACACCTTACTACAAACCGTACGTCACTCTGTACCCATAAATCACCGCACCGATGCTACTCCTTCTCTTTGTTATGACTTCCTGAACCACTCACGGCCAAAGTACCCCATGCATGCCCTTTCTCCTGTTTGTTCTTTTCATTCTTTTCTTTTCTCCATGTTATTGTTCTCCACTTCACATTCTGCCCAAACATTATGCCCTCTCCACGAAACCTTTTTGAAACCCACCATCCGCCCCTAAAAATATCCATACACCCACCGAACTACCCGAACGCACCTACTACCCTAGTCTTCACAAGAAAATATAAGCTCAGCTTTCCACTTTGCGTTCCTACCACATGCACCGCTCTGCCACTCAGACGCCGGAGCATCATCCAATTCCACCATCGAGCTTCACTGCCGGAGATCGCCCTTGTGCCTAGCTTCCCGACGCCAGTGGTTTGGCTACCTGCGGTTGCCGCTCACGAACAGTTTTCAGGAGATATTACATGACATTTCGAATGGGGAACTTCGGTCGTATATATTGAAGTCTTGGTTTTTATCTTTTTGCAAAGAATTTCAGCTTATACTTATAGATGAGAAACGTGGCGAAGAAGGATTTTTACATGGCGTGCAAGAGAAGGAATCGACGAAGTGTGGCTACCAAGAAAAGATTTGGGTAGCTTGCAGAGAAAGGCAATTGGTTTTATGTACTTTATATGTGCTGCACGAATTAAATTCCAATCTATTATTACTGTACATTCGATTTATAATATACATCATAGGTGGATTGTACACAATGGTACATGCGAGGCTCTTGCTTAGGCTGTGCTGAAGTTTCATGTCATTTGTTTGATTTGATTCAGACTTAAGGGTGAAAAAGAGTAGGCATCCTGTTATAGGGTAGACTTTATAATTCTTAAGGCTTAAGTAATATATGAATTTATATTGTAAATATCTAGAGAGGCTGCGTTTTGTACAGGGTGTAGTGTTCTTCCTTGTGCGTGACATTGAAAATATAGGGTAGTTTCATTTTTCTTTATGAGAGGCTATACGTTTTAGGTTGCTTAGGGTGTAAGGCTAGTTAGTGAGAGCACGGTAGATGGGTAGTTTTAAAACACAATACATAGGGTGTACATGAATTTTGAAAACAAAAGCATGTGCTGCTTGTTGGTACAGTGTACTTTTATTTATTTTGTCTTCACGTACTAGAATGTGCAGCATGTTCGTGAGGCTTAAGAGGAAAGGAATAGCTTAGGTTAGGCATGCTGCTTCTTTAAATATTTGGTCCGCTGACGTTGAAAAGCTAATGGGAAACAATAGGTTGTGCTGAGTACTTTGAAAATGGATAGTGCTTGAATTCCTAGTAGGTTAAGCCTTTATTCAGGGTAGATTTTATTATAACTTAGTACCGCCATTTTCGTCGAACACTCTAAATTCATATCGGTATTTACGATCTTTAAAAATAAAAAATAATAAAAATGGACGTCAAGGTATAATTTAACATTACGGTCCTAATGAAACCAGTTTCGTGGAAAACGGACTCCGTTTGCCCAAATAGCATGTTTTAGTTCAAATTATAAACATCGGTTCACTCTTAAATTTCGCCTACCAGCAACACAACTCTATTTGGCTCCAAACTGGAAATATAGTGATTACTAACTATACACATTCCAATTAAACTCGTTCTGTCGGAAACGGAGGTCGTTAGCAAAATAAATCATTAAATAAATGTTATTGTTCATAAACGAAATTCTATAGCGACTATTTTGAATTGGATGCAACTGACAATCTAAAATATGAAATCTCCATTTTTTTCTTCCGTTAGAAAAATATAATCACAGAATTCCGACTTATGTCAGACCCTGTATATTTAATTGAATTTCAAATCAAAAATTTCGAACTACCGCGGCATTTCAAGCTCGTTTTAATTAATTTATAAATATATATTTTTGGACTCCATAAACACTACTACAAAAGTGGGCATATTCGACACTAATTTGCTATGGTCCTAGATCAAAAAAGCGTTGTCGTAGGCCTTTTTTCAAATAGGCAACACCAGGGGGCGTGGCATCCGCGGCCGTTGCATTAGCCATCTAAGGCAATGCTTTTGCCCATCTTCGGCCACAGACAGAAATTGTTGCATTATAGCCGTAATGCAACACTATTCAGCGTTGCCTTAAGCATTAGTTAGGGCCTGCCTTCCAGTGGGGCCACGTCAGCTTTCCACATCAGCTGTCTACGTGTCACACGACATGTCATATCTCCATGTCAGCAATCCATGTGTCACATGCCACACCATCTATCCACGTCAGCTGTGGGGTCCACGTGTGACGAGTAAGCAATTATATTTAATGTAATGCAACACCACTACAATATGTAATGCAACACCATTATCACGAAATGCAATATCAATAAAAGCTAACGCAACAGTAGAAGAATGCAAATTCAACACTAATTTGATAGCAAATACAATGCTTTAATTAAAAAATTTGCAATACAGGTTTTGTACAAGAAACTCATCCAAAGCAATTGTTTTAATTATCCAAATATCAAAACTCAAAAATCAGCTACACCGTTTTCTTCATTGTATACAGTAAGCTCGAACTACTTCAAAAATAGGTGCACGGCATAAGGGACATTATCCTGATCCATTCCGGGCCAATTCTTTAGCGCATTCTAAACATGCACACATGTGTCCACATCTACAAAATGTATTACTCATTTATATATATGAATCATATGTATGCAGCAATCCGATTGCAATAGGAAATATATATGAATGTACCTATACAAGAGGGTGGCATCGAATATATATATATATATATATATATATATATATGTGTGTGTGTGTGTGTGTGTGTGTGTGTGTGTGTGTGTGTGTGTCACATCTGCAAAATGTATCCGTTTGCCTAGCTTCCAGAATTAAATATGCACCTGATCAAATGATAACAAGTTATTTGATAAGTGGTGGCATCGAATGGCCACTGGCCTTGTTAACAAAATGCTATGAACACAATTATTACAATTAACTTACTGACTATTGGCGATTAGTCACTCATGCCAGCCAAGCCCAACAAATAAGCAATTTCAGTATGCTTCGTCTTCTGAGCAAAAAGTTTTCAGTCCGCATATTACTGCCATGTATAGTGTGTCACTTCATATCCTGTCAAGCTTCAGAAGCATATCGTCATCTACATCTTCAACTCCTAAACAAAACTCCATCGTCAAAAGTTTAAAAAAAACAATGGAGGACTTTTCACTATGCATCACTGCCACTGTTCTTTCAGGACATTGGACTTCCAAATTTGTGCATCTCACGCTTAGGCATACTCTGAAGCATAATGAGGAGTGGAATATACGGGTTATACCCGAAAACTTTTTTCTAATAACATGCCCATCTTACAGTAAGCATGATCATGCGCTAATATTGAAAAATTTTACAAAATGTGGAAGTGCTTTTTATGTGCAACAATGGTCTGGTGAAGAATTTGAGCCTGAACCAGCGTTCGAGGCAGAATCATGGGCTAGAGTTGTTGGCTTTCCCGAGTTCCTGAAGAAAAATGTTCCTGCAATTAAAGAATTAATGACGCCAATGGGAAATGTGTGTGAAATTGACGACTGTCATTGGTCTCGAATTGACCATAGATCATTATATCTGAAAATGGAATTTTATGAAGGTATTGGCTTGAAGAATACTTTTGCTGCTCGATTCGACAACAAGGTTTACCTCATTAGGGTTCAACGCACCACACATGCTCATCCTGGGACAAGGCCTGAAATTCTATTTGTGAGCAATAGGGAGGAACCGGTGGTACCATTTTTTGTGATCATAGGTAAATTTTACTTCCATCCACAGTTTCTTTTAGTTAATCCACAATATGTTTGGCCAATCGAGGTAAATTTGCCAAAGAACATAATTACAAAGTGTTCATTCAACTATGCTCTATCCTTAACAGCCTTATAGTGAGACATAACCACACATGCACACACTCACATACATGCATAAAGGTTATAATGCCCTACCCAAGATTCTGAAATAATAATACAAACTGGTGCTCTGTTAGTTGTACAAAGATGTGGTTGTATGGCTTGAATTTGAGACACTGTTAATGAATAGCTTGAATTTCCTTCAGATGTGGTAAACTGCTACCATGAAAAAAATTCATTTTACAAATTGAATAATAACTTCAACCATGTTCACTGCTACCATGAATTAAGGAGTTTATTAATTTTTCTTCAAACACCCTAATGCATAGATCTTTTGTGGGTGGTCACTTTATAAATATCATAGAATAATGTCATTAAGTTAGAGAAAAAGTAATCAAGGAGTATAATGTTCTTTTTATATGCAGGAACTGCTTTATCTTCTGAAATATAGTGGAATTTTATGAGATCACTTCCAATTTTAAACATTACTGGAAAAAAAACCAGAGTGGTAAACTGTAAAAAAAAATCACCATACTCAATGTGTGTTACATGTCAAATTGTTTGATAATTAAGGTATATAAACTCTTAGGTGGATCACATTATTTGAGAATTGAATCATATAATATATTAGGTGGATAAACTAATTAATTTTTATATGTTAAAAGTCAAAGATCGTACTTTATAGGGTGGATTAGGTGATCGAAAATGTGTATGGAAATAGAATTTACCTATTAATGTTTGATGCATCGGTATGACTAATTCCCATCGAACTCTTTTACAAATGTACGTTATTGTTATATTATTGAAGTTTGATCATCCAAAGATCACTTTGTAACTTTTTGCCCTCCACAACAAGAAATTCTGGTTTCGTCGATGACTATGCTCTATCCTTAACAGCCTTATAATGAGATACAACCACACATGCACACACTCACATACATACATACAAGGTTATAATAGCCTTATAATGAGACACAACCAGATGACCGACATTCAACTAGAAAGTAGCTATACCAACATTAGCATAAAACAACACATTATCACAAGTGGATTATCTTATATATCTAGAAGTTTCTTCTTAAAACTATGATCATTTATATGAGGTGCTAATTGGAATATATCAATGATCATGTAATCCCCATTCAGTCACTCTGACATAGACAATGACTCTGACATGGACAAAGACTCTGACATGGACACTGACTCCGAAGAAAAAGAAGAAGATGCTGGTGCTGGTGCGGATGCTGGTGTGGATGCTGGTGATGATGCTGGTGATGACTAGTGATGTTTGTGAATGTTGGTTTTTTTTCTGCTGGTAATGATTTTTGGCTTGAAAGTTTGTGAATATTTGTGAAACTTTGTGTGGTTATGGAAGTTTGTGATTGTTGGTGATGGCTGATGATGACTGATGATGGATGCTGGTGAATGTTTGTGAATGGTACGTAGTGAATGTTCGTGAATGCTGGTGATTTTTTTAATCTTATGATACTTGTGTGTGTATACTTGTGCGTACCTTCAGATGGCTACCTTATGATACTTGTGCATGCATGTATACTTGTGCGTGCGTATATACTCGTGCGTGTCTACTTGAGCGTGTATACTTGTGCGTGTATACTTATGATACTTGAGCGTGTATACTTGTGCGTGTATACTTGTGTGTGCCTTCAGATGGCTGCCTTATGATACTTGTGCGTGCGTGTATACTTATGATACTTGAGCGTGTATACTTATGATACTTGTGCGTGTATACTTGTGCGTGTATACTTATGATACTTGAGCGTGTATACTTATGTTACTTGTGCGTGTATACTTATGATACTTGAGCGTGTATACTTGTGCGTGTATACTTGTGTGTGCGTGTATACTTGTGCGTGCGTGTATACTTGTGCGTCCATGCACTGCATGTATGATGTGTATTGTAATAAAACGAAAATGCTTGAGTGCCCGCTTCATATTTTGTAAAAATCTGCGGTAAGAGGCTTAAAATTCAGATGTCCCCACCATCATCAGATACAAAATTACCATCATACCCCCCTGATTTCCTCAGTTCCCACTGAATCGCACATTTTACCCGGCTTTACACCCAGGCATACTAGCATCGTCCGTAATAAAAAAATCGTGTATACTTGTGCGTGTATGCACTGCGTGTATCACAAAACCTCAGTGCAAACACACCGCAGTGCATACACACCGCAGTACAAACAAACCGCAGTGCAAATTAACCTCAAGCATACAAATTAACCTCAGTGTAAGGTATGAACCTCAAGCAGTGCAAATTAACCGCAGTCCCCATTCCTTAACTAGATCGACCTCTATAATAAACCAATGTCTTTTTCATGCCAATAGCCCGGTTCTCATGGTTTATTGCTGGGTATAATTTTCGAATAAATCTCAGTATAATCCCAAATCAATAATAAGCGTAACTAATTACTCATAAGCGAATGGGTTTTCCAAAATGTAACAAATGAACTAATTACTAATTACTCATAATCCAATCTATAATAAGCGCAACTAATTCACAGTGCTATACAAACTGAACCTGAGGGAAAAAATTGGCGATGTCAGCGCCCTGAGCAATCAAAGCTAGAAAGCGTTTCAAAGCTTCATCCTTTTCGGAATAGAATTTGCTGTCGAGGAGAGGAGCGATAATGACGTGAATTTAGGTTTAAATTTTGGTCAATAGTAAAAAGGGGGAAATATGATTAGATGATAGAGAAGAAAACGATTTCATGAAGGGAGAAGATCGCGCCAAAATTTCGTCAAAAGAATGCAATGACGTGGCTGTCAATGATTGGATGATGGCTAACATTAAGATTATCAGATCCATAGATGGTTTGAACCGTTGGATTAATCTTTCTTCTACGGTTGGGGTTTTTATATGTTGATAACGCGGATCGCTGAGCTGGATTATATATACGTAATGCTACGCTTTTAACTGGTTTTGCACATCAAAACACTAAAATTCCCCCCGCAATAGTGCATCCACGTATAATGCAACAACATATGAATGCCGTTGTAGAAGCTCAAAGAAATCATAGCTTTCGCCACACTTTTGATGCAACACACACAAATTAGTGTCGAATATGCCCACTTTTGTAGTAGTGAAAATTTTCATTATATTTCCAATATAATATATAAAATAGATTTAAATATTCCAATTTAAATGACCGAAAAATCTAGGATGCTACCGAAGTAGAAACAGATGAAATAACCAGCAAGTTTAGGCTTACGACTTATGATGTGTGCTTGTGTGAACATGATATTGGTAAATATAGGAGATTCATCTGCATGTCTTGCGCTCATATAAAAAGGAAAGAAAAAGAGAGAAAGTTGAAAATTTTAGTCTCATTGAATGTTACTGTGTAATCTGATATGAGCAACTTATTGCAGTATACAATGTTGTGCTTTTATATTCCGATAGCAAGCACTATTTATCATTTCCCTATATATCATCAATTATTCAATTTTGTTTTATCTTTTTTCTTTTTGTGATGATGCAGTATTGTGAGGATTTGCATTCTCCAAATCATAAAACAAGGAGCCATCATAACAACCTTTGATCGTTTCCTTTTAATGCTGCCCATCCTTATCTTTCCTAAGAGAGAATAGCATTCTCCACTGCTGTGACCCTGCTCCATTTTTAGCATAACTTGACCAGTAAATAAATTATATGTATAGCAATATTTATAACAATAAATCAATAACCTGAGTGTAACCTTTACAAATTGAAAAGTTCATTGTTATTGCTACTTTAGTGGAAAACTCTTTGAGGATGACATGCAGTCATTGTTTTGTTATTTTGATTACTGCTATAACTAGTAACCAAATGTTGATATGAATCTTTAATGTGTAATTTGTACCGTGCTATATTCTTATTCTGGTTCTACTGCCTTTTAGTTCCATATATCATTTTTAATTGGGACAAAGGATCGTCCAGATTGTGGTTTAATATGTTTTATGTGCAGTGATCTTGTCAATGGCTTCGGTTGACATCTGGTATGATTTTGTTGCAATTTATGAGTCTGACGAATGACCGGGTACCTTTCACCGGACCGAGCTTTAGTGGTGACCATGTAGCATGGCTTTTATGTCTTTTGAGTTAAGACTGCATCAAGCTCTGTAATATCTGAAACTTATTGTTTGTAATGCACGAAATGTTGTCTAAAACTTATTGTTTGTAATAGTGAATATTTGAGTATTTTAATAAATTAGTTTGCAAATAACTGTAATATCTGATTTGCTTATGGAGTATTGCTATGTTTAGTGTATTGTTCTTTTCAGTTGTAAAAGATGTCTATTTTTTTTAAAACCCAAATGTCAATCACGACGGTGCATAACAGTTGTAGTAGATATTATTACGACGGTGCATAACTGTTGTAATAAAGTTTATTACAACGGTGTAAAAAAGTTGTAAAATATACATATTACAACGGTGCTGCAATGGTGCAAAAAAGTTGTAAAATATTTTAGTCTATTACAACTTCTTAATACACGACGGTTAGCCCACCGTTGTAAAATGTATATTACAACGGTGCTCCACCGTTGTAATAGGGTCATTTTGTTGTAGTGTCTGTTGCTTTCTTTTATCGACTTCAGTCATTTTCCCAGTTTCCTTGATGTTGATGTGGGTAGGAACAACTAGTAAAACGGTATTTTACACCTTATGTCCTTTCATTAACATCTTATATTTCCTTATAATAAATTTCTTTTCATGAACAAAAACTGTTATAACTACATTTCATTTTTTATATAAGAAAGTGATTATAATTTCAATCTAACTACTGCAATATTAGTCGTAGTTCCATGGCCTTTTTCATTTTCTTGCTTCTGGTGTATTTTTGAAAGAATTTGGATTGATTTATTGAGTGAGCCACTATAACAACCCAAAATTTCTAAACCAATTTAATTTTTTTATTTTAGCTACTTGAACGGATTTTAAGAATTTAAAATGATTTATTTGGAGAAGTAACGATTTAAAATTCATTTAAATCAAAGTTAGAACGTATAATTTTATATTAATCATAAATGAGCCTGAAATGGTATGATAGTTTGAAATTTTAGTTTTGAACTTTAAATGAATGTACATAATGAAATATAAATCAGATTTCAGTAAAAACAGAAACGTTAGAATCTGTTTAATTATATCTTTCTAACGAATGTAAGAAACTGGGATTTTACTTTCTAAATTGAAAGTTATGTCCAGTTGAAAATTTAAAATAGGCGCTATGGAATTTATATATATTTTAAATAATATATAGCCCTTAAAATAGCCATTTTGCAAACGACCTCCGTTTTCGATGAAACACATTTGTTGGATCCGGAATGTCAAATTATTATCAGGTTTAAAATTTCGTAATTTTTGGAATTAATATGTGAGCGTGGTAAATTTAAACGTGTTTGGTAATTTCAGTTTGAATTTAACCGACAGGAAAAGGCCATTTTTCAAATGGTCTCCAAATTCGATGAAATTAGTTTTGTTAGGAATGTATCGTCAAAAATTGCTAGATTTATTTTTTCTGTAATTTTTGGAGTCAGTATGTGGCCCCGGTAAATTAAAATGTATGTTTAAATTCAATATATATTGATTTATATTTTAAATTTAAGGAAAACTGATCGAAACAGTCGTTGGTTTTGATTTAGAGTTCATATGCAAAAACACAAATTTTGAATTAAATAATAATTAAAAATATTACATATAACCGTTTTCCATGATCAAACCCTATCTCTAACTTCCGTGTGGTCAAGGGCTTCTGAAGTTGCCTTCAACACGAATGATCGATTATTATCGTTCAAATCTTCCATCTCTTTTTTCTTCTGATCTATTCATAAATAAAAAATATAACGACAATAATGTTGAGGGCTTCAAGATCTTCATGATGGTCGGATTTGGGGGATTATCGTTGAGGGAACAGTTCAATTTTTGAGCTCAAAGCTCTGAGGTTCGAGCGTCGTTTTGGAGGGCTGGAGGGCATCTAGTGGGTGGCTGTCGTAGGTGGTGGAATGCGGCGGAAGGGTGGTCAGAAGGAGGGGTGCTGATCGGGTTCTGGTGGTGCCTGCGACGTGCGGTGGCATGAAGATCGATGGATCTTTTTGGGTTCAGGTGGTTCGATTTATCCAGGAAGAAGGCCCGAGGGTAAAACGGGAAAAAGGGGAATTAAATTATTTATTTAATTGTGTTAATAATTTAAATAATGTAATTAATATGCAAAATGCCATAACTTGTTCGAATCAGAACGGAATTCGACAATTCAAATTGCGTTGAAATCGCAGAAATGAGAGCTTCGCAGTGGAACAGACTAGAACAGAAATGGAGCATGTTATAATCTTAGGCAAATTCAAACCCAAACTGTACTGAAATCTTCAAATAAAGAATGATGGAGTGGAAACGAAGGTGTGAACTCTCTCACTAAAATATTTGTATAGTTATTTAATTTATTTTATAACCGTAAATATATAGAAATTGCCAATATCGATTTTTATCAGTTGTATGTGGCATTGCTTGAGTTCAACACATGAACTATTCACAACTCATCTGCACAACAAGCGTTGTTTGAATATACAACACTCGTATTTCAAACAACGTAGATACACTTTGTGGTTGTTGAAGTGAGATTTCTAAATTCAATTGAAATGGAAAATAAAAATATATATGCGATGTGAAAAATATATATATATGTGTTGTACAAAATATATATATATATGCGATGTGTATAAAATATAAATGCGATGTGAAAAATATATATGCGTTGTATAAAATATATATGCGATGTGAAAAATAAATAATGGTTGGCTAAAAATATTATTTTTAACATATATATGAGATATATAAAATGGTCATGTATTGAAATAAATATTGGTTGGCTAAAATATTATTTTTAGCTTATATATGAGATATATAAAATCGTTATGTAATGGAATATTCAATTTTGATTTAAAATTGAAATGGAAGTTTGAACCGTCGGATTCTCCTAAAACCGAAACTGTTGGGTTCATATCGAAAAGATCTTTCCAATGGATATAAATGATTTAAATTTAAACGGTTGGATTTCAAATTATATCCAAATCAATTTTAGAAAAGGTCGCTATGGATGTAGTTCGGTGGCCGTTATTGGAAACCGACTGAAATGGCGATATTAAAATTATTAAAAATATGGAAAAATTGTGTAAAATCATAATAAATGATTTGGAAAGAGTTTAGATGAAAAATTCCAAGTTTGGAAAGATAAAAATACATTTTTGTCTGAATGCACTAGTTATTAACTAGAATAATAATCCAATGTTTATAAATAGATTTGAAAATGGGTTTTAAAATAACCAGAATTTTCCAACATATAAAATGGAATGGATTTGAGTGGAAATAATCTTCGGAATATTTCGATATTGGATTCCAGGATTATACAGATATTGTTGAGGAATTTGGAAGATATAGATACCGTTATTCCCAATACAATATCTGTTGGTTTCAGAATTTGATACTGAATATAAGCCGATATTATTTCTATTCAGAGCTGTATATTTAATATCAAATTGGATTTTGGGGTTTATAGTGAACAATGTTTTAAATAACATTCGTTCTTTAACCCAATTAACAATGAAGTTATGATTTGGAATTTATAAATCATTATTCTAAGATTTAATGGAATTTTCCAAAGTAAAGTTTACCAATTTAATATATTAAATTGGAATCGAATGGAATTCGATTTGGTAACAATCGAGATGAGCTTCTGTGAATGAAGACCGTTACTATTTATGTAATTTAAAAGGCTTTGCAGTTATTGCACTTATAGTATTAGTTTGGTACGGAAATTTATATCGATTGCATGCTATTATGATTTCTGTGAAGATTCCATTTTGATGGAAGATAATTTTGGGTTTATAGTGATCTTTGTTTTAAATGTCATTGATTCTTTAACCAAATTAAAAGCAGGAATAATTTCCAAAAAGTTGAATAATAATTAAGTAAGGATTTGTGAAATCAAAACTGAACTAGAGTTTTAATAAATCTTTAATTAGATTTGAATGAATGAATGGTAATTAAATTTATCAAAACATGAGATGTGGTATAAACCAAATATACTTGGTTACTGATATTCATGATTGTGATTGATTGATTGTTTAGATTGTGCTTGACCAGTTTATCAGCAAATTATGCTTTTACATTTAGCGTTGGGTTGGGTAGAAATATTGGTATGCTAACATCTTGTGAAACACTTCACGATTTGACTACGAGATGTTTAGCGATGTGGTTGAGTTCATTTCAAATTTAATGAATGATTTTGAAATGGTAATCTTCTTAAGTGAAAAGAAATGTTTTCCCGATTTTGGACAGGGAATGTTTTATAAAAATATTGTATAAAACAGAAAGGATTTCGAGGGCTAAACCCGATGTTGTCGAAATGATTTCGAAATGTATTATGTGTTTGACATTGTAGTTCAACACGTAACCGATTAGTTGCTATTGATGATGTATCTGTTTGGTGGCGGAGAATTTATTCTCTTGCTTAACATCCTTCTTCGAGACGTACGAGCTCAAAGGTTATGTGATTGATGGTGACTGATCATATTTGTGAATTGCTGATGTGAAGTACTATAATTTGAAAGTACTTGTGATGGTTCAGGATATAAAATGGTTTGGTTTGTGGCTAAAGATTCAGGTAACCCAAGATGACTAAAAGTGTGGGTGAGATGGCGGTGTATTTTCGCCGAGGGCGTGGGATGGTGCATCGTCAGTGTAGCCTGCTCCATCGTGGGAGGTGCATATATATTATCGAATTGCTAAGGTACGTGCCCTTTGCCTTGTTTGATGGGAGAAACCTCCCGATATTTAGTTGCGTACTTGTTTGTATGCAATGTGATGTTTTGGAATTCATATTTTGTGACGGCTTGCCCCGCACCAACCGACATTTACTCCAAAAGTGCGCTGTACACATGTCCAGTTAGCACGGAACGGGTCGTCAGAAGGAAAAAGAAGAAGGAAATGAACATACAAAGAACCTGTAGAATGTCTCACAGCGCATAGAATAAAATATAATAATAACATACTTGACATAAAACAGGAGAGATAGTGCATAAGCTGAAAATCAGAACTAAGCATCATAGCAGCGGAAATCCAAAATACAGCTTATTACAACTTTTCAAACTGTCTCAAAGCAAAAGTAAAATAAAGGAGGTACACTACTAATGCCCAAGTAGCAACCACCAACGACACAGGGAGAATATATATATATATATATATATATATATATATATATATATATATATATATATATATATCATACGTGGAAGCCTCCTGCCCGCCTCCGAATCAGCTACTCGCGCATCACCAGCTAACCTGTCTCTAGTCTGCTCGTGTGAGCACCCAGAGTAATAAGAGGAGACATAAAACTCTGGGTCAGACATAAAGCCTGGTATGAGCGATAAGCATCTAAATTGAACAATAACAGGTAGACTAAAACATACCTGAACCTGGACCTACAACCAAAGAGTTAGCACTACATACTGTACAACACTCTAAGGTGCCATATCAAACAGTATAAAGATACGGAGGTGGGGGAGGTGTGCATGTCATAATGATGGCAAACAATCAAGCATAGCATCCATCCTCACATCTCTCACTCAGTGCGTAAAGTATACGATATTCACCGCTTCGATCACCCAACACACCTTGCTACGATCACTTTGCCCCATGAAGTCATAAATGGCTTCACTGCACTGACAACGTAGCCACTAATTTCTCGCTATGTCCACTTGCCCCATGGAGTTATTCACCCCATCTGCGCTGGCTCATAGCCTTACCAATCCTTACTATGTCCACTTGCCCCATGGAGTTGTTCGCCCCATCTGCGCTGGCTCATAGTCTTACTACGCATCACCTTGCCCCTCAGGTCATAATGACCCTACTACATTGATAACGTAGTCTTGCTACCATCACCTTGCCCCTCAGGTCATAATGACCCTACTACACTGATAAGTAGCCATCATTCATTTTTAGTGGTGAATCGAAGTTATGAACGTCGACAACTCCTTAGCACACGTCCCGCAGCAAAGTCCAACCATGAAGTGAACTCATTGGTTCCCAACTGGATCCTGAGCTCTAACTTCCCATATTGGACTACATTTGCATCTCGGGTTATTGATCAATACTGGGTCGGATCGGGTCCTCTTCAAGCCATTGGTTCGGGTCGGGTATCCTTCATTGGTTCGGGTCGGGTCTTCTCCTGGTGCGGTTCGGGTCGGGTGTCCTCCATCTGTTCGGGTCGAGCATTTCTCCTCGGTTCGGGTCGGGTGCCACTCCTCCTCCAGTTCATGCTTCCGCTCCGATCCGCCTCCTCATCCTTTACATGCTTCAATCCAATCCATCCTCCTCTATCCGCTCCGATCCCTACTCCCTGGTCCAATCCGATCCCAGTTCAGCTAGCGTAGCCTTCCTTTTTGCCACTTTTCCCAAGTGTTGGGTTCCAATCCGATCGAATTCTTTGCTCAGTTCAACATATCCGATCCGAGCCCCTTATCCGATCCGATCCGAACCCTGCACTGTTTTCTGAAACTGTTCCAGCAAGTGTTTAAGCCATTCGACGACGTTTTCGACCATTCTAACTATTGAAATCAATCACAAAGCATTTCATACAGTCATAGCAACATACATGATCAACCACAAACATCAAAACATCAATATGTTAGGTTAAAATGGATCAAACATACCCCAAAATCCCATATTTCCCCTTAAGCATGTTTAGGTGAAACTAATGATAGGATTAGCAAAACTTAACCAAATTAACCCAAATTCATATCAGAGGTCTAAAACATCATTTAGGAATTTATGAACATTTTTCCCGAATTTTACCATGCTTAAATTCGCTAATTAGCACTAATTACCCTTAACTAGCCATAATTAGTGTAAAACTATGCAAATCACTCACCTTAGCCACAAATAAACTAAGATCTGAAATAATTCTCTGATTTGATGTGAATCTCAATGCTAAACAGCAGCTCCAATGTTGCTTTGGTGTAGATCTTCCTTGATTAGAGGTTGCTAAACTTAATCCTTGACCAAAAGATGATTTGGAGGTGATTTAGAGGTTGGAGGCCATTTTTAGGGTTCCTTGGTGATAAGTGGAGGCTAGAAAACTGAAATGGAATGATCCTCTATCTCATTTCAGCCTCCCCATAACCCTAATCCCGAAATGGGTTATGAGCCTACTAACTAATCACCCGATTTGGCCCGGTTAAGCAGTTTTTCACCCTCCAAACCTTATTTCAGCCATATCTCCCAAACGGTAAGTCCGTTTGGCTATTATGACCAATCTACGGAAAGGTAAATCATTAAACGAATCTAATGGAAGTGGTTTCAGGTCAAAATTCCTTTCCAATCAAAAGTTATGGCCAAAATAGTACCAACTAGGGGCAAAATGGTCATTTAAAAATCGACAAAAATCATAAGCATGGGAAATGACTCTAATGGATGTTTCCCAAAGTTACACGACCATACGACTTCATATGAGAAAGAAATAAATATTCTACGATCCTCCGATGCGTAGAATGCGGGTCATTACACTCTCCCCCCTTAAGAAATTTCGCCCCCGAAATTCCCTAATCAAAGCACACACAAAGGTTCCCGCATGCCTATCAGTCATAAAACAACAATCAAACATGCAAAACAAGCTAAACAAGTCTACCCTAGCATGCGGAAAAACGAAATTACGAAGTAAGTCTTACCAGGCAAAGAGTTCTGGATATTCCTTCCTAACACTCTCCTCTGTCTCCCAAGTACAATCATTCTCGTCCTCGCCCCACTGAACCTTGACTAGCTTCACCGCCTTCCTTCGAAGTTGCTTCGTATCGTACCCCACAATACGAATCGGCTTGCGGTTCCCAACCGCCTCGGGTTCTACTTCGAAGTCCTCTAACTGATCAGGTGAAATAGTCATATCTGAGTCGTGGACGAACTTCCTTAGTTGGGAAACATGAAATACATTGTGAACTCCCGCCATCTTCTCTGGTAAGCCAACTCTATATGCCAAATTCCCGACTAGTTCAAGAACAGGGAATGGGCCAACAAATCTTGGTGCCAACTTTCCTCTCCTGCCAAATCGTATCACGCTCTTCAACGGAGAGATCTTGACAAACACCAAGTCACCAACGGAGAATTTCAAGTCTCTTCTCCTCTTATCAGCATAACTTTTCTGCCTATCTTGGGCAGCTTTCATTCGTTGCTGAATGATCTTAATCTTATCCGACGTTTCTCTCACCACATCTGGTCCAAGCACAAACTTCTCGCCAGTCTCTATCCAACATGATGGTGAGTTGCACGGTCTTCCGTACAAAGCTTCATATGGAGCCAAAATCTACCAAAATCCAATATACAAGCTCTACTAGATGCAAACTCTACTAGATGCAAATAGACATCCCATGATCCACCAAAATCCAATATACAAGCTCTCAAAAGATCTTCCAATATACGATTCACCCTCTCCGTCTGACCGTCGGTCTGAGGATGATATGCGGTACTGAGATGTAATCCTGACCCTAGAGCCTCTTGTAAGCTCTTCCAAAACCCACTAGTAAACAACGGGTCTCGGTTACTCACAATACTTTTAGGTACTCCATGAAATCTCACTACCCATTTCATATACATTTCTGCCAACTTGGTTGCCGTTCTGGTCGATTTGACTGGTATAAATCTTGCACCCTTAGTCAATCGATCCACAATTACCCAAATGCTATCATATCCCGATCTAGTCCTTGGTAAGCCATCGATGAAATCCATCAAGACTTGCTCCCATTTCCATTCGGGAATTTCTAATGGTTGCAACAAACCACTAGGCTTCTTTTGCTCGGCTTTAACTGGCTGGCAATTCATGCATTTGGATATAAACTTCCCAACGTCTCTTTTCATCCCTTCCCAGTAGTAGGTTCGCTTCATGTCTCGATACATCTTATTACGACCGGGATGTATAGTTAGTTTTGAGTAACGACATTCTCTAAGCACTTCATCTCTCAAACCATTCACGTTGGGCACAACCAGTCTTCCATTCTTCCGAAGCCATCCATCTCGATCAAGCCCATACACATTCATCTCCTCATCGTCGATGTTCATTTCTAACTTGGAGATGATTTCCGATAGATTAGGATCGTCCCTCTGGCTGGAACCAATCCGCTCTATTAAAGTGGGTCTGATCGCCAAACTAGCTAGCATAACTGGATCCAATTCGCACTTTGGTCTGAAATCAAACCCCGCGATATACTCCAGTTGCTTCCATTCAAGAAACATTGCCCCTAAGCTGGCATGTCTCCTACTCAAGGCATCGGCTACCGCATTACCTTTCCCAGGTGTATATGCGATATCAAAATCATACGAAGCCAAGAACTCTAACCATCTCTGCTGACGGAGATTCAGATCCTTTTGGGAGAAGAGATACTTTAACGATTTATGATCGGTAAACAACTCAAATCTTTCTCCCAAAAGATAGTGTCTCCACATCTTCAGCGCAAATACAATCGCTGCCAATTCCAAATCATGGGTAGGATACTTCTTCTCATGCGGCTTTAGCTGTCGACTAGCATAAGCTACAACCCTACCTCCTTGCATCAATATTGCACCCAGTCCGGTACCACAAGCATCCATGTATACCGTCATCTCTTCATTCCCTTTAGGAATGACTAACACTGGCGCACGCATCAACTTCTCCTTTAGACTCTTGAAGGCATCCTCGCACACCCCGTCCCAGATGAAGGACTGATTCTTCTTAATCAATTGAGTCAACGGTGCTGCTATCTTGGAGAAGTCCTGGATAAACTTACGATAATATCCAGCTAATCCCAAGAAACTTCTTACATCTGTTGCATTCTTGGGCGTAGGCCAATCCTGTACCGTAGTCACCTTCGCAGGGTCCACGGCAATACCACTCTCTGAAATAACATAACCCAAGAATCTCACTTCCCTTCTCCAAAAATGACACTTAGAGAATTTCGCTTTCAATTGGTGTTTCCTCAACACCTCCATCACTATCCTCAAGTGTCCCTTGTGTTCCTCCTCTGTCCTTGAATAAACAAGGATATCATCCACGAACACAAGAACAAACTTATTCAACTGATCTCTGAATACTCGATTCATAAGATCCACAAAATAGGCTGGTGCATTGGTCAACCCAAATGGCATGACCAACCACTCATAAAATCCAGACGGCGTCCTAAATGCTGTTTTCGGAACACTCTCATCCGCTACTCGTAGCTGATGAAATCCTGTCGCGAGGTCCAACTGGGAGAACACTCTAGCTCCTTCCAGCTGATCAAACAAATCATCTATCCGTGGTAGAGGATACTTATTCTTCCTCGTCACCTTATTCAACTCGCGATAGTCCACACACAAACAAAGGGAACCATCTGCCTTAGTGGCAAACACAACTGGTGCTCCCCACTCGGAGACACTCCTTCTAATAAATCCCTTCTTCAAAAGATTGCTGACTTGCACCCCGAGCTCTCGCTGCTCACTTGGTGCCATACGACGAAGTGGCATCACTATAGGTCTGGCATCTTTCACTAAATCAATACGGAACTCAATCTCTCGGTGTGGTGGAAGCCCGGTCACCTCCTCGAAGACGTCCGGATACTGGCCAACCACGGGCACATCTGACAACTCATCCTGCGGGATGTCGAGGGAATTTACAAAACTAGCCATAACCCCATCATTAGGTTGGCTACCAAACACTACCCTCCGCCCATCATCCGCCCTCACTGTCACCAAAAAGCCCTCACAGTATACCACCACCCCGTATCTTTGGAGCCAATCGACTCCCAATATAATGCCATACCCAGTAAAGCCCAAAACAAAGCAATCACAAACAAACATACATCCATGACTCGATAAGACCAAATTCCTGCAAATCATACTAAGGCTAGTCGAACCACCAATCGGGTTCGTCACAACCAATGATCTATCGACTATCTCGGGTTCCAGTCCCAACCTATCCACCAGGTCACTAGATATGAAGGAACGGGAAGCCCCAGTATCAAACAAAACTCGAACTAGTATATCATAAATAGAAAGCATACCTTGAATAACAACATTCTTTCCTTTCTCCGCCGCAGTTGGGGCATTCGACGAAGAAGGAACAACATCAATAGCATATGCTTTCACAATCTGCTTCTCCGTAAGAGGTTGCAGACACTTATCCTTATGATGTTCCACTTGACCACAGTTGTAGCACTTCCTTTCCGCTGGCTTGGCCCGACATTCTTTAGCATAATGGCCCTTCTTACCACAGCTGAAGCACTCAACATCCTTCTTGCTCTTTTTCTGGCCACCCTTAGATTGGTCCTGCTTCCTCTTATTCTGAGGGTTATTCTTGCCTCCACCGCCTGCTTGCGGCTTTGGCCCTTCTGCAGATGCAGCCTCAGTCTTTGACTTGGGGTAAAGACTCTCTGATCTCAAAGCTTTCCCCACAATCGATTCAAAAGTCTCATCGATGTGGTTGATAAGCCTTTCCCCTAAGTACCCATCCAAACCAGTGATGAACTTCTCATTCTTCTTTTCAGGAGTATCGATAAGAGACAGTCCATACTTCGACAAAGTGTCGAACTCAGCAATATAATCAGAAACTGCCCTTCCGTTCTGCTTGAGTTCCAAGAACCTCTTAAACAACACTGACTTCTGGGAAGCTGGAATGAACTTCTCGCTAAAGCGAGCCTTGAACTGATCCCAAGTAACCTGATCTTCTGGAGTAGCTGTTCTAATGGCATTCCACCAATTCATCGCTCGCCCTTGCAGCTGACGAGACGCTGACCTTCTCTTCATCGCATCCTCGAGACCCAAGTCATCGAAGATACGGTCACAACTATCCATCCAGCCCTGAACATCTGTGGCCGACTCCGTTCCGTGGAACGGCTTCCCACCAAGATTAGTGTAATCTTTGCACAACTTGGCAAAGTCGACCCTAGGTGCCTGCACTACTGGGCCAACACCAACCCCGGGATTGGGAACTGCCCCTTGCACTTCTCTAAGCATGTCTCTCATGAGGTTAGTAAACATCGCCCTCATGTCAGCGGCATTCCCTTGGTTGGTCCCTCTACCAGCACCCCTCGTATCTCGGCTCATCGTCAATCTGAAAAAGGGAAACTATTAACGACCCCATAGTGGTGCTAGTGCAGTGCGACTTCATCTTCATACTACTAATAGTATATATAAATATATAGCTTTTGAAAACCAAAGTAATCACAAATACGCGCTCTCATATACGTACTATCTCTCCCTGGTGTCTTTCCCTAGGTTAACTACGCAACCTAGAGCTCTGATACCAAGTGTGACGGCCCGCCCCGTACCAACCGACATTTACTCCAAAAGTGCGCTATACACATGTCCAGTTAGCACGGAACGGGTCGTCAGAAGGAAAAAGAAGAAGGAAATGAACATGCAAAGAACCTGTAGAATGTCTCACAGCGCATAGAATAAAATATAATAATAACATACTTGACATAAAATAGGAGAGACAGTGCATAAGCTGAAAATCAGAACTAAGCATCATAGTAGCGGAAATCCAAAATACAGCTTATTACAACTTTTCAAACTGTCTCAAAGCAAAAGTAAAATAAAGGAGGTACCCTACTAATGCCCAAGTAGCGACCACCAACGACACAGGGAGAATATATATATATATATATATATATATATATATCATACGTGGAAGCCTCCTGCCCGCCTCCGAATCAGCTACTCGCGCATCACCAGCTAATCTGTCTCTAGTCTGCTCGTGTGAGCACCTAGAGTGATAAGAGGAGACATAAAACTCTGGGTCAGACATAAAGCCTGGTATGAGCGATAAGCATCTAAAGTGAACAATAACAGGTAGACTAAAACATACCTGAACCTGGACCTGCAACCAAAGAGTTAGCACTACATACTGTACAACACTCTAAGGTGCCTTATCAAACAGAATAAAGATACGGAGGTGGGGGAGGTGTGCATGTCATAATGATGGCAAACAATCAAGCATAGCATCCATCCTCACATCTCTCACTCAGTGCGTAAAGTATACGATATTCACCACTTCGATCACCCAACACACCTTGCTACGATCACTTTGCCCCATGAAATCATAAATGGCTTCACTGCACTGATAACGTAGCCACTAATTCTTCGCTATGTCCACTTGCCCAATGGAGTTATTCACCCCATCTGCGCTGGCTCATAGCCTTACCAATCCTTACTATGTCCACTTGCCCCATGAAGTTGTTCACCCCATCTGCGCTGGCTCATAGTCTTACTACGCATCACCTTGCCCCTCAGGTCATAATGACCCTACTGCACTGATAACATAGTCTTGCTAACATCACCTTGCCCCTCAGGTCATAATGACCCTACTGCACTGATAAGTAGCCATCATTCATTTTTAGTGGTGAATCGAAGTTATGAACGTCAACAACTCCTTAGCACAAGTCCCGCAGCAAAGTCCAACCATGAAGTGAACTCATTGGTTCCCAACTGGATCCTGAGCTCTAACTTCCCATATTGGACTACATTTGCATCTCGGGTTATTGATCAATACTGGGTCGGATCGGGTCCTCTTCAAGCCATCGGTTCGGGTCGGGTATCCTTCATTGGTTCGGGTCGGGTCTTCTCCTGGTGCGGTTCGGGTCAGGTGTCCTCCATCTGTTCGGGTCGGGCGTTTCTCCTCGGTTCGGGTCGGGTGCCACTCCTCCTCCAGTTCATGCTTCCACTCCGATCCGCCTCCTCATCCTTTACGTGCTTCGATCCAATCCATCCTCCTCTATCCGCTCCGAACCCTACTCCCTGGTCCGATCCGATCCCAGTTCAGCTAGCGTAGCCTTCCTTTTTGCCACTTTTCCCAAGTGTTGGGTTCCGATCCGATCGAATTCTTTGCTCAGTTCAACATATCCGATCTGAGCCCCTTATCCGATCCGATCCGAACCCTACACTGTTTTCTGAAACTGTTCCAGCAAGTGTTTACGCCATTCGACGACGTTTTCGACCATTCTAACTATTGAAATCAATCACAAAGCATTTCATACAGTCATAGCAACATACATGATCAACCACAAACATCAAAACATCAATATGATAGGTTAAAATGGATCAAACATACCCCAAAATCCCATATTTCCCCTTAAGCATGTTTAGGTGAAACTAATGATAGGATTAGCAAAACTTAACCAAATTAACCCAAATTCATATCAGAGGTCTAAAACATCATTTAGGAATTTATGAACATTTTTCCCGAATTTTACCATGCTTAAATTCGCTAATTAGCACTAATTACCCTTAACTAGCCATAATTAGTGTAAAACTATGCAAATCACTCACCTTAGCCACAAATAAACTAAGATCTGAAATAATTCTCTGATTTTATGTGAATCTCAATGCTAAACAGCAGCTCCAATGTTGCTTTGGTGTAGATCTTCCTTGATTAGAGGTTGCTAAGCTTAATCCTTGACCAAAAGATGATTTGGAGGTGATTTAGAGGTTGGAGGCCATTTTTAGGGTTCCTTGGTGATAAGTGGAGGCTAGAAAACTGAAATGGAATGATCCTCTATCTCATTTCAGCCTCCCCATAACCCTAATCCCGAAATGGGTTATGGGCCTACTAACTAATCACCCGATTTGGCCCGGTTAAGCAGTTTTTCACCCTCCAAACCTTATTTCAGCCATATCTCCCAAACGATAAGTCCGTTTGGCTATTATGACCACTCTACGGAAAGGTAAACCATCAAACGAATCTAATGGAAGTGGTTTCAGGTCAAAATTCCTTTCCAATCAAAAGTTATGGCCAAAACAGTACCAACTAGGGGCAAAATGGTCATTTAAAAATCGACAAAAATCATAAGCATGGGAAATGACTCTAATGGATGTTTCCCAAAGTTACACGACCATACGACTTCATATGAGAAAGAAATAAATATTCTACGATCCTCCGATGCGTAGAATGCGGGTCATTACATATTTCCAAAGGTTTTGGTTTGAGATCCCGAAGTGAAATCTACCTTGATATAAGGGCAAATCCAATAAAAGCATCAATATCCAAATTTGTGAAATCCAACCCCAAAATCAGCTCCAACGGCGTGTGGATTTTAACCGCTGTTCTGAAATCTGGGTGAAAAGTTCCGGAATTTGCAAACTGCCGAGGCGCTTGTTTAACAAGCGCGTAGAAAAAAGCGCTTGTTTAACAAGCGCCTAAAGGTCAACGACTTTATTACTCCTGGCGCCCGTTGAACAGACGCCCGCAGGGTAAACGCTATATTTTCAATGGCTCAATTTAGTAACAGTTATATTTTTCAAACCCTACAAATACACCACTCCTCCATTTTCTTCCTCATCAACTTATCTTCTACCACATCTAAACTTATTAAAAAAAATGATTACTGATTTTGATGTCGCCGCCGCAAGAATTAGCTTCGAATCTTTTGATTTACAAGATCTAGGCCAACCGTTTGGTTGAATGCTAACTACTTCAAGTTGGAGTGCTACTGAAGACTATGATCTTAGCTACATATATTGCTCACTTTCGCTGGATCCTGTGTGTGGTGCCGATCAAAGTGGTGAAACATTCAGGGGTAGAATCACTAATGCATACAACAGGAAGAACATGGATCGGAATAGAAGTGTAGCTTCCATCAAAGGTTGTTATTGTAAAATTAATCATCAAACTCAATGTTTTGATTCACAGATGTTCAAGCTGAAGCAGAGTAACCCAAGTGGATTTGGAAGTGAAACTCATATGATAAAAATTGTTTACGTTTTTTTTTGTACTTTACGTCTTAGAGTTATAGTAAAAGCTTCATATTATTAATGCAGAGACTTGCCGCAAACAAGTTATTCAACAAGTTATTAAAGCAGGACCCCGTCGTCGTAATCTCGGAAAATATATGTAAGGTGTAGTGATGGCCTCATCAATAAGTCGGGGGGTGCATGTTCGCCATGTACTCGTAATACCAAAACGGCAGAATATACCAGAAACCGTACAGCTGCTTGCAGCGCTGTACGACGTAGAGATCCAAAGCAACATACAAATAGCCTAATATCGCTGTACCCCAATCGAATGAATGCAGCTTCTCTATGTCTACAAGCTAGCCAAAAACCCAAGTCTAATAGTCCCCTTGTTGTTGCTAAAAAAGGTGGAACCAAAAAGGTATGATAAAAAAGCCCTGATAATGGGGATGTGCATAGTCGCAGTGGTCTGATGTGCAACTATATAGGCCTGCAGAGTAGGTAGGCTAACGGCACCTGAAACAACGGTCTGAGGATCTAAACCTAGTAATTGCTCTGAAAATCTATCAAACTCCTCAAATGATACATCAAAGGGGACGGGGACACGATCTGGACGACCAACTTCGATGCCCGTGAGCACGTAAAAATCTAAAGGAGTAAGCCCTAACTCAAAATCAACGAAGTGAAATGTGTGTGTATTGGGCCACCATCGCTCATTAATAGCCTCTACAAGGCATCGGTCAAAATGAGCAAACCTAGGTAAATCTAAAAAGTCGCCAAATGGTGTATCACGGAGTCTAACTGATATAGGCTGAGGTAACTGCTCAAAATGTGTCATACAACGTAATCAACTACCTCGCATAGCAATATGTCGAACCTAAACATATGTAAATTTGTGGTAAACATATAATAATAAACAACACTCATGTATAGTAAAACAGTTGCCGATATATGTAATAAAGTTATAAAATTATACCTGAGGCGTCATAACAGCAACAGACACTTGATGTGTAAATGTCATAGGCAGATCGTGTAATACTCGAACGCTCTCTGCAGTCATGGTGGCATTTGGTAGGAGATGTGCTGGCCCGACATTAGGATCTATCGGGGGATGGCTGACCCGTCTACCAGACTTAACTTGACGTGGCGGCATTTCGTCGTTGAAACAAATTAAAAGGAAAATTTATGAATTTCATAAATGAAAATGTGGGCGATTGCGCCTGATATAGGCGTATTTCTCTAGCGGTTGTTCAACAAACGCGCGCTTTTTTTTATGAGGCCGGTTTTTAAAAAATCCATGCGCTTGTTCAACAAACGCTTAGTTCCAGGCGTTTGTTGGACAAGCGCCTGGACCAAAAACTGTTGTGATTCCCCAAATCCCCAAGTGTGGAAAATCAAAAATCGAATTTTCACACTCCATATTTGTTGGAGTTACTCTAAAAGCTAGATATGTATTTTAAATGATTTGGAATAAGAAATCGAGAAATAAAGTCCAAAGGAATAATGTCTGTAAATTGAATTGGATTTCGAAAGAAAATCTATATTTGGGATTAAGCCTAAGTGGATAGATTGGAAAATTGCATGTTGTATGATGCATTGTAGATCCATATCTCTATTGTTGGTTATTGTTTATGCACTGGTATTCATGGGGGTAAACCTGCTCCGTGACATACGGCGTGGTCCCATGATATGACTCACTTTAAAGTAAAATTTTAATAAATGTTTTTAGTTCTCACACTAGTCTCATGATTGACTCAGAGTTTATTATTTCTACCTAAACTCTGAGTGTCCATATTTTCCACACAGGCAGTTTGTAGTTTTGGTTTTGCAGATTATTTCATCTAGCAGGATTCTGGATCAAAGCTTAAAGCTGTGTCCAGAGCATTGATAGTCTTTCGCTATGTTAGTTTATTTGTTTCCGCTGCATTGTATTACATTTATTGTAAATTTATTTTCTGCTGTATATTATTTTCGATATTATGATATTTTGTACTTTAACGTAACATTATTATGATGTTTATAAAAGTCTTCTGCTTTTTTTTAATGGCGCCCAAAGTTAGCATATCCGTCTTTTTGGATTGATTTAAATCAGTTTAACGATCGATTTGGATCGACCAAGGAGGAGGGTCACTACAACCACATTTAAGGAAAAGTAATAAAAGTACGGCAAATTCTATTTAGACCCAGAAATTTGCTGAGTATACCCAGAAAAAACGATGACAAATCTGCCTCTGTTTTACAAATTTTTTTTCTCAATTTTCAACATACCTCGTAGAGCCCCTACGAGATTCTTTAGTCTACCTCGTAGATCCCTACGAGATTCTTCACTTTACCTCGTAGGGACTCTACGAGGTAAAGTAAAGAACCTCGTAGGGGATCTACGAGATAGACTATAAAATCTTGTAGTGCCCCTATGAGGGAGGGTAAAAATGTCTTTTTTTTAATAATACATGGGTGAACTCAGCAAAATACTGGGTTCACTTTATTTTTTCAGATTTGCTGTGTTTATTCAGCAAATTCCTGGACCAGCAAATTCTTGGATTCAAATAGAATTTGCCTATAAAGTATATCCAACTAGCATTAGGTAATGACAACCAAATTACCCAAACTAATAGTACTTATATTTCCAATCGTGGGCAACTTCGCATTCGTTTCTGTCCGTCGTCCAAAGTTTACGCTACATACATGATAAAAACATGAAATACAATCCACGCTAAATTTTGTTGTAACTCTCTTCTTAGGATTTTGTTGCAAAACAAATTTTGACTCTATCAAAGTATATACATGTTAAATTCGTAAGTGCTTTAATTATCATATTTCTCTTCCAAATGTCGATACTGAACTTTTTCATTGTTATTAAAAACAAGTTGAATTTAGTGAATCATTTTTGAACAAAGTCAGGCTAAATTAAATTTGAAACAGGTAAGTACATGAGTGGTAAAAGTGCACAGCTACTATTTCCCCTTTAGTAAATGAATTGACGATTGGTTTGGTATGATAGCCTGGCGGTGTTTCTATTATGCCAAGGCTTAGATGCACCAATAAGTGAAGACTGAAGCATATTATTATATAGATTTTAAAAAGTTGCTTCTGTTTTTTAACTGAATTAAAAAAAAAATTGGTATAATGCATAGAAATCAGAATACCACTGCTTCTAATAAGTTATAATACTTTGACAAAGTTATTTTTTTATGTAGAAATATTCACAATAAATATGCAAAGCATTAAGATTGCAAGTTACATGCATAATCACCTCTTTCAAAAATCTATAACCATTGGGTTATTTATGCATTCAGTGAACTACTATCCACATCACAAATATCAACGTTGTCATTAGTATTAGTCTTATTGTTGTCATTAATATCAGTACAGGTACTGCTCAAAAAAAATTATGATCTAGTTAAGATGGGGTATTATTTGTGGTTGTTGACGTTAGCATGCTACAGTTGAAATGGTTGACGTTACAAATGGGGATAGTCAGTCAAAAGCCTGCCTTATTTGCAACATTGATAGAGGATAATATACTGTTTGGTAAAGAAGATGCCATAATCACTACAATAAACAGATGAAATAGCGACGGCAATTAACCGACGCTAGCCGTTGCTAGCCGTCGCTATTCGCCGTCGCTATAATTCTCGTCGCCAACAGTAGTAGCAATGGCGAGAGCGACGGCTTCGTCGCTTACTTACCAACGGCTAGCGACGGCCAGTGGACACGTGTCATCTGACGTGTCAAGTAGTTAGGTTGACCGGGAAGCCGTCGCTATTCGTCGCTATACGTTGCAAAATAACCGTTGTAAGTCGTCACTACCCGTCGCTCAATATTGACCAATAGGCCGTCGCTAGCCGTCGCTATATCTGAAACCAGAAAACTGCAGTACACAACAATTCCTTTCCTACAATCCAATCCACAGCCATTCAATCCAAAAACCAATATCACACCACTATTATCTCACTATTTCATCGATACTCATCAACAACCAAACCATCATAACCATACAATCATCAAATACATAAAAAAAGCAAAAAAAAAAACCATCATCACATAAAACCGTTCAAACATATCATAGAAGTCATGCACATGTCCAAACACTTCATACCTCCGTCCACAAACCGTCATACACATGCCCAAACACATCATATAACATCGTACGTGCATTTAACATAAAAAAACCAAGTATATGAATGAAACGACCCGCAAATCCGTGCTATCTGAGTTGACCAAATACACCACACGTCCAACCCAAATAACACAGAAATACGACTCATTATTAGAAAGAAGATAGAGGATGAGAAATAGAAAGAAAGAAATATTAGAATAGAAGAAAAAACGAAGGTCACAACTCACAGCGGAACGAATAAAATATATTATATAACATAAGTTTTGAAATACAATTTCTGTTTGGTACATATATACATACCATCATCAGAGTACACATAACATTTGATCCAGCGGAAGTAACTCTAAATAACTAACGTTGAAGCCTCCTGCTTCAAGCTCCTCCAAGTGTATCTGTAAAAGCCTGAAACACTTGACTGCCCGTACAAATTTGGGCACCCAAGAGTTTAGGAAAAACAAAACGAAATAAACTCTGGGTCAGTCATGGGACTGGTGTGAGTAAACTCCAACCACTTATTTAACTTTAAAAATCCTTTCAGAAGAAAAGGTAATAGTAAGACCAGCCCACACATAAACACGGGCGGTTTTTACCTTACTATAACCCAAAACACTTTAATATCAAATCCAGTGATATTATAGTAATGTCTACATCAAATAAATAACCAAATAGCAGAACGCTTGCATCTCACGCTCCACATATATAGTATAAAATCAAAAACCGCATGTCGCTTATTGGAGATTGGATTTCCAACATGACAAGGTATGGAACCACCTTCCGATGATGTATCTCTAGAGGCGAATACACCTGGGTTCAACAAGAACGTCTTGCAACCCGGCCCACACATGACCGACCACTCATTTCGCTTGAGTGTATCGAATGTATATCACCAACGGTTGGACTCAAACCACCGTTTCCCGAATGGGCAGAATCGATAGATTTAGAAACAAAAGGAATTTCTCTAGATAGGTGATTATACACCCTAATGGGTGCGACCCACATAGCCATGCTGCCTGCCCGATTTTTGTCCTTTCCCGGTTGTTGAGGCCTGAGGCTACGCATACTTACCATTCATCGATAACACAATCACTTTGAATGCCACATCGTCAGATCCGTTAATCACTAGTTGAGTTTGCACAAATATTCTGGATATTATGCTAAGGAATAAATCCGTTGCCACCATATACATTCATACAGACCAACCCATTTGATCATTGGAAATACTCTGTCAGACATTCGTCCATTTACGTTCGTTCTGGGATTGAACGAAACCGAAGGCACCATTTCTATTAATAGAAAAAGCCCTTGCACTTCACTCCGTCTTCAATATATTCAGCATACTTGGTTCGCAACGCTTATGCCGATACGGAGTGGTTCTTCGGATAATAATCCAACCGGTCTCTCCATATTGACAACGATGGTCAAAAACTTCGATAGTCTGTGATTTAACTATCGAAAAAAAAACAAGTGTTCATCCAAACATAACAAACAATCACTGGGCTCTTTAATTAATATTTCATTAATTAAATCTCTTCTCCATTTCCTCTATCAATATTTGTTACCCAAATATTTCAATAATCAATCTTGGCCCTTTACGCTATTTTTGATTTCGTTTCCTTATCGAATTCTATATATCGATATATAGATTTCTAATTGTCAAATTTCTTAAAAATATTCTAACTCCTTAAATTTCCGGAAAAATTCGCCATAACCTCCCCTGTATCGGGAGCATCGGGAAATTTCAAATAGCTTCCCGGTATCTTCTCCAATCGAAAAGAAAAAGAAAAAGCCAAGCTGCTTGCCGATACGGCGCATAAAACCTCATATATGAATTAAACATGTACCTTTTTGTCGGGCACATAAATTTAAATCTTCATATACTCATCCCATATCTGTTTAACACCTGTTCACCTGTTTCCAATCCAATTCAACTCAATCCATTCGTTTGAATTCAATTTTGAATCGTTTGAATTCAGTTTCGCTCAATTATTCTTTAATTAGCCTTTTTGCCTATTTTACTTCTTTGTTTGAACATAATATGTTCAAATAAAATATTTAACTCGTTCATAACCAAATTGAATTTCAATTTCAATTCTAGTTCTCTTTTCTTTTTCGAATATAAATTCTCAAATCGAATTCACTTATTTAAAGCTCAATATTCATTCGAAATCTCATTAACTAATTTCTATTCGAATTAGTTAACTCTATTCAATAAATCAAAAATCTGATTTCTGTTTCAGAAATCAACTCATTACTCCACTGGAGTTCACATATATTTTATAACTCAAGTCTGGATTTTTTCTAAATAGAAATTTCGATTTTTATTTGCTTAAAATCCTTTAATTTAATTAAATAAACCGTTATGGTTTTATAATGGTTCTGGCGCTGTTTTTCTGAAAATTTGATTTTGACATAACTCAAAATCTATACGACGAAATTCAGATTTTTCTCTTTCATTAGAAAACTATTATCAAACCGGTCCTGACGTTTCTTGTTTCGAAGAATTTCGACTTCAATTGAGTCCTGTATATTCAATTGAAGTTCGAATCGCCAATTTACGAACTGCAGCGCTGCGGCGAGTTCGTTTTAATTATATTTATATATATAAACTTTTTAAACTTCTTAAAAATGAATTCAACTTCGTTTTAACCTTATTTGAATTCCTTGATTCAAATTCCAATCTCACTTTTGAATTCTATATTTCAAATCCCAATTCCTTTTCTATTTGATATTCAAATTCAATATTTGAATTTCTATTTGAATTCCCTATATTCAAATTCTAGACTTGAATTCATTTGAATTCTTTTATTCAAACTCTATATTTAAATTCCATTTGAACTTCTATATTCCAATTCCTATATTTGAATTCTATTGAAATTCAAATATTCAAACTCCTTTTAAAATTCTATATTCAAAATTCCATAGTTAAAAACCCATTTGAATTTCATATTCAAATTCCATAGATTAAATCCTATTTGAATTCAATTTGAATCTCTTATATTCAAATTTCATTTTCCATTTCCGACCCCATTTGAATTTCTAATATTCAAATTCATTTTCAATACCATTTGAATTTCTAATATTCAAATTCATTTTCAACACCATTTGAATTTCTAATATTCAAATTCATTTGAATTCCCTTGAATTCAAATTCCATTTCAAAATCCTTTGGATTTCCTATTTTGAAATCCTATTTGAAATTCTATTTCCAATTCTACTTTGAAATCCTATTTTCAAAGTTCATTTCAAATTCTATTTTTGAAATCTCATTTCAAATTTCTACTTGAATTTCTGTATTCAATTCCATGTTCAAATTCAATACTCGAATTTCTATTTCAAATCTCAATTCAAATTTCATATTTAAATTCCATTCAAATCTTTATTCAAATTTCATATTTGAATTCTTCTTTGAAATACTATATTTCAAATTCTATTTGAACTTCTTATTTGAATTTCTAATATTCAATCCCCTTTTAAAATTCAAATATTTAACTCCCTTTTAAAATTCAAATGTTATACTCAAATTTCATTTGAGTTATATATATTTAAAAATTTCATTTCACATCCTGGTTTGAAATTTTATTTCAAATTCCAATTTCACACTGGTGTTTCTATTTCTGAATTATCAAATGATAATTCTTTCACTTCATTTATAACTTCGTTATAAAAGAACTATTTATAAACTTTGTTTAAAAAGAAACTACTTGTTTTATTTTTCAAAAACAAGTTTATATTTTATTTCCATTAAAAATTCAAATTCTATTTAAAATAGAATTTTTCCTTTTTTAAATCGCCAATATCCTTTTTACGATATTTTAAAATATCATTACTTAAGCCCAGTGATATTTAAACACACAAAGCAACGAATTATTTATTTTTCTAACATATCATATATAAATATATATGCAAACAAATAAACAAACAGATAATATATTTTTGAGGAATCCAGTTGGATTCCTCCAACCTGTTTTCCTGCATCCACAGATGTTAGCACATAAATAATACCCAATCTGCTTCGTGGCAGAATATCGCGGTATAGAAGGTCATCCACTAATCATAGCGTGGGGCGTATAGGGTAATCATCCGCTATGGTACCGCGGGCATCCGCTAATGAGACTGCGGGAATCCAACCAATCAATCAACCCAATATATATATATAATAGCCTAAATAACTAATATATATAAAACAACCAGAAAATATTCACACAAGCAACAAACAATTATTTTTAACGAGATAAAAATAATTAAAAATAAAAGGTGAGTGAGATTTACTCACCGGGATTTATTTGTCGGATATCCTGTTTAACTCGATATCATGCGGCTATGCATATATTCGACTCATCTCAAATGAAAATTCACCTAGCACCTTATCACGATTAACTTCTGCACTGATCTCTGTCGCACATAAATGACAGCATTAGACTTTCTGACTCAAAGTCGAGTCCCAGAAAATCCATTCTCACCTGGTTGTTGTTGCAACCCTTCTACCAACTCATGAACAATTCTCCAACCATCTCCAAGACTATATCAGCCCAAAACTGCGGTTTTTCCATTCTGACATTTCACCGAACAACTTGCAAGCAATCCCCATTGAACCAAAAACTCCACTGCAGGCCACTGTCCTGCTGATGCTACCTCATTTCTTGATTCCCTGTGATTACTGTCTCAAGCACAGACCGTCCTTATTCCTACAACCGAACTAGTGAGAACAGCAATGAACGGAACCCCTTCCACCCATCGCAACCACCTTTTCATCGCATCTTCTCTCAGTGAAACCACCTCCTCATATATCGCACCATCTCCATCATCAAAATCGCACAACCCTGAATAACCGTCTTTAACTCCCTCGTCACGCCCCTCCTTCCCTCTGAGCGTCGCCCACTTGAAATCGCGACCCCGTCTTCGTAAATTCACAAGCGGTTGAAACCCAAGCTCGAGCTAGACATCGAAATCCCAAAACCACCAGACCACCCTGAACTCACGTTCGCCACCCTCCCAACATCGGATTCCTCATGGCTCGTCGGAGCTCCTCTAAATGACGCCAATAGAAGCGTCGCGATACCCCCCCTCTCTTTCCCTTTTTTTTTTTTTTTTATATATAAACGGAAATGGATTTCGATTTCCGATTTACAGGAGAAGGAATTGAAGAAGAACGGTTCGAATTTGGTTTCTGCTCTGAGGGATGGAGAAATAAATGGAAGGCCTTGCTCAACATATATACGCGAAAAGGGGGAACAACGGTACACACACCATTAATTTCTTGTTTAACTTTGTGATGAAAGTTAGGGACAGAAATTGGGGCTCGAGGAGAGTATCAGGTCTGCGTAATTAAGTTTTAGGGTGGCGCTGTGAAAATAGGTCGGCTAATAAAAATCCTAGGACGACTTTCTTTAATTTGATTCGATTTTATTTTAATTAAATAATTAAAACATCTCGCGGCCCTTAACTAGTGAACCACTATTCGACCGACGATACCAGATTATAACGCTATTCTGGTCTAAATGGAGCAGTATCTAGAATTTTATTTTACTGTCTGCAGGAGATATTTAATTTAAATTAATGGTTTAAACTAAATTTGGTTTAAAAATATAATTTAATTCCAAATAGTTAATTTTATTGAAAATAAATTATTATCGTTCTAATTCAATATTTAAATCCATATTAAAAATAAATCGACGAAAAATCTGGGTCGTTACATTCTTCCCCCCTTAAAATAATTTCGTCCTCGAAATTGCTACGGTAGGAAAAATACTACAAACTGATTAACCTTTCATAACTCCTTCATCTGAAACTCACCTCTTCATATTTCAACAAATTAGCTCCAACCAAAACTTTTGGTTTTCACACATTTAATTCAAATGATCCACGATCAATCCATTTATATCCAATCTATGTTCTATTAAACTAATCCAAATTGATTCTAGTCGATTGATTCACTTCAATCCATTTAACCAGCTTAAGTTAAATTCCAATTCCAAAATCCAAATCCCAGGGTTTTTCTTTTCAAATTCTTTTGAAATCCCATAAATATATACATATATTTATTTTCATTTCTAATTCAAAACATTTGAATTTTCAATCTACTTGTTTTCCTTCAAAACATATTTCCATCAAAAACTTTCTAAGGTAGCAATCCATCACTTAGAAACTCGAAAATGAACACTGATGATGTCGCGACTATCATCAGAATTATTTTCCAGCCACTGAAGTGGGTTCAGTGCCTTATTATTTCAAAATTTACTCAAATATGGTTTTGATTCAAAACCCTTGCAAAACAAAGCTATATTATTTTAATATACTTTGGAAAAATATTTTTCAACTTCCCAGGATTTTAAATTCTTAATTCTGGTTTGAATTTAATTCTAATTCATCTCATTTGTATATTTAATTCCTATACAAATTCTATTTGGTTATAAATAACCATTCTAAGTTTATAATCTCATTTGATTATAAAATCAACATCCAACACATCCATATGATAATTCTAGAAAATTATTCTTTCTATATCAAAATAGAAATTTTGGGTAAAATTATTTCATCTACCCATTTTAAACAATATCATGTCGTATTTTCTGTTCAAGTGTTTAGAAATCCCTATCGACTTCGTGGCGTCCCACGATTCGACCAGAATTCATAAACCACTCAACAGACTAGCCAACACAATATAAAACAACTTTTATATCAATTAACAAATACGCTCTCTCGTACCTATACACTCAACTCATTCTAGGGCACTGCTGACCCTACCTCTAATGAGCACATGCTACACAAGCCTAGGTGTTCGCTCAACCTAAGCTCTGATACCAACTGAAACGACCCGCAAATCCGTGCTATCTGAGTTGACCAAATACACCACACGTCCAACCCAAATAACACAGAAATACGACTCATTATTAGAAAGAAGATAGAGGATGAGAAATAGAAAGAAATATTAGAATAGAAGAAAAAACGAAGGTCACAACTCACAGCGGAACGAATAAAATATATTATATAACATAAGTTTTGAAATACAATTTCTGTTTGGTACATATATACATACCATCATCAGAGTACACATAACATTTGATCCAGCGGAAGTAACTCTAAATAACTAACGTTGAAGCCTCCTGCTTCAAGCTCCTCCAAGTGTATCTGTAAAAGCCTGAAACACTTGACTGCCCGTACAAATTTGGGCACCCAAGAGTTTAGGAAAAACAAAACGAAATAAACTCTGGGTCAGTCATGGGACTGGTGTGAGTAAACTCCAACCACTTATTTAACTTTAAAAATCCTTTCAGAAGAAAAGGTAATAGTAAGACCAGCCCACACATAAACACGGGCGGTTTTTACCTTACTATAACCCAAAACACTTTAATATCAAATCCAGTGATATTATAGTAATGTCTACATCAAATAAATAACCAAATAGCAGAACGCTTGCATCTCACGCTCCACATATATAGTATAAAATCAAAAACCGCATGTCGCTTATTGGAGATTGGATTTCCAACATGACAAGGTATGGAACCACCTTCCGATGATGTATCTCTAGAGGCGAATACACCTGGGTTCAACAAGAACGTCTTGCAACCCGGCCCACACATGACCGACCACTCATTTCGCTTGAGTGTATCGAATGTATATCACCAACGGTTGGACTCAAACCACCGTTTCCCGAATGGGCAGAATCGATAGATTTAGAAACAAAAGGAATTTCTCTAGATAGGTGATTATACACCCTAATGGGTGCGACCCACATAGCCATGCTGCCTGCCCGATTTTTGTCCTTTCCCGGTTGTTGAGGCCTGAGGCTACGCATACTTACCATTCATCGATAACACAATCACTTTGAATGCCACATCGTCAGATCCGTTAATCACTAGTTGAGTTTGCACAAATATTCTGGATATTATGCTAAGGAATAAATCCGTTGCCACCATATACATTCATACAGACCAACCCATTTGATCATTGGAAATACTCTGTCAGACATTCGTCCATTTACGTTCGTTCTGGGATTGAACGAAACCGAAGGCACCATTTCTATTAATAGAAAAAGCCCTTGCACTTCACTCCGTCTTCAATATATTCAGCATACTTGGTTCGCAACGCTTATGCCGATACGGAGTGGTTCTTCGGATAATAATCCAACCGGTCTCTCCATATTGACAACGATGGTCAAAAACTTCGATAGTCTGTGATTTAACTATCGAAAAAAAAACAAGTGTTCATCCAAACATAACAAACAATCACTGGGCTCTTTAATTAATATTTCATTAATTAAATCTCTTCTCCATTTCCTCTATCAATATTTGTTACCCAAATATTTCAATAATCAATCTTGGCCCTTTACGCTATTTTTGATTTCGTTTCCTTATCGAATTCTATATATCGATATATAGATTTCTAATTGTCAAATTTCTTAAAAATATTCTAACTCCTTAAATTTCCGGAAAAATTCGCCATAACCTCCCCTGTATCGGGAGCATCGGGAAATTTCAAATAGCTTCCCGGTATCTTCTCCAATCGAAAAGAAAAAGAAAAAGCCAAGCTGCTTGCCGATACGGCGCATAAAACCTCATATATGAATTAAACATGTACCTTTTTGTCGGGCACATAAATTTAAATCTTCATATACTCATCCCATATCTGTTTAACACCTGTTCACCTGTTTCCAATCCAATTCAACTCAATCCATTCGTTTGAATTCAATTTTGAATCGTTTGAATTCAGTTTCGCTCAATTATTCTTTAATTAGCCTTTTTGCCTATTTTACTTCTTTGTTTGAACATAATATGTTCAAATAAAATATTTAACTCGTTCATAACCAAATTGAATTTCAATTTCAATTCTAGTTCTCTTTTCTTTTTCGAATATAAATTCTCAAATCGAATTCACTTATTTAAAGCTCAATATTCATTCGAAATCTCATTAACTAATTTCTATTCGAATTAGTTAACTCTATTCAATAAATCAAAAATCTGATTTCTGTTTCAGAAATCAACTCATTACTCCACTGGAGTTCACATATATTTTATAACTCAAGTCTGGATTTTTTCTAAATAGAAATTTCGATTTTTATTTGCTTAAAATCCTTTAATTTAATTAAATAAACCGTTATGGTTTTATAATGGTTCTGGCGCTGTTTTTCTGAAAATTTGATTTTGACATAACTCAAAATCTATACGACGAAATTCAGATTTTTCTCTTTCATTAGAAAACTATTATCAAACCGGTCCTGACGTTTCTTGTTTCGAAGAATTTCGACTTCAATTGAGTCCTGTATATTCAATTGAAGTTCGAATCGCCAATTTACGAACTGCAGCGCTGCGGCGAGTTCGTTTTAATTATATTTATATATATAAACTTTTTAAACTTCTTAAAAATGAATTCAACTTCGTTTTAACCTTATTTGAATTCCTTGATTCAAATTCCAATCTCACTTTTGAATTCTATATTTCAAATCCCAATTCCTTTTCTATTTGATATTCAAATTCAATATTTGAATTTCTATTTGAATTCCCTATATTCAAATTCTAGACTTGAATTCATTTGAATTCTTTTATTCAAACTCTATATTTAAATTCCATTTGAACTTCTATATTCCAATTCCTATATTTGAATTCTATTGAAATTCAAATATTCAAACTCCTTTTAAAATTCTATATTCAAAATTCCATAGTTAAAAACCCATTTGAATTTCATATTCAAATTCCATAGATTAAATCCTATTTGAATTCAATTTGAATCTCTTATATTCAAATTTCATTTTCCATTTCCGACCCCATTTGAATTTCTAATATTCAAATTCATTTTCAATACCATTTGAATTTCTAATATTCAAATTCATTTTCAACACCATTTGAATTTCTAATATTCAAATTCATTTGAATTCCCTTGAATTCAAATTCCATTTCAAAATCCTTTGGATTTCCTATTTTGAAATCCTATTTGAAATTCTATTTCCAATTCTACTTTGAAATCCTATTTTCAAAGTTCATTTCAAATTCTATTTTTGAAATCTCATTTCAAATTTCTACTTGAATTTCTGTATTCAATTCCATGTTCAAATTCAATACTCGAATTTCTATTTCAAATCTCAATTCAAATTTCATATTTAAATTCCATTCAAATCTTTATTCAAATTTCATATTTGAATTCTTCTTTGAAATACTATATTTCAAATTCTATTTGAACTTCTTATTTGAATTTCTAATATTCAATCCCCTTTTAAAATTCAAATATTTAACTCCCTTTTAAAATTCAAATGTTATACTCAAATTTCATTTGAGTTATATATATTTAAAAATTTCATTTCACATCCTGGTTTGAAATTTTATTTCAAATTCCAATTTCACACTGGTGTTTCTATTTCTGAATTATCAAATGATAATTCTTTCACTTCATTTATAACTTCGTTATAAAAGAACTATTTATAAACTTTGTTTAAAAAGAAACTACTTGTTTTATTTTTCAAAAACAAGTTTATATTTTATTTCCATTAAAAATTCAAATTCTATTTAAAATAGAATTTTTCCTTTTTTAAATCGCCAATATCCTTTTTACGATATTTTAAAATATCATTACTTAAGCCCAGTGATATTTAAACACACAAAGCAACGAATTATTTATTTTTCTAACATATCATATATAAATATATATGCAAACAAATAAACAAACAGATAATATATTTTTGAGGAATCCAGTTGGATTCCTCCAACCTGTTTTCCTGCATCCACAGATGTTAGCACATAAATAATACCCATTCTGCTTCGTGGCAGAATATCGCGGTATAGAAGGTCATCCACTAATCATAGCGTGGGGCGTATAGGGTAATCATCCGCTATGGTACCGCGGGCATCCGCTAATGAGACTGCGGGAATCCAACCAATCAATCAACCCAATATATATATATAATAGCCTAAATAACTAATATATATAAAACAACCAGAAAATATTCACACAAGCAACAAACAATTATTTTTAACGAGATAAAAATAATTAAAAATAAAAGGTGAGTGAGATTTACTCACCGGGATTTATTTGTCGGATATCCTGTTTAACTCGATATCATGCGGCTATGCATATATTCGACTCATCTCAAATGAAAATTCACCTAGCACCTTATCACGATTAACTTCTGCACTGATCTCTGTCGCACATAAATGACAGCATTAGACTTTCTGACTCAAAGTCGAGTCCCAGAAAATCCATTCTCACCTGGTTGTTGTTGCAACCCTTCTACCAACTCATGAACAATTCTCCAACCATCTCCAAGACTATATCAGCCCAAAACTGCGGTTTTTCCATTCTGACATTTCACCGAACAACTTGCAAGCAATCCCCATTGAACCAAAAACTCCACTGCAGGCCACTGTCCTGCTGATGCTACCTCATTTCTTGATTCCCTGTGATTACTGTCTCAAGCACAGACCGTCCTTATTCCTACAACCGAACTAGTGAGAACAGCAATGAACGGAACCCCTTCCACCCATCGCAACCACCTTTTCATCGCATCTTCTCTCAGTGAAACCACCTCCTCATATATCGCACCATCTCCATCATCAAAATCGCACAACCCTGAATAACCGTCTTTAACTCCCTCGTCACGCCCCTCCTTCCCTCTGAGCGTCGCCCACTTGAAATCGCGACCCCGTCTTCGTAAATTCACAAGCGGTTGAAACCCAAGCTCGAGCTAGACATCGAAATCCCAAAACCACCAGACCACCCTGAACTCACGTTCGCCACCCTCCCAACATCGGATTCCTCATGGCTCGTCGGAGCTCCTCTAAATGACGCCAATAGAAGCGTCGCGATACCCCCCCTCTCTTTCCCTTTTTTTTTTTTATATATATATAAACGGAAATGGATTTCGATTTCCGATTTACAGGAGAAGGAATTGAAGAAGAACGGTTCGAATTTGGTTTCTGCTCTGAGGGATGGAGAAATAAATGGAAGGCCTTGCTCAACATATATACGCGAAAAGGGGGAACAACGGTACACACACCATTAATTTCTTGTTTAACTTTGTGATGAAAGTTAGGGACAGAAATTGGGGCTCGAGGAGAGTATCAGGTCTGCGTAATTAAGTTTTAGGGTGGCGCTGTGAAAATAGGTCGGCTAATAAAAATCCTAGGACGACTTTCTTTAATTTGATTCGATTTTATTTTAATTAAATAATTAAAACATCTCGCGGCCCTTAACTAGTGAACCACTATTCGACCGACGATACCAGATTATAACGCTATTCTGGTCTAAATGGAGCAGTATCTAGAATTTTATTTTACTGTCTGCAGGAGATATTTAATTTAAATTAATGGTTTAAACTAAATTTGGTTTAAAAATATAATTTAATTCCAAATAGTTAATTTTATTGAAAATAAATTATTATCGTTCTAATTCAATATTTAAATCCATATTAAAAATAAATCGACGAAAAATCTGGGTCGTTACAATGAACATACCAGAGTCAAGTCAACATAAGCACCTAACTACGAACTAATTCCCGCCTCCCTGGTCCTCATTCTCGTCTTCTTCCGATTCCTCGTTCACGTCTTCCTCTCGATATACAGCGGAATCATCTCCCTCTACTCCCTCTCCCGGCATAAAGCCATGCTCCTGAAAGTAAATCGCGATGCGCTCGTCGATTTCCTGTTGCATCTGGCCTTTTCGCCAGTCCATCAACTCGTTCATCTGCTCTTGCATCCGCGCTATAGTCGCCTCCTCCATCGACCGCTTATAAGCACGCTGAACGACCTGTAAAATAAATAATTTCACATTAAAGTTATATAAACAAATTTTTACTACTTAGTGTTAAACTTTTTCCATTAACTCTATTCTTGTTTTACATATTTATAAATCATCGTGATTGTAGTAATTTACGTCTAAAAAAAGTCTTACCTCCTGATTTCCAAAACCGTATCGCCTTCCTCGAGTAGGCGGATCAGTGATAGAATGTCATATGGCATCAGAATCTGCAACTGTAAGCTCCTTTCCACTAGCCTCCATCGCTTTGGCAGCCTCTTCCTCATACTCCCCCTGCAATAGCAATATAATTTTAAGAAAAGTGTTATAAAATTTACTTATGTACTGTGATATGAACGAGTATGTAACATGTTAATTTATACGGATAAACAAATTTACCATTATACGTGCACTCTTCGGGTCCGACCACTTATACGTCACATTTCCTTCTTCATCGGTGTGCTCCACCGCATGTGTGTGTCTAAATACGTCTGCCAACGAAGGCTCTCGTCCGTGCTTTTTAAACTGAAATTATTAAAGATAAGACATGATTATAGACGCTAAATTTTTATCTGAACATATACTGCAAATATTTAAAATTTATATCAAATCCCTTTTGTGCTGTTGAAATGATTTTGAGCCACCTCGGTGTAGAGCAGGATTCTTTTCTCTATTAGCTTTGTTTCTAGCTGCTACTTTCTATTACATTTGATACACGATGATGTAAAATAATGCAATCAATATTATAAATGTGAATATTACCATTAAAGCTTACTTTAGCATCTTCTGTGTCCCAGTAAGCTTGAAATTCTGCCCAAACATCATCACTTATAAATAGAGGCTTTTTTCTGCTTTTCTTGGCTCGGTTAACCATCTGTCGATAATTCGTTCGCATCTTCATATTCCAATATGTCAAAAATGAGGGCATATCCTCCTCCTCAACATGTACGGCAGCCTGCATATTACATTTATTTGTAATTATTCCAAGTATATTAATTTTTAATATTATTATAAAAAATACTTACCAATAAATCGGCTAAAATGACATTCTTGATATGTGCTGGAATACTATCCCAATGCGGCCAAGCGCCCTGCATTCTACTTGTGTAAGATTGCCTTGATACGTCTAAAATGAACTCCGCTGGCTCAATCTCAAATCCCGTGTAGATGTTAATATAAACATTTCATAATATTTTAAATAATGTACATTGAAATAAATTTGAACATTTACCCGCCACTCTTCGGAACAATCTCCACAGGTCGGCGAAGATCTGCCCCTGAACCGCTCGGACCAGATCCTGATCCTGCTCCAGGAGATGGTGAAGGAGTAGGCTGAGATGTACTCCTCGATCGTTGTCTATCGCCAGACATATCTGTCACAATCATATAATATGCATACAAAATAACTTGAATTATTAGCATTAGTCATCATTATCATAACATAAATCAAGAATGAGAAGAACAATACTGCATTATCATTACATAAATCATACTAGTACAGAACATAAGTAAATTCATAGCTAAGAACAATCAACATCATTATTATTACATAGCTCATAGTAGTACATAAATAACATAAGTACATAACATCATTCTTCTTCATCATCTTCGGATCCAGACTCGGTCTCATACTCTATATCGTTCT
Organism: Allium sativum; assembly: GCA_030737875.1. NCBI lineage: Eukaryota > Viridiplantae > Streptophyta > Magnoliopsida > Asparagales > Amaryllidaceae > Allium > Allium sativum. Next base: position 572,400,901 of record CM060922.1, read on the forward strand.
CATCAGTACTTACAAATGCATCTACTAATACATTCGCTTCATCATTCAACGACCCAACATCAATGTCATCAGCTATTATTATTTCAGTATTTGGCTCAAAATCCGCTTGATACGCTGCTTCGTCTGGAATATTATTCCCATCAAATGTAAATCCTGCCTTTGTTTTAAAAACAGCCCACCAATCTGCTTTATCTTTTTTTAAGGATGGGTACGGAGCAAAATAGACTTGTAATGCTTGCTTAGCTAACACAAATGGATCATACTTGTAGTAATGCGACGTATGCCTTATTTCGATTAGCTTATAATCTTTGTGCACGTTGATTCCAGAACCAGGAATATTGCTAAACCAGTTGCATTTGAACAGATAAATTTTCTCTATGGGATGAACATAATATGTCAACTCTACAACTTGCATTAAGACGCCGTAAAAATCTTTTATATGCTCCTCTGGATCATCACTACCTTTGACAAATACACCGCTGTTATACGTTAATTTTTCGACTCCATAATCATTGGCGTTGAATTTAAACCCATTGACAAAGTATATTGGATAAGTTTTGACATTTCTTTTTGGTCCAATAGCAAGATGTCGTAATCCTTCATTAACAACACAGTTTTTTGGATCATGAACATAGTCTGAAAACCATCGAGTGAATTTTGTACTGAGATCACCAGATGGATGTTGTGATTCGTAGATACTGCATGTATGTGTTATGTTCAATTTTTATTAATAGAAATAAATAAATGTATATGTACATGTAATTGAATAATACATGAATTTAGTATTACCTGACAAATGTTGCAACTTCCGCACAATTTAACAGAACATATGTGTGTGCCACATTGTAGTCCTTATCGCTTAACCATATTTCCACACATTTTCCTGCAGGTCTTCCGTGTTGTCTAAAAATAGATAACATTGTTTGAGAAGACTCCTGCTCAACAACTTGTTCATTACGGGGAACAGTTACAAAAGACAAGTTCACATCTTCACTAAAGTAATGAGAGAAAAAAATGAGGCTTCTTCTTCAAGATACGATTTGCAAATCGAACCTTCTACTCGAGCTTTTTGCCTAATTTTTTTCTTCAAATGATTCAAGTACCTATAATAAGATTAATTTAATTTATATGTTGGTACAATAAACTATCTAAGTTATAATCTATCACGATTATTGAAATTATATACAAAATTACCTCTCAAACGGATACATCCATCCATACTGGACTGGACCTCGAAGAAGTGCTTCGGATGGAAGATGGATAAGTAAGTGCTCCAATACATTAAAAAAACCAGGTGGAAATATTTTCTCGAGTTTGCAGATCAGTATAGGGATTTCTAGTTCAAGCTTACGTAGACGGTCTACCTTTAACGTCGTTGAACAAAGTTGTTTATAAAACAAACTTAGTTCTGTTATAACACTCCAGATTTTTGTAGGTAACAACTCCTTGAGAACCACAGGTAAAAAGTATTCCATCATGATATGGCAATCATGGCTTTTCATTCCACTCAATTTACTGTTTTTAAAGTCCACACATCTACGGAGGTTTGAAGAAATCCCATCAGGACATCGTAATCCTTCCACCCACTTTAGCACGAGTTTTACTTGCTTGTTGTCTAGCTCATAGCATGCTTTAGGTTTTTTATTTTCATCATACAAGTGCAGCTCCGGCCGTTTACAAAAGTGTAATATATCGCGTCTCGAATTCGCATCGTCTTTGGTTTTACCCTTTACATTCAAAACTGTATTAAAAACGTTATCAAAAACGTTTTTTTCATTATGCATCACGTCAATATTATGCCTAAGTTTTAGATTTTTCCAGTAAGGTAACTCCCAAAATATACTTTGTTTGCACCAATTCTGAATGTCCGATTTACCTGGAATTTCAACCTGTTCTCCAATTTCATGTATCTTTGGGTACTCACTTACAACTTCATATATCTCTTCACTTGTCCAAACTTTAGACGGTAGCATAGTCTCTACTTTGTTGGCTTTAAAGTTCTTTTTATCCATTCTAAATTTATGATTAATATGGAGAAAACAACGACGACAGTCAAACCAAGAATTTTTTTTTCCATACTTCAATGAAAATGCCCGTGTCTCCTCCATACAATGAGGACAAGTTAGACGTCCAGCAGTGCTCCAACCTGAAAGCATGCCATACGCGGGAAAATCACTAATAGTTCATAATACAGAAGCAAACATACGAAAATTTCTTTTTCTCGAAATGTCATATGTTTCGACTCCTTCATGCCACAGTGTTTTCAACTCTTCAATCAACGGTTGTAGATAAACATCAATTCCTTGTGTCGGATCATCGGGACCGGGGACGACAACCGTTAAAAACATGTACGGATTTTTCATACACATCCATGGGGGTAAGTTATAAGGAGTAACAATGATAGGCCATGATGAATATTTACTACCAAATTGAGAAAATGGCGAAAATCCATCCGTGCATAAACCGAGTCTAACATTACGGCTCTCGGCAGCAAATTCAGGATAAGTCCTATCAAAGTGTTTCCATGCTTCACCATCAGACGGATGTATCATAGTTCCTTCTTCTGATGTTCTCACGTTATGCCATCGCATATGACACGCTGTAGCGGAAGATGTATATAGCCGTTGAAGTCTGGTGGTTATGGGTAGATAATGCATTCTTTTATATGGAACTTCTTTTCCTTTCTTTTTCCTTGGTTTGTATCTATCTTCGTTGCAAAATTTGCATTTTCTACGGTGAGCGTCTTCTTTCCAATACAACATGCAACCTTTAACACATGTATCTATCTTATGATATGGTAATCCAAAAGAGGACATAAGTTTTTTCACTTTATAATAACTATCGCACATCAAATTATTGGGCGGCATATGTCGTTTTGCAGTTTGTACAACTGCTGTAAATGCAGCTTCTGTAAGATTGAATTTTGATTTCAAAGTGATAAATTCGGCGGTTACAGACAACTCGGTTCCGCTTGTACACCCTTCCCACAACGGCCTCTTAGCAGAATTCAATAACTCATAAAAAAAAATTGCTTTCGCCGTTGGCTCTTCAACATTTTCAGTCTCATCGTCGCTTTGCTCAATGTTAGGAAACATTGATCGTGCAGCATCTTGCACCATATTTTCTATCGGATTCGTCACTGTATTATCGTTCATCATTGTACTATCGTCCTCTACCGCTACAGGGTTAGACGTAGGTTGAACAAGTTCTCCATGACGATCTCATAAGTGATAATTCGACACAAAACCAAATTTATACAGATGCACTTCTACTACATCTGGCTTCCAATGTTTAAGATGTCTGCACTTACTACACGGACAACGAATGTCTACGTTACTCCAATTGTTAGATTTAGCGAATCTAATAAATTCTTGGACTCCATTACAAAAATGTTCCTTTATCGACCCTTTCTTACCGTTTCGAGGTTGATACGTCCAACTGCAATCACGAAAATAATCGAACATTTTCCTGATTTGCAACAAATATGTTAGAAAGTTCGATCGAACGTAACACTTTATACTATTTAAAATCTTGTAAAATTTCATCTATAACTATTGCATGTTTTCGAATTTTATGTTTATTTCTTTTTTACTTTGACGGCCGGTCTACCTACTTCCCATTACAAATATAATAACGTAAGCATATTTTATAAATCATTTCAGTTTAAACGGTTCAACAAAATTTCGGCAGCACTTCCCTTTGGTCCCTGTATCGTACACAGATGCGTATACACAATGAACAAATAGGAAGTGTCATCGAAACTTTGTTAACCGTTTAAACTGAAATGACTTATAAAATATGCTTACGTTATTATATTTGTAACTTGTCCAATACTAGGACAAATCCAACGAATATTGTATCAGATGAATATAGATTTCCGTTTTGTGTAAAAACGAATACCCATATAACGATCATATACAACACTTGTCGGACGTGGCCAAATTTTTCTAAGGGGTTCACATAAGTAGTCAAAAAAAAATTCAATCTAAGTTTAAACCAAAAAACAACACAAATGAAAAAAGTGTGTTTTTTACGCTATGGGCTTTTATGTGCTTCACTAATTGGTGCGTCTTAAACTTCAGAAAAGCTCCTTAGTTGCGCCTTGCGCCTTTTTCCGTCTATATGTACTTTCAATTTGAGTTACTTTCAATTTGTACTTTCAATTTATAAAATAACATGGCAGTGAAAATTATGAAGTATAAATTAGTTTGAGTTGCTTTTTCTTAATTTTAGTTTAAAGTTATAAATTATGAAGTTACTTAACCGTGCATGCATAAGAGCCATCATTACACCGTTTCACTAGTCATAATCAAGTTACTACCGCTAAACAATCACATTTATTTCATTTTTTCTCAAATGATCATACAATACAATCAACCTACAACACAATCAATGATTTCAATCCCCAAATCAAACACATATGTGATAATCGTCGTTTTCATGCTCCTAAATCAAACACATATGTGATAAATCAAACACATATGTGATAATCAATGATAATCGTCGTTTTCATGCTCCTAAATCAAACACATATGTGATAATCAGTGATTTCAACCTCTAAATCAATGTATACCAATACCAACATCATATGCAACTCACAATACAACCAATTTCATACCCATAAACAATCAATTTACAACCCCAAATAAACATACACAATAACCCTAAATAACACTAAATAACCCTAATTAAACATGTATTAGGAATTAGAAGACATACCGGAGCAATTTAGGAGGATAGAATGGAGTTTTGAAGGAAGAAATTGGGTGTTTAAGGGGGGGCGACGGCAGCAGCAATGGTTTTCGTTTTTTTTTTTTTTTTTTTTTTTTTTTAGATTTGCAGAAAGTGAACCGGAGAAAAAAGCCACGGTGGAATGTATTCTCAGTTTAAGCGACGGCCGCTTTTTTGGCCGTCGCTAGCCGTCACTTTTGCTCGTCGCAAAATGAGGCCTTTCTTGTAGTGAATGAAAAATGGGGAAACTGCTGCCAAGAAGGCCTCAAAAGTACAAAATTTCATATCTCAATTTCCCTTACAATACGAGTGCATATAATATAACAAAAATTGCCAACTCAAATACACTAAAATTATATCGGTTGCTTCAATCTTAGGTCCAGCTCAAATAATTTGATTGTTGTTTGATTTATTTTTGTGAATCACGGTTTTGTGATTTATTTTCAAAAAAATGATTGTTAGTAATTAACTACTATCTATTGCATACATATTTTTCACTTATTATACGAAAGGTGATTGCTGGTCCATTGCTTGATTTAGTGCTGAGGTTATGTTACTTCTGATTTTTGGCACATGCTAGTACTTCCTCTATTATTTTGATTTTGGTCAATTTTTGGCACATGCTATGTGCAAATACTGACTCATTTCGGTTCAAGGATGATTTCTTCAACATCAGGCACTTTCTTTATGTTTGTTGTATTTTTGTTAATCTGCTGTATTTTTGTTTATGTTTGTTGTAGTTGAATAGTATTCTTCTTATCACATGTTATATTAGATGTTGCTTTAGTCCATGCACTTACTTTCCAAGTATAATCAACATCAGGCATATATAGAGCATACAAGTTGCTGGCTGCTTTCTCCTTTTTCCTCGACTACATGAATATGCTAACTTATCCATCTTGACATTGTACTAGCAATGACAACAAATAGCTTATTGGAGGAAATATCGGTTAAGAACTTTGCAATATGTATTCTTTTGAGTTTCTCTGTGTTTCCATCTATGCATACAAATCTACTAAGTCTATTTGCTGACCAGTTGGTAACTATTGGTGAATGAATAATATACTCACTCCAACAATTCAGATCAGCCGTTGGTATCTATTTGCTAACCAGTTGGTAACTATTGCTCAACGGTAGCCATATAAGAAAGAGGCCTATCAAGAAAAATAAAACAATACACCCCCGAATTTGAATCAGTAGTGTAAAGTAGCTCAACTGGATGAATAACGGCTATAGTGTAATATTTCATTTAGATTTGAATAGCATCATACTATCCTATAATTACTTATAGGCTCTTTATTGTATATATATATGCCTACAGTATCCTTGCTCTGTTATATATTAGAATGAAGTTTACTATTGAATTTATATCAAATATTATTCAGTTGAAAGCTAGCACTACTGCTGAGCCTATAAGTATTTTTAACTCACAGTGCTCACATTTCAAGATGTTATGTAACGACGGTCGAATCAAAGCGCCTCCTCCTCCTACATAGGGCGCATGCATATAATTGGCACACACATCCTTGTAATAAAAGGAATCTCGAATGTTACGTGCATACTAACTCATATTTGTACTCCACTCGTGTAATTTATTTCGTGATGTGAGACTTTTTATTCAAACCTATCATTCCTCCTTGACAACATGTGAGACAATCGTAATATAAGATCAGTCCACGTATCAAATCAATCATATTAATTTTTTTAGCTTAACCGATCAAACTAAATATATGATACCATCATTAATTCTGATTTGACCATGACTGCGTAAAATATTCTAATATGGTGTGCATGAATATATTAAATGGTGTTGACGGTGTTTCTGATGACGTCTACGCAAAGGCACTGAAGGCTTTTAAAGATCTCGATTTAAGGATGCAATTCGTTATGATATCAGAATGTAGAAGACTGCCGGTTTTAGAACGTCTAGAATAATTTTTTTAATCTTGTGTGTTATAGTATCTTTATCGTAGGTTTATAAGTTTTAAGTTGTGTTGAGCTTCGTGTTCACTGAACTATGTAGTTTTTATTCCGTGGTACTTTTGTGTTTCTTGTTGTTTGAAATGTTATGTCTTTTTATGTGATGTTTTCCCCTATATCTATTTGTTATAGCTCTGTTTAATGAATTTTTACATATTGCATTTTGTTCTCTTTTTCTGTGCATTGCTCTTTGCTGTTATAACATTTTTTTTTTTTTAATAAACTCCGATGTTTTCATATTACTTTTCAAAAATGCTTGTTAGTGCTGAAATTTCGTACTTGATGATGCTAATTTGAATTTGGTGCTTGAAAATGCTTTTTGTAAGCATCGATTATATAATGTGATAACTTGCATATGTATTTAATTGTAGGAGGCTGAAGTTTCACGACTCCGTGGTGCAACCAAGATCATAGGTGTTGATCTCAATCCAGACTAGTTTGAATTGGGTAAAATTTCTATTGCTTTGTTTAGATTGGGTATGCATGCTGTTTAAGTTCTAGTTTGGTTTAAGCTAGTCGATATGCTTAGATATGAAACAACCTATTTCTTCATTTCGTACAAGCTTATGAAGTTACCTATTTTTCAACATGAATATATTATGTATTACAGCTTTTTTAAAAGAAAGGAAAAAAAATCAGCACAAACAATTTTTTTTTCATTTAAAACCAATGTAATAAAATGAGTACAAACTTTTATAAAGTTGTCACTTTTTCTCAATCAAGTTGCCTAGTAGAAGAATTATATGTAATCTCGGTTTATTTTTCAAATATTTGGTAATTGTAGTATGGTTTGTTGTCATAAGTAAAAAATTATAATAACATTTTGTTATATACCTATTATAATGGTTATTGTGTAGTTGCTGAGAAGCTCAAGCTTTGTAGGGTTGATTCCCACCAAATAATCAGTTGGAGCAGAGACTACCTTTACTCGTTATAAATATTACTTGTTTTCCTCTACTATTATAATCATAATTTTTTACTAGTAGTCAAGCCCTCGTAGTTTTTAGTATTGATAAAGCTAACTGGTCACACTTGGGTTCTACAGCATGTGATGTTAAACTACATATGTGGTAACAGACCCATAAAAAATAGGTAATTGGTATGATTTGACATAAAACTTATGTCTTCTCACGTGCATATAATGTAACTGACGTTACAAATGATAGTACAAAAGGAAAAAAGTGTAATAGAGCATGTATCAATGCTTACATAAGGCATACTTTGTAAAGGAAACCTAAACTTGATTCCATGTTAAATGCCTTTTTCACTAAACTTGATTCCATGTCAAACTTGATTGCAGTTTTAGCAAATCAATTTTCTGTAAGTTGCATGGAAATTTGGGGAACATAAAGTATTTTGAATAATGTTTTTATAAAACAACTCATTGTACTATATAAATTATCCATATATTGTGATCATTATTCTAGTTA